>JAYEVJ010000107.1:0-185135 GCA_036346265.1 Melocanna baccifera | reverse complement strand
TGCGACTTAGTCACGCTCTTCAAATCACTAAAGTGATCAGCAAATGATTCGCTAATGCTTGCAAATCAATTATCTTCGACTTCTCTTGTCTTCTCGACTTTTATTGTCTTCTAGACTTTTCTATTTGCTTTACTAGTGCGTGGGTCATGTGCAGAATTTCCGTGGCTTCCACGTAATTTTTCGACATTCTTCATCAAGGGTTGATTTCTCCCCAATGTCGGAAAATTATCCTCATCAAAATGCAACAATGCGGCAAGATGCAAATCTCCGACATGGGTTCCAAATACTGATTATGAATGCAGCTCACAACCAACATATATCCCACCGACGAGAGGGCCCTTTTCAGTTCACATGAGGTGGTATAGGTTCATAAACCTTGCATCTAAACCTCCCGAGATGAGAATTTTTCTCAGAGTGACCCTTGCGCTAGTTGCATAGGTGAATGGATGTTGTAGGCCAAAGGTCTAAAGTTGATGAGATTCGCTGCATGTAGGACTCGTGTCCCCAACATGTAGCCGACAAATTACAATTCTACAAGAGGGTTCGCAATAAATTTAATTTTCTTGATTAAAGCCTCACAAACCGCTCGGGTATGGACATGCGGTACCAATGCTCAATCGCAATCCCCATCGCCATGCAATAATCATTAAATGCCTTTGAAGTAAATTCTCCGCATTGTCCATTCTGATGGACTTGATGCGATGATCGTGAACACATTTTCGATGCGAATGATCTCGAGATCAATTTGGCGAAGCATGGTTTCTGTGGATAATAAACCCACATATGACCACTTTGAGGAAGCATCAATGAGCACCATGAAATACCTAAATGGCCCCGAGATGGGCTGAATAGGACCACAAATGTCTCCTCGGATGCTCCAGAATGCAGTGACTTCATCCTTCACTTTCAGAGTGGAGGGTCTAATAATTAATTTCCTGTGCACATGCAGGCACACAAAATCTTCATGATTCAGAAATTCTTCACATTAATATTATGCCCGTGAGAATTGTTAATTATATTTCTCATCATCCTAAGACTGGTGGCCTAATCATGCTGCAGAGATGTAATAGTTCGTAGCTTTGAATACCGTCTTCGTAATCGTACGCCGCAGCGCCTTAATGTTGGTATAATATAGCCATACGTGTTCATGCCATTATAAATGAATAAATGAATGAATTATTTCAAAATCATCCAACCATTACGAGAAGACAAAAATAAAGTACCATCCATGCAAGATCTAACTTGTCCATTTAATGCAAAAATGACAATTAACGCCTCATGCATTCTGTGCATCGACGGAATCAACTAGAAAGTCATTGACTTCTTCGCTATCTTTTCAGAGTGATGTTCTCTTCGAGAGAAATCATGGAGGTGGTCAGCTCTAGGTCGTAAGGGTGCCGCCGGATGGACTCAACCTCCATCATTTCGTGCAACCGCTCAATATGCTTCCTCAACGGCCGCAAAGTGAGCTTCCACGCCCTTGCCATTCTTCTTTTTTGGGCTTGGTGGGCATCAATGACATGTTGCGTGCTTTACAGATCCGCGACTAATGCCCCCACTTGCTACACTTGTAGCAACCTTGGTTCTCACGGCCATAGGTTTTACCACTCTCCTTAGCCCTTTGTCATTTGGAGCATCCGACTTGCCTTTCTCGGCAACGGCCTTACCCTTCTTCCCTTTCTTTTCATCAAGTGCTTTCGCACCTTGTAGCTCCCAAAGATTGGCTTCACGCCGCTGGAGCTCCCCAATGGTCGAGTGACGTAATTTTGCGGAGAAGTTCATCTTGAGCCTCCGCTACTCTGATCATATCAATCAATCTCGGCGTATTCCTTGTAGCCGCCTTGACGATAGTTGCGCGCATTGCACAAGATTGGGGTGAAAGGTGGACAGGTCTTTCAATCTTCTACTCATCCGTGATCCGCTTGCCACAGAGTTGAAGATTGGTACAAATTCTGCAAGGCACTTGTACTCCCGACCGCCTTGAAATCGAAACCTCACCCGATCCACTCCTCGCTCGCTTGAGGAAGAATGGTGTACTTTAGCCTCTCAAACCGCTTCTGAGTGCGGTCCAGAGTGCTAGCGCGCTTTTCTCCGCTATATACTCATTCTTCGAGTAATGCGAGGTGGTGCCCGAGGAAATGAAGTGCCCGATCATTTTCTCAGTGTAGGTTTGGCGCCATGCCGTCCGCCAATCCCAATAGCTGCGTGAGCTTCCTCGGCCCAAGTACTATCTCGACATCGGATGCCCACGCCGATAGTTCTTGTCATGTCGGGCAAGCTCCTCGAACTCCTGCTCGTGATGCCACCATCTACATGTGATGAATGGAACATATAAGTTTACTTCTGTAAACATGGATGAAATTATTTACTGCAGTAAATAAATGGTATAATAAATTCTCGTAATGTTCCATAATTCTCTATACATTTTCCATAATTTATCACTAATTTTCGTGATTAAAAGCAATTAAATAATTACAATTAATCAAAAACAAGAATAAATACAGAAAATATATAAAACAATAATGGCATAAATAAACAAGCTTCAAATGCTGAAAATAATGCAAAATTCGGTTCCCGAGACCCTTTATGCTAGAATACAAATTTTCAAAGAAATTTTGCATTTTCTGGGGTCTATACGTAAAATTTTCAATTCGAGAAATTTTACGTAATTTCTAGAATTTTCAAGGGGCTTATCGCAAATTTTCCCGCCTACGCTTCACCCACGCCGCCGCTTTTTTTTTTTCTTTGCCCGCCCACTTTTCTGTTATACGCCCATCCGCCCATTCGCCCGCTCACACTGCGTGGCGCGGCGATGCGCGCGCCACGCGGAGGCGGGCGATGAGTGGCGGATCTCAAGGTTCGCGCGCGGGCGCATGCGCGGAAGGAGCGAAACGGCGACGCTGGTGGCGCGCAGCCCAGGCTTGCGCGCGCTGGCCGTGGCGTGATATGCGCAGATGTGGGCGGCGGCGCGCGCGCGCGGGCGCACGGTGAGGCCGGCGCGGGGCACGGTGGAGGCGGGACCGCGCAGCGGCCATACGCTGGCGCTGGCGCCGGCGGCGCCGGGTGGTAGGAGCGGGCGAAGACCGACGGCAGCTGCGGGCGCAGGCAGCGCAGCGCGAGGAGGTCGACGGCGAAGATGCACCGTGGCGGGCACGCAACGGAGGGGCTGAGGTGTCATCGCGCGCGCGCATGCAGCGCGGGTGGAGGGAGTCGAGACGCTTGCGGCGGTGGCCGCGCATGCAGCGCAAGCGAGGAGCCGAGGCGCCGATGGCGCGGCGCGCGCCGGGGCGAAGCCGAGGCTACTGGCGGGCGGGCGATGCGCGCAGCGAGAAGCGGGCGCGGCGCGCGCTGCTGCTGGCGGCGCTGCGGCGCGAGGCCGGGCGTGGCGCGTTATGCGGGACGCATGCGCTGGCCGCCGACGCGCGGCACCGTGGCGGAGGGCGCGCCGCGGCGGCGCGTGCGCGCGGCCGGGCCGATGCGACGATTACGACAACGACGACCCGCGCGGGCCGGGCTGTTGGTGCACATGTGGTGCGACGGCGACCGAGTGTTGCCTCATGCCGAGACGGCGCATACAAGCGCGGTGGCCATGCAGGTCGCCTTTGCGAATCTTTTCTTGTGCAATTATCGAACGTAAAAGATGCATAAAATTTTCGCTTCTAATCTACGATGCAATCAACATCTACCCTTTTCACAATCTACCGATCGACATTGTGTCGGCGACTTGTGTCCGCTCACGGTAGATTAAGGTGGATTTGCATCGCTTTACAAAGGCAATCAACATCTACCCTGCTTCGTAATCTACCGATCGACATTGTGCCGGCTCGCCACGGTAGATTAGGCGGATTTGCACCGTGAGAAAACCAATCTAGAACGCTAAGAAAAAATGCAAATTCAAAGCGATCTAGAAAACCAATCTATTAAGTGCTTCGATGATTACCTTCGCTCACCGAGCGATTCGTGCTTGATAACGTGTTGAGAAACCCTCACGCGCACCAGTCCAAGAGATTTCTCGCTAAGTACAAGAACGAATCAACCACGTAAACACGTAATAATAGATTGAACACACAGAGAGGTAGAGAGAACTCCTGGTCTTTCTTTATTGCTTCAATTCAATGGGTACAAAATCAGCCATATGGCTCTCTATTTATAAGGGAGGGTGAGGTGCCCAATATGGATAGGGATTCGTTTAAACGGAAACCCTTATCCCTGGTTTCCTAATATAGGCACGTTCCTTTGAGGGAGGTTACGGCCACTTCTTTTGATTTCCTTTCTCTGGTTTTCTTCCTTTTCTTTTTTTTTATCGGCAGTTCATGCCTGTTTTAGCCGGCTCTTCCTGCCGTTGTGCAGAACGTGCACTTCTTTGGCTGGAACCTCCTGTGTGCTACGGTTAAAACATAAACTCACTAGTGATTGCTATTAATCAATTGATTGGAGAATACTTAAACATGCATGCAGTTATGATGCCACTCCCTTGCGGCATGGGAGAGGTACCATACAAAACTTTTGAACTAGATGTGGGTCATGATTATCCTTGAATAATTAGTCAGAGAAGTGTTTAACTTAACCATGCATGCTGCCGTGATACCATTTTTCCATGCAACATGGCAGAGATGCTACCAATACATGCTTTGGCTGAATTGTTGCCTTGCGTTCTTAACTAATTAATTAGCTTTATTTTACGTTAATCAGTTAACTGCTGAAGTGCTTAGTTCATGCATGAGAGCCAATCTGATTGCTACGTGGGTGTGAGCTACATCTTTGCAAAGTGTTTAGCTATTAATTAATTAAGAGCTCAAAATCTATGCATGCATGCACAGGCTAGCAGACGTATTATGCATGCACAAGCTAGATTGGTATATACTAGGGTTCTCACCTTTTTTTTTGGATAATGCAAAGCATGTTGGGACGTGGAGCATGCAAATTGACCTATGTGCATGGACGTGGCTTAGTAGCTTAATCTATGAAGAAATTCAATAGTGCTTGTATGTAGTTCTTTTATGCACGCATGTAGTACGTGAGCATATATGGCTATTGGCATGAATGTCTCTCTTTTAATTAATTCATGAAAAGGAAATTAATACTTGTAAGCATTTCGCACGTAAACATTTATAATCTGTCCGCTATATCAATTTATACAAGTAGCATTTGTTCTCGAATGACCTAAAAATTAAACACGAGACTTATACTTACACCACAAACATGCCATAAAAATTCGCCACTCGATTGTAATATGTAGCACACACAAAAAATCCTGAAAGGTGGACTTGTGCTTTGCGTACGTCGTCTGGCCGTATTATCCTATTCGAGTGAGCATATATGCTCCGAATAAGCTGAAAATTTGACATAAGACTTTTACTTACCCTGCAAACATGTCGTAAAAATTCACCACTCAAGTGTAATATGTAGCACACACAAAAAAATCTTAGAAGGTGGAGTTCCGATTTTGCGAAATAACTCGAGTGTAAAAATTTAGGACAAAATCGGTGTCAACACTAGGATCGAATCAACGAAACTCACAAGCCCAATGTTGTAATTAAATGTAGTTGTTTGTCGATCTCATATGCGTGAAGGCTTTAGCATTCACGCAACAGTGAGTAGATATGAAGGCTTCAGTAGATTGTTGTTAGCTAGATATGAAGGCTTCAGCAGATTGTTGTTAGCTAGATGTGAAGGCAAGGTGGGCGCACGAGTGAAGGCGCATGAGTATAGAGCCTCGGGCATCAAGCCCAACGCTGCGCACCGTGCACGTGCCACCGGTTTGAGCGGCGTGGCGCAAGCGGCAACCAGCGATTCTTTAGCTTCAAATTTTTAGCTACCCTATTTCCTTTGACACCCTCGCCACATTTTCTCATCCTTCCAAGTTCAGTCCATAAACCATATCAATCCGAACTACTCCTCCGCTTGAATATAAATCCAAAGACATTAAATTTAAAAAATTAATAGCATTAGACTGTACATATCTCTATTAAATAACATATTACAACTACTCACTCATTTTTCAACATTAAATTAGGAATATATAACAAAAATAATGTAATAACTACACATTTAGTCTCAATATATAATAGATTTACATTGTGAGGTACGTGACTTATATTTAGAGATGGAGAGAGTACAATATTGGCTCTGTTACACTCGCAAATCAACCCGACACAAACAATTTTCTTTTGGATTTTGTTGGGGTGCGCCAAGCCCAAGCAGAAGTGCAACGCTAGGGTGACACATAAGGCCCTAAGTAGCAAGCTACTTTGATGGACCCTCCCACAAAAAAAATTAATTTAATATCATTGTGAAGCTATACTCCACATATCAGATATTAAACTGATAAGAACAAATACTACACTTGATCTTAGCCAAAAGGCCGAGAAAGGCATGAGTTGGAAGGTTGAACACCCCGTCATCTTATAGCCTCGCCACGCCTAGCCTCCTGTTCGCTATGCGATGTGGTGCTAATTAAAACGAGCTGCCCCCTGTCCCTGCGCCAGCCACGCCATTGCATTCCTTGAACGGGCCGGCCTTTTCTCGAGAACGAAGTGGGCTGTTCCGCGGTGGTCCAGGTGGCAGCGAGTTCATGAGAAGGGTCCCTGCGTACGCGTGTTTTGCCTGTTGACTTCCCGGTCGGAGTTCGCTCGCTGCGAGAAATTCTGAGAAAGATCTTAGAGACGGGGAGTAGAGTGGTACGCCATCCTACAAAATTGACTACGATCTGTACAGGGAGAATTGAAAAAGGAGGAAAATCTGGATGGCCTCTTACGTCGTTCTTTCCTTCAACTTTTTTCCCCATGAATTTTTCATTTTGTCCTGAGTTCATGTCCGAACATTTTAAGGGCACTGCGGGTTTTGATTACCAGGTGACAAACTGCAAGCATGCAGCAAATTAAAAGTTCAGCGGCGGCGAAAACATTTTAGACCATGAATCTCTACGTATAGTATTGGGCATAACATTTTTCAAAATACATGACATGAACATTCGGTGTATAAAAGTTATTGATTCCTATCTAATATTCCTGTGGAACTGAAAGTAGTTGGTGACAAACACTACTGCTAGATGTATTGGTGTCCAGAACTTCAATTTAGGCTGAGTTGTTGGCAAATTTGTGTGCACTCACGGAGATTGGGATAACAGGGTTGCTTTGATGCTGGATCTTCTTCCGAGGGCGGTTGTACTTGTCTTCAAAATCTGAGGTGTTATGTTTGGTCAGTGTGTAGAATAGAGACCGGATGCCTCCTATTTATAGAAATTTTTTTAATTTTTTGCTATTTTCCAGAATATTTTTACACCACAACAATAAAAAACAATCAAAACAGCTATTTTTTACTAGGCCGCCATGCCGACCGGCGTGTCGACCACTCGCCCGGCATGCCACGGTTCATCGGTCGTGCCGGCACACCCATCATCTAACGGGCCATGTCGCGCTTGGTCGGGCCTTAGACCGATCCATTATGACACACCCTATTTGGATAGCTATATTTTTCTTCGATTGGTACAGAGTTGATCTAGTTCTTAAGAAATTTTCGTGAAATACTTGTGTTCGAACAAGCCTCGAGAATTATAGCAATTTTTTTGAAAACTCATGTGAAACTTCTTTTAGTCGTATAAAGGTTAAATAGTTTCCTTAAGTGTAGTTTGCAAGTATAAAGAAAAGGAAAAAGAAAAGGAGGGGGAGCCGTCTCACCGCGGAACCTCGCCGCCGCCGAGCGGCCGCCCAACGCGTTGCTGAATCGAGACGAAGAGCACGGAGGCCGACGCAGAGCACGCGGGTGAGATCGGACGGTCGCGAGCGCGGGCGACGCAAGGGCGCGCCGGTGGGATGGTGACGTGTGCGGAGGCGAGATCGGGTGGTGAGGAGCGAGCGGGCGCGACGGGCGAGTCGCGGATGCGCGACACGTACAATCGAGCGCCGAGGAGAGGCGCGGCGCGCGCGTGAGCGGCGGCCGACGCTGGCGCGGGAAATGGGCCAGGAATTCGCCCAATAGGCTTTTGGGTTTTTCTTGAATTTCTTTTCCGAGATTCAAATAAGCATCAAGAGCTCCAAAATAACAAATAAATCCCAAAATATCGAAAATTCCTTTGGACTTGAGGAACTCAAATAAAATATTTTTATCTTATATTAAAGTTTATTTTAATCATATTGAATCATTTTAATTTCCAAAAATTCATTTTAAGCTTGATTAAATTACAGAACAATTCTAATAGTTTATTTTTAAAATAAAGGCTTTAAAAACTCCAGACAAACAAGATGTCACAGTACTGAGGGGTGGATACATGCAAAAGTTTGTGATGTCTCACAAGTACCTGTTGTAATGTTCGGTGTACAGATTCGTCTGTGCAATAGACAATCGACAAAATCATGTAGAAACTCACAAAGCTTGTCTCCTAGGATCGAATCAACGAAACTCACAAGCCCAATGTTGTAATTCAATGTAGTTGTTTGTCGATCTGTTGCGTGAAGGCTTTAGCATTCACGCAACAGTGAGTAGATATGAAGGCTTCAGTAGATTGTTGTTAGCTAGATATGAAGGCTTCAGCAGATTGTTGTTAGCTAGATGTGAAGGCAAGGTGGGCGCACGAGTGAAGGCGCATGAGTATAGAGCCCTGCATCAAGCCCAACGCGTGCACGTGCGGCGTGCACCGGTTTGAGCGCGGCGCAAGCGCAACTAGCATTCTTTAGCTTCAAATTTTTAGCTACCCTATTTCCTTTTGACACCCTCGTAACATTTTCTCATCCTTCCGAAGTTCAGTCCATAAACCATATCAATCCGAACTACTCCCTCCGTTTCGGAATATAAATCCAGAGACATTAAATTTAAAAAAATTAATAGCATTAGACTGCACATATCTCTATTACATAACATATTACAACTACTCAATCATTTTTCAACATTAAATTAGGAATATATAAGAAAAATATTGTAATAACTACACATTTAGTCTCAATATATAATAGATTTACATTGTGAGGTACGTGACTTATATTTAGAGATAGGGAGAGTACAATATTGGCTCTGTTGCACTCGCAAATCAACCCGACACAAACAATTTTCTTTTGGATTTTGTTGGGGTGCGCCAAGCCCAAGCAGTAGTGCAACGCTAGGGTGACACATAAGGCCCTAAGTAGCAAGCTACTTTGATGGACCCTCCCACAAAAATAATTAATTTAATATCATTGTGAAGCTATACTCCACATATCAGATATTAAACTGATAAGAACAGATACTACACTTGATCTTAGCCAAAAGGCCGAGAAAGGTATGAGTTGGAAGGTTGAACACCCCGTCATCTTATAGCCTCGCCACGCCTAGCCTCCTGTTCGCTATGCGATGTGGTGCTAATTAAAACGAGCTGCCCCCTGTCCCTGCGCCAGCCACGCCATTGCATTCCTTGAACGGGCCGGCCTTTTCTCGAGAACGAAGTGGGCTGTTCCGCGGTGGTCCAGGTGGCAGCGAGTTCATGAGAAGGGTCCCTGCGTACGCGTGTTTTGCCTGTTGACTTCCCGGTCGGAGTTCGCTCGCTGCGAGAAATTCTGAGAAAGATCTTAGAGACGGGGAGTAGAGTGGTACGCCATCCTACAAAATTGACTACGATCTGTACAGGGAGAATTGAAAAAGGAGGAAAATCTGGATGGCCTCTTACGTCGTTCTTTCCTTCAACTTTTTCCCATGAATTTTTCATTTTTGTCCTGAGTTCATGTCTGAACATTTTAAGGGCACTGCAGGTTTTGATTACCAGGTGACAAACTGCAAGCATGCAGCAAATTAAAAGTTCAGCGGCGGCGAAAACATTTTAGACCATGAATCTCTACGTATAGTATTGGGCATAACATTTTTCAAAATACATGACATGAACATTCGGTGTATAAAAGTTATTGATTCCTATCTAATATTCCTGTGGAACTGAAAGTAGTTGGTGACAAACACTACTGCTAGATGTATTGGTGTCCAGAACTTCAATTTAGGCTGAGTTGTTGGCAAATTTGTGTGCACTCACGGAAATTGGGATAACAGGGTTGCTTTGATGCTGGATCTTCTTCCGAGGGCGGTTGTACTTGTCTTCAAAATCTGAGGTGTTATGTTTGGTCAGTGTGTAGAATAGAGACCGGATGCCTCCTATTTATAGGAATTTTTTTATTTTTTTGCTATTTTCCAGAATATTTTTACACCACAACAATAAAAACAATCAAAACATTTATTTTTACTAGGCCGTGCCATGCCGACTCAACATGTCGACCACTCGCCTGTGCATGCTACGGTTCATCGGGTCGTGCCGCACACCCATCATCTAAACGGGCCATGCTGCGCTTGGGTCGGGCCTTAGACCGATCCATTATGACACAAACCTATTTGGATAGCTATATTTTTCTTCGATTGGTACAGAGTTGATCTAGTTCTTAAGAAATTTTCGTGAAATACTTGTGTTCAACAAGCCTCGAGAATTATAGCAATTTTTTTGAAAACTCATGAAACTTCTTTTAGTCGTATAAACGTTAAATGGTTTCATTAAGTGTAGTTTGCAAGTATAAAGAAAAGGAAAAAGAAAAGGAGGGGAGCCGCCTCCCGTGAACCTCGCTGTCGCCGAGCGGGCCGCCCAACGCGTTACATGAATCGGAGACGAAGAGCACGGAGGCCGACGCGAGCACGCGGGTGAGATCGACGGTCGCGGAGCGCGGCGCGACGCAAGGGCGCGCGGTGGATGGTGACGTGTGTGAGGCGAGGATCGGGTGGTGAGGAGCGAGCGGGGCGCGGACGGGCGTAGTCGCGGATGCGCGACACGTGGCAATCGAGCGCCGAGGAGAGGCGCGGCGCAGCGCGGCGCGGTGCGCGAGCGATGGGCCGACGCTGGCGCGGAAATGGGCTAGGAATTCGCCCAATAGGTTTTTGTTTTTTCTTGAATTTCTTTTCCGAAATTCAAATAAGCATCAAGAGCTCCAAAAATAGCAAATAAATCCCAAAATATCGTAAAATTCCTTTAGACTTGAGGAACTCAAATAAAATATTTTTATCTTATATTAAAGTTTATTTTAATCATATTGAATCATTTTAATTTCCAAAATTCATTTTAAGCTTGATTAAATTACGAACAATTCTAATAGTTTATTTTAAAATAAAGGCTTTAAAAACTCTAGACAAACAAGATGTTACAAGATCGAGGGGTGGATACGTGCAAAAGTTTGTGATGTCTCACAAGTACCTGTTGTAATGTTCGTGTGTGTGATTCGTCTCAGGCAATAGACAATCGACAAAATCATGTAGAAACTCACAAAGCTTGTCTCCTAGGATCGAATCAATGAAACTCACAAGCCCAATGTTGTAATTCAATGTAGTTGTTTATCGATCATGCGTGAAGGCTTTAGCATTCACGCAATGTTGAGTAGATATGAAGGCTTCAGAGATTGTTGTTAGCTAGATATGAAGGCTTCAGCAGATTGTTGTTAGCTAGATGTGAAGGCAAGGTGGGCGCACGAGTGAAGGCGCACAGAGTATAGAGCCTCGCATCAAGCCCAACGCGTGCACCGGTGCGCATGCCACCGGTTTGAGCGGCGTGCGCAAGCGCAACCAGCGATTCTTTAGCTTCAAATTTTTAGCTACCCTATTTCCTTTGACACCCTCGTCACATTTTCTCATCCTTCCGAAGTTCAGTCCATAAACCATATCAATCCGAACTACTCCCTCCGTTTCGGAATATAAATCCAGAGACATTAAATTTAAAAAAATTAATAGCATTAGACTGCACATATCTCTATTAAATAACATATTACAACTACTCACTCATTTTTCAACATTAAATTAGGAATATATAACAAAAATATTGTAATAACTACACATTTAGTCTCAATATATAATGGGGGCATATCTAGTGCAAAAGGGTATTTCAGTGCAAAGGTGCAAATGAAGATGTGGACCATCCGATCTAGATTGTGTGACTCGATCAAGAAGGTGGAAGCCCCACCTCATAAAACATAATCTATGCAGGGGTTTTACAAAAGTGTTTAAGTGGGATGAGTTCCCACCCTCCACCTTCCTTGATCCAAGCCACACCCCCTCCACCTTCCTTGATCCAAGCCACACAATCTAGATCAGATGGTCCACATCTTCATTTGCACCTTTGCACTGAAATACCCTTTTGCACTAGATATACCCCCATATATAATAGATTTACATTGTGAGGTACGTGACTTATATTTAGAGATGGAGAGAGTACAATATTGGCTCTGTTACACTCGCAAATCAACCCGACACAAACAATTTTCTTTTGGATTTTGTTGGGGTGCGCCAAGCCCAAGCAGAAGTGCAACGCTAGGGTGACACATAAGGCCCTAAGTAGCAAGCTACTTTGATGGACCCTCCCACAAAAAAAATTAATTTAATATCATTGTGAAGCTATACTCCACATATCAAATATTAAACTGATAAGAACAGATACTACACTTGATCTTAGCCAAAAGGCCGAGAAAGGTATGAGTTGGAAGGTTGAACACCCCGTCATCTTATAGCCTCGCCACGCCTAGTCTCCTGTTCGCTATGCGATGTGGTGCTAATTAAAACGAGCTGCCCCCTGTCCCTGCGCCAGCCACTCCATTGCATTCCTTGAACGGGCCGGCCTTTTCTCGAGAACGAAGTGGGCTGTTCCGCGGTGGTCCAGGGGGCAGCGAGTTCATGAGAAGGGTCCCTGCGTACGCGTGTTTTGCCTGTTGACTTCCCGGTCGGAGTTCGCTCGCTGCGAGAAATTCTGAGAGAGATCTTAGAGACGGGGAGTAGAGTGGTACGCCATCCTACAAAATTGACTACGATCTGTACAGGGAGAATTGAAAAAGGAGGAAAATCTGGATGGCCTCTTACGTCGTTCTTTCCTTCAACTTTTTTCCCCATGAATTTTTCATTTTTGTCCTGAGTTCATGTCTGAACATTTTAAGGGCACTGCAGGTTTTGATTACCAGGTGACAAACTGCAAGCATGCAGCAAATTAAAAGTTCAGCGGCGGCGAAAACATTTTAGACCATGAATCTCTACGTATAGTATTGGGCGTAACATTTTTCAAAATACATGACATGAACATTCGGTGTATAAAAGTTATTGATTCCTATCTAATATTCCTGTGGAAGTGAAAGTAGTTGGTGACAAACACTACTGCTAGATGTATTGGTGTCCAGAACTTCAATTTAGGCTGAGTTGTTGGCAAATTTGTGTGCACTCACGGAGATTGGGATAACAGGGTTGCTTTGATGCTGGATCTTCTTCCGAGGGCGGTTGTACTTGTCTTCAAAATCTGAGGTGTTATGTTTGGTCAGTGTGTAGAATAGAGACCGGATGCCTCCTATTTATAGGAATTTTTTATTTTTTGCTATTTTCCAGAATATTTTTACACCACAACAATAAAAAACAATCAAAACAGCTATTTTTTACTAGGCCGTGCCATGCCGACTCAGCGTGCCACCACTCGGCCCGTGCATGCTACGGTCTACTGGTCGTGCGGCACACCCATCATCTAACGGGCCATGCCGCGCTTGGGTCGGGCCTTAGACCGATCCATTATGACACAAACCTATTTGGATAGCTATATTTTTCTTCGATTGGTACAGAGTTGATCTAGTTCTTAAGAAATTTTCGTGAAATACTTGTGTTCAACAAGCCTCGAGAATTATAGCAATTTTTTTGAAAACTCATGTGAAACTTCTTTTAGTCGTATAAACGTTAAATGGTTTCATTAAGTGTAGTTTGCAAGTATAAAGAAAAGGAAAAAGAAAAGGGAGGGGAGCCGCGTCTCCCGTGAACCTCGTCGTCGCCGAGCGGCCGCCCAACGCGTTATCGAATCGGAGACGAAGAGCACGGAGGCCGACGCAGAGCACGCGGGTGAGATCGGACGGTCGCGGAGCGCGGGCGTACGCAAGGGCGCGCGGTGGGATGGTGACGTGTGTGCGAGGCGAGGATCGGGTGGTGGAGCGGAGCGGGCGCGCGGACGGGCGTAGTCGCGGATGCGCGACACGTGCCAATCGAGCGCCGAGGAGAGGCGCGCGCAGCGAGGCGCGCGTGCGCGCGGCGGTGGCCGACACTGGCGCGGGAAATGGGCTAGGAATTCGCCCAATAGGTTTTTGGGTTTTTTCTTGAATTTCTCTTTTTCCAGAAATTCAAATAAGCATCAAGAGCTCCAGAAAATAGCAAATAAATCCCAAAAATATCAGAAAATTCCTTTAGACTTGAGGAACTCAAATAAAATATTTTTATCTTATATTAAAGTTTATTTTAATCATATTGAATCATTTTAATTTCCAAAAATTCATTTTAAGCTTGATTAAATTACAGAACAATTCTAATAGTTTATTTTTAAAATAAAGGCTTTAAAAACTCTAGACAAACAAGATGTTACAGTACTGAGGGGTGGATACGTGCAAAAGTTTGTGATGTCTCACAAGTACCTGTTGTAATGTTCGGTGTACAGATTCGTCTGTGCAATAGACAATCGACAAAATCATGTAGAAACTCACAAAGCTTGTCTCCTAGGATCGAATCAATGAAACTCACAAGCCCAATGTTGTAATTCAATGTAGTTGTTTGTCGATCTGTTGCGTGAAGGCTTTAGCATTCACGCAACAGTGAGTAGATATGAAGGCTTCAGTAGATTGTTGTTAGCTAGATATGAAGGCTTCAGCAGATTGTTGTTAGCTAGATGTGAAGGCAAGGTGGGCGCACGAGTGAAGGCGTACAGAGTATAGAGCCTCGGGCATCAAGCCCAACGCGTGCACCGGTGCGCATGCCACCGGTTTGAGCTGCGTGGCGCAAGCGCAACCAGCGATTCTTTAGCTTCAAATTTTTAGCTACCTATTTCCTTTTGACACCCTCGTCACATTTTCTCATCCTTCCAAGTTCACCCATAAACCATATCAATCCGAACTACTCCTCCGCTTGAATATAAATCAGAGACATTAAATTTAAAAAATTAATAGCATTAGATGCACATATCTCTATTAAATAACATATTACAACTACTCACTCATTTTTCAACATTAAATTAGGAATATATAACAAAAATATTGTAATAACTACACATTTAGTCTCAATATATAATGGGGGCATATCTAGTGCAAAAGGGTATTTCAGTGCAAAGGTGCAAATGAAGATGTGGACCATCCGATCTAGATTGTGTGACTCGGATCAAGGAAGGTGGAAGCCCCACCTCATAAAACATAATCTATGCAGGGGGTTTTCTACAAAAGTGTTTAAGTGGGATGAGTTCCCACCCCCTCCACCTTCCTTGATCCAAGCCACACCCCCTCCACCTTCCTTGATCCAAGCCACACAATCTAGATCAGATGGTCCACATCTTCATTTGCACCTTTGCACTGAAATACCCTTTTGCACTAGATATACCCCCATATATAATAGATTTACATTGTGAGGTACGTGACTTATATTTAGAGATGGAGAGAGTACAATATTGGCTCTGTTACACTCGCAAATCAACCCGACACAAACAATTTTCTTTTGGATTTTGTTGGGGTGCGCCAAGCCCAAGCAGAAGTGCAACGCTAGGGTGACACATAAGGCCCTAAGTAGCAAGCTACTTTGATGGACCCTCCCACAAAAAAAATTAATTTAATATCATTGTGAAGCTATACTCCACATATCAAATATTAAACTGATAAGAACAGATACTACACTTGATCTTAGCCAAAAGGCCGAGAAAGGTATGAGTTGGAAGGTTGAACACCCCGTCATCTTATAGCCTCGCCACGCCTAGTCTCCTGTTCGCTATGCGATGTGGTGCTAATTAAAACGAGCTGCCCCCTGTCCCTGCGCCAGCCACTCCATTGCATTCCTTGAACGGGCCGGCCTTTTCTCGAGAACGAAGTGGGCTGTTCCGCGGTGGTCCAGGGGGCAGCGAGTTCATGAGAAGGGTCCCTGCGTACGCGTGTTTTGCCTGTTGACTTCCCGGTCGGAGTTCGCTCGCTGCGAGAAATTCTGAGAGAGATCTTAGAGACGGGGAGTAGAGTGGTACGCCATCCTACAAAATTGACTACGATCTGTACAGGAGAATTGAAAAGGAGGAAAATCTGGATGGCCTCTTACGTCGTTCTTTCCTTCAACTTTTTTCCCCATGAATTTTTCATTTTTGTCCTGAGTTCATGTCTGAACATTTTAAGGGCACTGCAGGTTTTGATTACCAGGTGACAAACTGCAAGCATGCAGCAAATTAAAAGTTCAGCGGCGGCGAAAACATTTTAGACCATGAATCTCTACGTATAGTATTGGGCGTAACATTTTTCAAAATACATGACATGAACATTCGGTGTATAAAAGTTATTGATTCCTATCTAATATTCCTGTGGAAGTGAAAGTAGTTGGTGACAAACACTACTGCTAGATGTATTGGTGTCCAGAACTTCAATTTAGGCTGAGTTGTTGGCAAATTTGTGTGCACTCACGGAGATTGGGATAACAGGGTTGCTTTGATGCTGGATCTTCTTCCGAGGGCGGTTGTACTTGTCTTCAAAATCTGAGGTGTTATGTTTGGTCAGTGTGTAGAATAGAGACCGGATGCCTCCTATTTATAGGAATTTTTTTTTTTGCTATTTTCCAGAATATTTTTACACAACAACAATAAAAACAATCAAAACAGCTATTTTTACTAGGCCGTGCCATGCCGACTCGGCGTGTCGACCACTCACCCAGCGTGCCACGGTCTACGGGTCGTGCTTGACGACCCATCATCTAAACGAGCCATGCTGCGCTTGGTCGGGCCTTAGACCGATCCATTATGACACAGCCTATTTGGATAGCTATATTTTTCTTCGATTGGTACAGAGTTGATCTAGTTGTTAAGAAATTTTTCGTGAAATACTTATGTTCCGAACAAGCCTCGAGAATTATAGCAATTTTTTTTTTGAAAACTCATGTGAAACTTCTTTTTAGTCGTATAAAGGTTAAATGGTTTCATTAAGTGTAGTTTGCAAGTATAAAGAAAAGGAAAAAAAGAAAAGGGAGGGGAGCCGCGTCTCCCCGTGAACCTCGTCGTCGTCGAGCGGGCGCCCAACGCGTGATTCTTGAATCGGAGCGAAGAGCACGGGAGGCCGACGCAGAGCACGCGGGTGAGATCGGACGGTCGCGGGCGCGCGGGCGACGCAAAGCGCGCCGGTGGGATGGTGACGTGTGTGCGGAGGCGAGGATCGGGTGGTGAGGAGCGGAGCGGGGGCGTAGTCGCGGGATGCGCGACATGTGGCCAATCGAGCGCCCGAGGAGAGGCGCGGGCGGCAAAGGGCGCGGGTGCGCGCGAGCGGCGGGCCGACGCGTGGCGCACAGAAATGGGCCAGGGAATTCGGCCCAATAGGCTTTTGGGTTTTTTCTTGAATTTCTCTTTTTCCAGAAATTCAAATAAGCATCAAGAGCTCCAGAAAATAGCAAATAAATCCCAAAAATATCAAAAAATTCCTTTGGACTTGAGGAACTCAAATAAAATATTTTTATCTTATATTAAAGTTTATTTTAATCATATTAAATCATTTTAATTTCCAAAAATTCATTTTAAGCTTGATTAAATTACAGAACAATTCTAATAGTTTATTTTTGAAATAAAGGCTTTAAAAACTCCAGACAAACAAGATGTCACAGTACTGAGGGGTGGATACATGCAAAAGTTTGTGATGTCTCACAAGTACCTGTTGTAATGTTCGGTGTACAGATTCATCTGCGCAATTGACAATCGACAAAATCATGTAGAAACTCACAAAGCTTGTCTCCTAGGATCGAATCAACGAAACTCACAAGCCCAATGTTGTAATTCAATGTAGTTGTTTGTCGATCATTGCGTGAAGGCTTTAGCATTCACGCAATAAAGAGTAGATATGAAGGCTTCGATGAGATTGTTGTTAGCTAGATATGAAGGCTTCAAGCAGATTGTTGTTAGCTAGATGTGAAGGCAAGGTGGGCGCACGAGTGAAGGCGACAGAGTATAGAGCCTCGGGCATCAAGCCCAACGCGCACCGTGCGCGTGCCACCGGTTTGAGCGGCGTGGCGCAAGCGCAACTAGCGATTCTTTAGCTTCAAATTTTTAGCTACCCTATTTCCTTTTGACACCCTCGTAACATTTTCTCATCCTTCCGAAGTTCACCCATAAACCATATCAATCCGAACTACTCCTCCGTTTGAATATAAATCCAGACATTAAATTTAAAAAAATTAATAGCATTAGACTGCACATATCTCTATTACATAACATATTACAACTACTCAATCATTTTTCAACATTAAATTAGGAATATATAAGAAAAATATTGTAATAACTACACATTTAGTCTCAATATATAATAGATTTACATTGTGAGGTACGTGACTTATATTTAGAGATGGAGAGAGTACAATATTGGCTCTGTTGCACTCGCAAATCAACCCGACACAAACAATTTTCTTTTGGATTTTGTTGGGGTGCGCCAAGCCCAAGCAGTAGTGCAACGCTAGGGTGACACATAAGGCCCTAAGTAGCAAGCTACTTTGATGGACCCTCCCACAAAAATAATTAATTTAATATCATTGTGAAGCTATACTCCACATATCAGATATTAAACTGATAAGAACAGATACTACACTTGATCTTAGCCAAAAGGCCGAGAAAGGTATGAGTTGGAAGGTTGAACACCCCGTCATCTTATAGCCTCGCCACGCCTAGCCTCCTGTTCGCTATGCGATGTGGTGCTAATTAAAACGAGCTGCCCCCTGTCCCTGCGCCAGCCACGCCATTGCATTCCTTGAACGGGCCGGCCTTTTCTCGAGAACGAAGTGGGCTGTTCCGCGGTGGTCCAGGTGGCAGCGAGTTCATGAGAAGGGTCCCTGCGTACGCGTGTTTTGCCTGTTGACTTCCCGGTCGGAGTTCGCTCGCTGCGAGAAATTCTGAGAAAGATCTTAGAGACGGGGAGTACAGTGGTACGCCATCCTACAAAATTGACTACGATCTGTACAGGGAGAATTGAAAAAGGAGGAAAATCTGGATGGCCTCTTACGTCGTTCTTTCCTTCAACTTTTTTCCCCATGAATTTTTCATTTTTGTCCTGAGTTCATGTCTGAACATTTTAAGGGCACTGCAGGTTTTGATTACCAGGTGACAAACTGCAAGCATGCAGCAAATTAAAAGTTCAGCGGCGGCGAAAACATTTTAGACCATGAATCTCTACGTATAGTATTGGGCGTAACATTTTTCAAAATACATGACATGTACATTCGGTGTATAAAAGTTATTGATTCCTATCTAATATTAGTAGTTGGTGACAAACACTACTGCTAGATGTATTGGTGTCCAGAACTTCAATTTAGGCTGAGTTGTTGGCAAATTTGTGTGCACTCACGGAGATTGGGATAACAGGGTTGCTTTGATGCTGGATCTTCTTCCGAGGGCGGTTGTACTTGTCTTCAAAATCTGAGGTGTTATGTTTGGTCAGTGTGTAGAATAGAGACCAGATGCCTCCTATTTATAGAATTTTTTTTATTTTTTTGCTATTTTCCAAAATATTTTTACACCACAACAATAAAAAACAATCAAAACAGCTATTTTTTACTAGGCCGTGCCATGCCGGCTCGGCGTGCCGACCACTCGGCCCAGGCATGCCACGGTCTACCGGGTCGTGCCGGCACAACCCATCATCTAAACGGGCCACGCCGCGCTTGGGTCGGGCCTTAGACCGATCCATTATGATACAGCCTATTTGGATAGCTATATTTTTCTTCGATTGGTACAGAGTTGATCTAGTTCTTAAGAAATATTCGTGATATACTTGTGTTCCGAACAAGCCTCAAGAATTATAGCAATTTTTTTTAAAACTCATGTGAAACTTCTTTTTAGTCGTATAAAGGTTAAATGGTTTCATTAAGTGTAGTTTGCAAGTATAAAGAAAAGGAAAAAAAGAAAAGGGAGGGGAGCCGCGTCTCCCCGTGAACCTCGTCGTCGTCGAGCGGGCTGGCCTGACGCGGTTGCTGAATCGGAGACGAAGAGCACGGGGAGGCAGACATGTAGCACGCGGGGTGAGATCGGACGGTCGCAGAGCGTGGGGCAGACGCAAGGGCGCGGCTGGTGGGATGGTGACGTGTGTGCGGAGGCGAGGATCGGGTGGTGAGGAGCGGAGGAGGGGCGCGGGCGGGCGCGCGATCGCGGATGCGCGACACGTGTAATCGAGCGCCCGAGGAGAGGCGCATGCGGCAATGGCGCGGTGTGCGTGGCGGCGGCCGACACGTGGCGCGGGGAAATGGGCCAGGGAATTCGGCCCAATAGGCTTTTGGGTTTTTTCTTGAATTTCCCTTTTTCCACAAATTCAAATAAGCATCAAGAGCTCCAGAAAATAGCAAATAAATCCCAAAAATTTCAGAAAATTCCTTTAGACTTGAGGAACTCAAATAAAATATTTTTATCTTATATTAAAGTTTATTTTAATCATATTGAATCATTTTAATTTCCAAAATTCATTTTAAGCTTGATTAAATTACGAACAATTCTAATAGTTTATTTTTAAAATAAAGGCTTTAAAACTCTGGACAAACAAGATGTTGCAAGACCGGGCGGATACATGCAAAAGTTTGTGATGTCTCACAAGTACTGTTGTAATGTTCGGTTATGCAGATTAAATGCATGCAATAGACAATCGAGAAAATCATGTAGAAACTCACAAAGCTTGTCTCCTAGGATCGAATCAATGAAACTCACAAGCCCAATGTTGTAATTCAATGTAGTTGTTTGTCGATCTGTTGCGTGAAGGCTTTAGCATTCACGCAACAGTAAGTAGATATGAAGGCTTCACAAGATTGTTGTTAGCTAGATATGAAGGCTTCAACAGATTGTTGTTAGCTAGATGTGAAGGCAAGGTGGGCGCACGAGTGAAGGCGTACAGAGTATAGAGCCTCGGGCATCAAGCCCAACGCGTGCACCGGTGCGCGTGCCACCGGTTTGAGCCGGCGTGGCGCAAGCGGCAACTAGCAGATTCTTTAGCTTCAAATTTTTAGCTACCCTATTTCCTTTTGACACCCTCGTAACATTTTCTCATCCTTCCGAAGTTCAGTCCATAAACCATATCAATCCGAACTACTCCCTCCGTTTCGGAATATAAATCCAGAGACATTAAATTTAAAAAAATTAATAGCATTAGACTGCACATATCTCTATTACATAACATATTACAACTACTCAATCATTTTTCAACATTAAATTATCAATATATAACAAAAATATTGTAATAACTACACATTTAGTCTCAATATATAATAGATTTACATTGTGAGGTACGTGACTTATATTTAGAGATGGAGAGAGTACAATATTGGCTCTGTTGCACTCGCAAATCAACCCGTCACAAACAATTTTCTTTTGGATTTTGTTGGGGTGCGCCAAGCCCAAGCAGAAGTGCAACGCTAGGGTGACACATAAGGCCCTAAGTAGCAAGCTACTTTGATGGACCCTCCACAAAAAAATTAATTTAATATCATTGTGAAGCTATACTCCACATATCAGATATTAAACTGATAAGAACATATACTACACTTGATCTTAGCCAAAAGGCCGAGAAAGGTATGAGTTGGAAGGTTGAACACCCCGTCATCTTATAGCCTCGCCACGCCTAGCCTCCTGTTCGTTATGCGATGTGGTGCTAATTAAAACGAGCTGCCCCTGTCCCTGCGCCAGCCACGCCATTGCATTCCTTGAACGGGCCGGCCTTTTCTCGAGAACGAAGTGGGCTGTTCCGCGGTGGTCCAGGGGCAGCGAGTTCATGAGAAGGGTCCTGCGTACGCGTGTTCCGCGGTGGTCCAGGGCCTTTTGCCTGTTGACTTCCCGGTCGGAGTTCGCTCGCTACGAGAAATTGTGAGAAAGATCTTAGAGACGGGAGTAGAGTGGTACGCCATCCTACAAAATTGACTACGATCTGTACAGGGAGAATTGAAAAAGGAGGAAAATCTGGATGGCCTCTTACGTCGTTCTTTCCTTCAACTTTTTTCCCCATAAATTTTTCATTTTTGTCTTGAGTTCATGTTTGAACGTTCTAAGGGCACCGCAGGTTTTGATTACCAGGTGACAAACTGCAAGCATGCAGTAAAAGTTCAGCGGCGGCGAAAACATTTTAGGCCATGAATCTCTACGTAAAGTATTGGGCATAACATTTTTCGAAATACATGACATGTACATTCGGTGTAGAAAAGTTATTGATTCCTATCTAATATTCCTGCGAAACTGAAAAAAGTTGGTGACAAACACTACTGCTAATGCAAGTGCAGTGCTAGATGTATTGGTGTCCAGAACTTCAATTTAGGCTGAGTTGTTGGCAAATTTGACAAAAGGGGTTCATATGAAGAACATAAACAGAGGCGATGAGTCGATGAAGATTCGACCGTGCCGACGACGGGTGCCACGTTCTTGGGTGAAGGCTCCAAAATCCCGGTAGGGTGCTTCATCTTTGCGTCAATATCCGACGAGACATGTTGATGGTCTCCTCTTGTTGTGGTATCTGTTTGAAAGTAAGTGAATTTAACAATATTTCTATTTTAATTCCAATTATAATTAAGCAAAAGAAAACACACATATATATATAGCAATATGAAAATGATATGAAGGCGTATGTATTATCTCTCGAAATAGATAAACAATTCAAAGCATTAACATATTGCAATATACTAATAGGACACACATGTGAGCATATAAAATCTGTATAATGCATAAATTTAACATTTGATGTATTACTCTCAGGTGAGGGGTTGCACAAGTTAAAAAAAAACTTAGCCTTCTACCACTCTTGTCAATTTTTCAAGATCACAATGACAATATTTCAAATTCTAGTAGTTTGATTTAAACAAATATTACCTCACAATAGTATCAATGTCAAGAGCATGCACACACTATAGATTTTGACCGAAACAGTAACTAGAATCAGTGTAAAGCTATTGTATAAACAACATATACATTTGGAAATTGCAGAATCAGCACGTATATATATTCGACAATGCTTAACCACTGCAGTAAATGAAACTAAGCAGAAGATAAAGAATCAGCAATTGACAGAGCTAGCAACTACATATAACAGAGGTAAACAACTAGTATATGAAAAGATCACACTAGCAAAATGAATCTAAATGTCACTGTGGTACCAATTTAACAAAGATATTCTCATCGAGCATTCACAAGCCCACAATCTATCATGCAATAGCTATCCCAATGCTAGCCGATCAACTAATATCAGAGATATTAAACAAAAGAACTAGCAAAGCTCACTAGTGCACAATAGGGTTAAATAGGAGTATAGAACAAGCTCACAGAGCGACGGCACTCTAAGCCACCATGACGGACAAAAGGGGCTAGGCTTATCGGAGAGACAAAGTCCCAAAAAACCAATTACCAACGAATACCATGAAGTCACCAGAGAGGCAATTAAAGATACAAAGCCCTACTCCACATATCAATACTCACCAATTCGGGGAGCTGAGGTACAAGTTGATGCCACACAAAGCCAACAAGAAGATGAAATCCCCTCGCACACCTCACAGTCAAAGCCGAGCCAAAGTACTAGAGAAAACCGAGAGGGATCACATGGTCCAGAGGGCGAGATCTGTGAGCGAGGAGCAAGAACGCCACAGCCCGGCGACGGAGCAAGCACAACCGCCGCCGCCGAGCTCTCCCCAAATCCCCAAGACCGAACAGTCAATTGAGATTTGGATCTCAGTGGCGAGCTCTTGTTTTTCCCTTACTAACCTTAGCTCTCCCATCTCGGATATAAAGGTAGAGAGGCCGAACTCAGCACAGAAGATACCGAAGCGTTTGCGCCCGGAGAAGGAGTAGGAGGGGATGAGAAGAAGGCGTTAGCCAGATCTGAGAATGAGGCCGAATTGGTTACCTCCCCCTAATCTCTTCTCCCTCCCACTCTTGCATGTGGGCCCCATTGGCCAATTTTGTTTTTCTTTCCCTGAAAATGAGGGAAATTACAAAATAGCACAATAATCCCCACCAATTTAGCTCATTTGCGACATACTAATCTTCCTAAAAAATCAATGTTTGATATATAGTAGTTTGACAGAGGGTACCTTGCGGGTTTGAACCCAATGCCTAGCAGCAAAAAATTACAACTCTGCACAGACAATGGAGGACTATGCCTTGATCTAGTGTCTTGGTGTGAGAGTTGTCACTATGCTACATTCTATACAGGATAGCATGGAGCACACCTCTCGGGTTGGAACGTTACGGTCATGTTCACCTTTTGATGAGTATTTAAGAAAGCATACCTTGGCTTTCTTTTGATCAAAACCCCACGACCATACTTACTTACATGAATTATCCAGAGAACTCTATAAGACAGCTTCCATTGCCATATAAGGCATCGAATTCATTAAGAGCTATCACTCAACATACCCATACAGTTTAGAGTACTGCAGCTAATGGGACTCTAAGGTGTACTCTTAGTCTTTCGTAGTTTGTCTTCCTAGGGCCTAATTCATGGGATCTATGCTCTTCCCTTTGATGCCACAAGAATGACTTTATGTGCCATTCCTTTAGTGAAAGGATCTGCTAGATTCATTTCACACTGGATGTACTATGCAGTGATTACACCAGTCTCTCTGGCATGCCGAACTAACTTAAGTCACCTCTTAATGTGTTTAGAGGACTTCATGTTGTCTTTCCTACTCTTCACCATAACTAGATTGGTTTGGTTATCATAGTAGGTTAAGACAGCTGATATTGGCTTTTCCAATATCGGTAGGTTGGACAGGAGCTCTTTGAGCCATTCCGCCTCTACTACTGCTGAGTCAAGTGCTACTAACTCAGCCTTCCTAGTGGACCGTGTAAGGATAGTCTACTTCAAAGACTTCCGCGCAACAGTCCTACCTGCTAGAGTGAGTACATAACCACTCGTAGCCTTCATATCATCCAAGTCACCGATCCAATTAGAGTCACTGAATCCTTCAAAGACTACCAGATGACCAGTATAATGTATCCCCAAATTCTTTTCTTCCTTTTAGATACCTAAATACCACTTATAATGTTGTCCAATGATCATCTTCTGGATTGGCCATGTATCGGCTAATCTGCTTACAGCATATGAGATGTCAGGCCTCGTTGCAGTAGTTAAATACATCAAGAATCTAATTATCTGTGAATATTTAAGCTGGTCTTCTCCATGTCCAGTGTTTTTGTGTATCTTTGCATTTGGATCATAGGGTGTGGCTACAGGTTTAGCATCCATGAACCCAAAGCGATTCAGGATCTTATCCATGTAATGAGATTGTATTAAAGTAATCACATTCTCACCCTTTAATAGCTTGATGTTTACAATAACATCAGCTTCACTAAGGTCTTTCATATCAAAGTTCTGGGCGAGGAATGAATTGGTTTTATTGATTATATCCATGTTGGTCCCGAATAGTAGTGTGTCATCCACGTAAAGATAGAGGATGACACATTCACTCCCGCTGAATTAATAATATATGCATTTATCGGCTTTGTTTACACAAAAGCTGACCAAAGTCAATGTATTATCAAATTTCTCATGCCATTGCTTAGGAGCTTATTTTAGACTGTACACAAATTTAACCAAGCGACATACTTTCCTCTCTTGCCCTTTGGCCATAAAACCGTCAGGCTATTGCTTGTAAATTTCCTTGTCCAACTCTCCATTTAGGAAAGCGGTCTTAACATCCATTTGATGTACTTAGAATTTAAATATAGTAGCTAGTGCTAAAAGCACGCAGATTGTGGGTAGTCAAGCCAAAGGCGAGTATGTATCAAAAAAGTCATCACTCTCCTTTTGCGTCAAAACCTTAGCCACTAAACGAGCCTTGTACTTTTCAATAGTACCATTGGGCCTTCGCTTTCTTTTGAAGATCTATTTGCAGCCCATTGGCTTATATCCTTTAGAAGATCAGTAATCTCTCAGGTTTCATTAGCTATGATGGAATCCATCTCGCTACGAACCGCATCCATCTAGTACTCTGTATCCGAGGATGCGTATGCCTCTGAAAGGGTACGTGGTTCATCATCCATGAGGTAGGTGACAAAGTCATCTCCCAACAACTTTTCAGTCCTAACAAAGTCAACACCCAACAACTTTTCAGTCCATTGTCTCTTACTCCTCCTCAACTCCAATTCAGGAACTGTGTCTCACACCCTAGGAGGAATAGAGTGTTCATAAGAACTATCAGGGACAATGACTTTATTTGCTCTCATAGGAAGTATATTCTCAAAGAAAGTCACATCATGAGATTCCATAAGGACATTATTAGCGATATCGCTAACCTCAGATTTGACCACTAGAAATATGTACGTTGTGCTGTGATGGATCAACAATGCTTCTGTAATGTGTTGGACCAACAAATGAACATTTGGTATCCTTGCTGCATTTTGCTCTTGGTTCCATGGGCGTTAGACAAGGATTGCAATTAGTCATCCCCATCTTCTCTGACAACCTCACGGCATATGCTGACTCGTTGAGATAAATTCCATGTGATCCTTGTGTGACTTCTATCCCCAAGTAGCAGGATAGAAGACCAAAATCACTCGTACTGAATATATCTCTCATTTGCTTCTTGAAATTCATGATGTCCTTGATGCAACTTCCTGTGATCACGAGAGCATCAACATATACTCCTACCACCTGCCTTGGGTTGCCCTTTCTTCTCTTGTAAACTACATGTTCATGAGCACTTCTTTCAAAGCCGAGTGAGATGAGGCTCTCATCCAACTTTGAGTTTCGTGTTCTAGGAGCTTGGCCTAGCCCATAGAGCACCTTGTTGAGCTTTAGTACCATGTGAGCTTGCCTTTCTTCCTCATAACCTGGGGGTTGTACAACATACACATCTTCTTGGAGTTCTAGGTTAACGAAGGCGGACTTAACATCCATGTGTTAGGCTTCCCATTGTTCTTGGCCTACAAGTGCAAGGATCATCCACACCATTTCAAGCCTGGCAACAGGTGTGAAGATCTCATCAAAGTCCACCCCTTGGTGCTGCACATACCCTTTTGAGACAAGCCATGACTTATGCTCGATTACTGCCCCTTCTAGATTCTTTTTAAACATATATACCTATTTGAGCCAATTGGCTTCTTTCCCATCGGCAACTCAGCTAAGTCCCATGTACCATTGTTGCATGTAGATGCTAATTCCTCCTCCATTGCTTTATTCCAGCAGAGTTATGGCTTCTGTTACACTTGTCGATTCTCTTGCATTGAGCATGCGCAAGTTAGCTTTATCTAGTTAAACAGGGGCAGTTTCTTGATAAATTTCCCAAATTCAATTGTAGCACCATTGTTCATTCGGTAAGGATGTTGGACTTGGCAAGGGCATCTCCATCGGAGCACTAGTCGCTGAAGTTCCCTAATTAGGTTACATCACTGCCACCGTCTATGTTGCCGATGTTGTTGTCATGGTAGCAAGAGTTGTTGTTGTGGTAGCAGCAGTTCTTGGCGTGGCAGCAGCAATACTTGTCGTGCCACCCTCCGTAGGCATTGCAATAGAGCCAGCAAGCATGGCTGGATGTGGTTCCCCAACCCTGTCTTCAGTGGTACCTACAACATGGTATGCCAGATGTTCTACAGTGAAAACATCACCCACGATCTTGGGTTGCACGTTGGCAACCAAACTCCAATCCCATTGCTTGTCCTCCTCGAAGATAGCATCCCGTGTGACATGCACTTTGTACCTTACTGGATTGTACACACAGTATGCTTTTGATACCAGCTCATAGCTGATGAACACCATCTGCTTGTTGTGGTCTAACAACTTCTTGATGTTTAGCCCCAAAGATTTCACATGAGCCAAACACCTGAATGTGCATAGGTGCTATACATTCAACTTTCTTCCTGTTCAGGATTGGTATGGAGTCCTGCCATCAATGCCTTTTGTTGGGGCTTGTTGAGAAGGTAAACTGCAGTGGTGATAGCCTCTCCCCAAAATTTTCTCAACATTTCCTTACTCTTGACAAGACTTTGAGCCATGCCAACGACGGTTTGATTTCTCCTTTCCACAACCCCATTCTATGGTGGCGTGTATGGAGCTGTGAGAAACTGTTTGATACCAGCGTCTTCACAAAAAATAGCAAATTCCTTTGAGGAACTCGCTTCCATGATCAGTCTGAAAGAACTTGATCTTGATATCCACCTTCAGTTTAGTGTTGGCTTTCATTTTCTTGAATGGCTGTAATCGTCAACCATTAGCATGAAGTACCGCTTACCATCTGGTGTAGGTGGAGATATTAGGCTGTAGAGGTCACTTTGTATAAGTACTAGGGGCTTCTCAACTTGATAGGTTGCCTCCTACGGGAAGGATGCTCGACGCTGCTTGACTACCAAACAACAATCACACACTTGTTCAATATAATCGAGGCATTGGAGCCTATCTACCTTGCGAAGTGCTTTGAAATTGAGGTGTCCATGGTAGGCATGGCATAGCCACGAATCTTCCTTGATGGCTACTAACAAACAAATGGTTTCGGCCATGCTAGGTTCAGCTTGTAGAGCAATTCCTTGACCTCCTCACTTATATTAGCATTTTTCCTTGCCTATCAAATACACGCAAGAAACCATCCTCCATGATTATCTTGCAGCCATGTTCATCTAGTTGCTCGAAACTAAGAATATCACTCTTCAGACTAGGGATGTAAAAGACGTCGGCTAGACCACGGTGTTCACCGTTGTAGCTTTTGGATAGCACCGTACCATGCCCCTTTATTTCTACTACCGAGCCATAACTAAACTTAACTGTGCCGGGCACCATAATGTCCAGATCGATGAATTCCCATGCGATGCCTATCATATGGTTGTTTGCACCCGTATGTAGGTAGCATATGTTGGAATCATACCTCAATTCTTCACCCAACATTGGCTTGATCTTCTCCTCATTGAGAAACACTTCTTCAGCAGCCCCTTCGTTACTCTGTGTCAACCGACATGTCTCAGCCATGAGCAAAGCAGGTTCATCATCATCTTTCTCAGTGGTGTGCACCCTCTCTTCTCTTTTCTTTGAGTGACACTTAGACGCAAATGCCCCATGTTGTTACAGTTTAAGCACTTTATTCTCTTCTTGTCCACCTTCTTCCTCTCTTCTCTTCGTTCACCATCACGAGAATTGTCTACACGGCCAGTGCCACGCCCGCGCCCTCGATCACACCCATGGTTGTGCTAGACTCCTCTCGCCACGTCCATGGGTGGCTTTGACAAGGATCCTCATAGAACTCCTCCTTTGCCTTCCATTCTGCTCTAGTTAGCAAAATGTGCTTATTGTTCTCCTTTGCCTTCCATTCTGCTCTAGTTAACAAAATGTGCTCATCGTCATTATCTTCAACACCAGCACCACAAATTCTCTCCTGAAATGCCTTCAGCCGGCCGATAACCTCCTCAAATGTCATCTTCTTCACGCCCCCTAATTACTCAATCATTGAGACAATTGGGGGGAACTTGTTTGGGATAGCATGTAGGATCTTTTTGATGACTTGGGACTCCACCTTGTCGCCTAGACCATGTTTCCTATTGACAATGGTTGTCAATTTCATGGCAAATTCATCGATAGCCTTCGATTGCTTCATTTGGATCATCTGAAACTCAGTTTTTAGAGTTTGTACCTTTGCCTCTTTGATGCGATCCGTGCCAATATACATGGTCTTCAACATCTCCCATGCTTCTCTTGTTGTCTCCTTCTCAGCCAGCAGTAGTAGAGTCTCTTTTGGGATGGCTTGGTGGCAAACACAAGCAGGGAGAAAACTTAGTTGTAGTGCTTAACTCTACACCTTTTCTTCTGCTCTGTTATTTCTCTGAATAATTTCAGACAAGCTATAGTAGTATCAAAAAGAAGGGAAACTAAATAGATAACAAAATGTATGAGTCACAAAGCAACAACCATTCCGATTCCTAAGCCACTAATGCACGTATGACCTAGGAAGCACCAATACGGCTCCCAAGCTGCCATGACACGTGTCGATACATATTTGATATGGTGATACATATCGATATGTGACGATACAGTATCATGGAGTATCAGCAAATTTTAGCTAAAAAGAAAATAAAAAAAATACTCTAATGCGTCTGTGATACGCTAGGATACACCTTCGATACGTCCACACAATAGTTTTAGCCACCGCCCACCCACAAACTATTGACCTGCCTCCCCGCTCGCCATGCTACATCTCCTCCCCACTCACCACCGCCCTCCCGCATCGCCTCCCCACTTGCCACCGCCCGCACCCACATGCCTCTCTTTCTCACCCTCTCTCTCTTTTTTCTCTTTATACGAGCCGACGGCGCCGCCGCCCACATCCGCCACCCCCGGTGGCCTTCCTCGCCACTAGTGGTCTCCTTAGATTGCCCTCGGTTCCCTCTACCTGCTACCGACCTCGTCTAGCCCCACCGCCGCCTACCACCTCAACGCTGTTGGACCCTAAGGTGTGCTACTGCAGAATCTACTGGTTTTGGTAGTCTTCTCCAACGCCGGTGACTTCCCCGACCTCCTCTTGCCTTCCTCTACCATTCTCCACTGAAGGCCTGTGTTGGCTCCTCCAACTCCGGTGCGACAGAACTCCAACTAGAAGGTTCGTCTTCCTCAGCATTGGTGGCTTCGCTACTGACCCCGATGATGACGACTGGCGTCACTCTACACCGGCTCCTTCATCGCTGTAGAGCAATCTAGTATCTTAAATGCCTTGGTATGACTAGATTGACAACTTTTATCCAACACTTGTTCTGTCTAGGTTGACATCAATTTTGAGGAAGAGTCGATCAGAACTGGAAAGGGAAATAGACTAACTGAAAAGTGCTATTTTGCCTAGTTGATTAATGGAATATATAGCATTCAATTCATCAAGGTAATCTCAGATTCTCTCTCATGGCCCGTTTGCAATTTTTATTTTTAAATAAATAAATATACATACATACATATCTTTGCTTTTGAAAAATATCGTATCGCCGTATCATCAAACCTATATCGCGTATCGGGGCATCCTAGTGTATGACTCGGCCATATCCACATAACGTGGTTCATGAGCCAAAAATCATATAAACGCTGTGACTCTGCTATTCCTAAAGTTTCTCTGAACTTCTAAGCAGAGTTCAGACAACAACTCATATTCGTAGCTAACAGCAGCACAACAACATTAACTCTAGCAATAGGCACCGCGAGCGTCGAGGGCTGCATGGAGATCATCGCCTGCATGGACAGCGATGACGATGGTGCCATCAGCCTCGAGGAGTTCAAGATCATGGCCGAGCTGCTCTAGACTCAAGAACGTATGTTGGGGTTATACATCCAGCTACGTACCGTGAGATCTAAAGTTTAACAATCAAGAGTTAACAAATATATATAGTATTCTATTCTTTGAAACATTTGTATGCAAAGTTAGGAACACATTCACCTGATAGTTAAATTTACGCATTCGCACTCGACTCATTGGTCCTTGTATCGTAGGTTCAGCTTCGTAAACATTCTTATGCACACTAGATGTGGAAGTAGCTGAGATGTCATCATCATTAGATAGCATCATATTCTCATTTAAGACAAATTGAAACCAATGAAATGAATTCACCTTTTGTTTATTCTTGGGAGTTATGGTTGTTTGCGTTTGTGGTGTGGTCACATCAACATCAACATGCGTATCCGCATCATCCTCCCCTTTTTCAACAAAAGTCATCCTCAGCTTTTGATAGCCCAAAATTGTACTAAGCAAAGAATACAACGTGTATGCATGGTATATATATTTGTCATCAATACTTCTTCGACTTATCTCATCGTGGATATGTGACGGTGGAGTAAGCGAAAAGAACAACACATATGCATAGTATATGTATGTAGTAATTGTTGTATCATTTCCATTATTTTGCACAAACTCATGTATATAGCAGCGACCGAAAGATGTATACACTGTAATATTATTTTTCATATCAATCCCCCTCCCACAAGATAAAGTCGTCCTCGACTTTTCTAAGGTCATAGACAGTTCATTAATGGGCAAAATTAAATTTAGTTGTTCAGATATGGGGAAGGAAATTTTACGTGCTTTTCATGCTTCAACTGCGCTACTCTGATTATTTTTACATGATTATATATCATTGATCGAACAAGTAGACTTATGAAATATTTCTAAACAGCATGTACTATAGTTGAAATTCATCTCATTGTTATCATGACATGGCATAAAAGATTGTTTATTCACAAGATTGCTCAAAGAAATTAAATACACAATCTGAATTTACGATTTAAGGGTAACTCACCCAAATTCGGCCAATACTTTCTTTTCTTTCTTTTTTTTAGCTCAAGCCATGGTTTCTCTTTTTTTTAATCGGCTGCCTTCTCTTTTTATTTTACTCAAAGGCTGAACTAGGTTTAATTGTTTCTTGATTCTATGTAAGTCCAAAGTTGTTCAGTAATGTGTAGATAATTCTAGAACAGTTCTAAAGCAATTATCAAAGACTAGTCTCAAGGGTGAAAAAATTTAAGTGAAAACCTCAACAGACGTTCAGAACTCAAACAGCAACAAACTTTGGATGGTCCGAACGTGTTCGACTAGGATTCTTTGCGGCGCACAACTTCGTGGCGGCTAGGGTTTCTCACGGCCAATTCAAACAAGAAAACAAAAACTCAGATATGTTCGGATATGATATGTTTTTAAGATGCACAAAGACCTAATGTGGACAGAAAGATCAAGAATTCAAATGGTAAATTGAATCTTTTTTATGCTAATTGAAAGATCAACTAGCGGATTTTCAAGAAAATTGGTTTGCAACGATTAAGCTATACAAAAGGCACGATGATGTTGTAGTTCAATGTAGTTGTTTGTCAATCTGTTGTGTGAAGGCTTCAGCATTCACGCAACAGTGAGTAGATATGAAGGCTTCAGCAGATTGTTGTTAGCTAGATATGAAGGCTTCAGCAGATTGTTGTTAGCTAGATATGAAGGCACAATTGTAAATTAGATATGCGCCGTCGTCGCGTCCTGCCGCTGTCCCCCGTCGCCTCGCCACCCTCGGTCGCGCTCGTTGCCCCGTCAACTAGAGCTCCCTACTGTCCCCGTCCCCGCTGGTGAGCGCCGTCGCCCCCGTATCCCTCCGCTGCGCGCCTCGCCGGTGACCTCGCTGCCGCCGACATCCCGCTCCGCCTCAGTCGCCGCGCCTGCATCCGCACCCGTGCCGTGTCTGCGATGAATCGCGCGGTGTGCCCGCCACGTGTTGCCCATCGGTTGCCCCTCCGTCCAATTGTAGCCGTATATCGGGATCTAGATCCATGAATTGGATCCTGCCGTGTGCTGCCATGCCAACCGTCCGATCCCCGCTGCCACCCCCGCAACCGAGCTAGGCCATGTCAGCCCTAGGTGCCACATCAGCGCCACGTGTCATGTCACGTTAGCCAAACCCGACCCCCGATGCCACATCTGCGCCACGTCAGCATGCCACGTTAGCCCTGCCACATGTCACCATGCCAACCTTCCATGTCAGCAACACCGCGCACTGTTCCGTGGGCTCAGTCCACCGTGAACCCCTCTTTGCCGTGCACCCGTCCACAGCACAGTGCAATTTCTGAATTTCCAGCATTTTCAGTAGATTTAATTTTTTGAGAGCCCGTTCTTCTCCGTCCCAGCTCCGATTGACCCCGTTCTTTTTTCTAAATTCATCTAAAATCGAGCTCCATCTGTTGGTTTGGGGAGGAGATGACGCGGTTGCTGAATCAGAGATGAAGAGCACGGGGACGCTGACATGTGGCACGTGGGGCGAGATCGGACCGTCGCAGTGCACGGGCAAGTGGGCGCGGGGCAGACGCGAGGGCACGGCCGGTCGGATGGTGACGCGTGTGCGGAGGCGAGGATCGGGCGGTGAGGAGCGGAGTGCAGGCGCGGACGAGGCGCAGTCACGGGATGCGCGACGTGTGGCCAATTGGGCGGCCGAGGAGAGGCGTGGACGCGGGTGCACGCGGGCGATGGGCCGATGTGTGGCGCGGGGAAATGGGCTGGGGAATTCGGCCCAATAGGCTTTCGGGTTTTTTTCTTGATTTTCTCTTTTTCCAGAAATTCAAATAAGCATCAAGAGCTCCAGAAAATAGCAACTAAATCCCAAAAATTCCCCAGAAATACCAAAAAAATTCATTGAGAGTTGTGGAATTGAAATCAAATATTTTTAACTTATGTTAAAGTTTATTTTAATCATATTGAATCATTTTAATTTCTAAAAATTCATTTTAAGCTTGATTAAATTTTAGAAAAATTCCAATAATTCATTTTTAAAATAAAGGCTTTAAAAACTCTAGAAAAATAATATGGTACAAACCTTAACTCCTTAAATGGGATCTCGACCCCGAGATCCGGGCTCACTAAGAGAATAGGTTTGGAAACTCGGCCTTGTGGTCCTCCTCGCGCCTCAGTAGCTTCCTCTTACGAATGGTTGCTCCATTGAATTTTGCGAAACGGACAACTTTGTTTTTGGTCACACACTCTAACACTTCCAAACCTTGATCGGGTGCTCTTTATATGACAGATCCTCCCGAAGGTCAACAGCCTTAACTGGTACAACCTCTTCTGGCACTCTCAGACACTTCTTCAGCTGGGACACATGGAAGACGTCATGTGCCCCACTGAAGAATGTAGGTAGCTCCAACTGATAAGCAACCTCTCCCCTGCGTTTCAAAATTTTGAACGGTCCAATATACCTCGGCGCTAACTTTTCTTTTAACTGAAACCTCTTCAAACCTTTGAAGGGTGTGATCCTGAGATACGTAAAATCATCTAGCTCAAAACTCAACTCTCAACATCTGGTATCTGCATAGCTCTTCTGCCTGGTCTAGGTAGTCCTCAACCTTTCCTGAATCAAATGGACCCTTTCCTTAGCTTCTTTTAAGTAATTTGGACCAAACTCCTGACCTTCCCCCGTATCATTCCAATTGAGAGGGGTCTTGCATTTTTTGTCGTAAAGTGCCTCAAACGGTGACATCTGCAAACTGGCCTGATAACTGTTGTTATAAGAAAACTCTGCAAAAGGCAAACAACTGTCTCACTTGGTTCCATGATCCAATACATATGCTCTCAACATGTCCTCAAGAATCTGAAATACTCGCTCAGTCTGATCATCTGTCTGAGGGTGATATGCTGTGCTGAAATTCAAGTGAGTTCCTATAGCTTCATGGAAACTTTCCCAAAAACAAGAGGTGAACTGCGATTCCCGATCTGACACTATTTTCTTTGGTACTCCATGCAGACTGACAATCCTTGACATATACAGTTCTACTAACTTATCTCCTGAATAAGTTGTTTTGAGTGGGATGATATGAGTAACCTTGGTCAATCGATCCACGATGACCCAAATCGAAACATATCTCTCTTAATTGAATACAGGGTGAATTGAATACAAAGACTCATGTGCTTTCTTTAGTAACAGTTCTTTTAATTCTCTCTTATTGGGCACACACAAATGCTGCTTGAACCACATGGTTCCTTGGGCATCCTTTGAAATCCTAACTCTTTTCCTTTACTCATGTTTTCTCTGATCCGCTGAAATGCCTCATCCTCTGATTGAGCTTGACGAATTTGACCATCCAAAATTGGCTGCAACTCCATTGTGGTTAGAAATCCTTCTTCAACCAACTCCAAGCTAAGCTTTTAAAATTCCTCATGCAAAACAGGCTGACTTTCTTTAACCATCGCTGTATTGCAATAAACATTCCTGCTCAAAGCATCTGTGACCACATTGGCCTTTTCGGTGTGATAATGTATACCAATATTATAATCTTTTATTAGCTCCAACCACCTCCTCTGCCTAAGGTTGAGCTCGGCTTGGGTAAAGATGTATTTCAAACTCTTATGATCTGTGTAAATCTCACATCGATTATTCATTAGATAATGACTCCAAATTTTTAAAGCATGAACTACAGCTGCTAGCTCCAAATCATGTGTAGGGTAGTTCTCTTCATGCGGTCTCAACTGGTGTGAGGCATATGCTACCACCCTCTTGTCCTGCATCAATACACATCCCAATCCTTTACGAGAAGCATCGTAATAAATATCAAAATCCTTGTTTATATTAGGTAACACTAGCACTGGGGCTGTGGTCAAACTCTCCTTCAGTTTCTGAAAACTCTTTTCGCACTCCAGTGTCCATGTAAATTTCCTTTCCTTCTGGAGCAACTGTGTCAAGGGTCTGGCCACACTAGAAAATCCTTCAATGAAGCAACGGTAGTATCCTACCATACCCAAAAAACTTCTAACCTGGGTCACTGATGAAGGTGACTATCAATCCAAAATATCCTTCGCTTTTCCTGGGTCAACTGCGACTCCTTTTGTTGACATCACATGGTCTACAAAGGCAGCTTCCTTCATCCTAAACTCACACTTGCTGAACTTGGCATATAACTGATACTCTCTCAATTTCTGCAATGACATCCTTAAGTGTTCCTCATGTTCCTTCTTATCCTTGGAATAGATCAGAATATCGTCGATGAACACAACAACGAACTTGTCCAGATATTCCATGAACACCTTATTCATCAAATACATAAAGTAGGCTGGAGCATTGATCAAACCAAAGGACATCACTGTGAGCTCATACAGACTATAACGAGTTGAGAAAACTGTCTTGGTATATCCTCCTTTTGAATCCTCATCTGATGATAACTGGTCATGATAACTGCTCTGCTCCCACAATGTAACATTTTCAGGTGCTTTTTGAGCCAATCCTACCCAAGATCACATCCAAAGACTGGATATCCAATAAAATCAGATCCACACTGAACTACACTCCCTGAATAGCTATCTTAACTCCTAGACAACCTAGATTCATACTCAACTCGGAACCCGGGGATTGGATTAAAAGAACAGATCCAAGAATAATGGTTTTCAACTGTTGTTTTAAAGCAAAACTCAAAGAAATAAACGAATGCGAAGCTTCAAAATCAAACAAAACTATGGTAGGGCTTGAATGGACTAGAAACTTACTGATCACAACTTCTGGTGGTGCTTGAGTCTCCTCGGCGGTGACATGGTTCACCTGGCCTCACACCACTAGTGGTGTCCCACCGCCTAGCTTCGATACTGGGTGCTCCTCGTCCCGCTCCCGGGCAGAGCCCGATCTGTCCGCTCCCAGATTGAAGCGAACTGACGTCGGGGCTCATGACACTTGAAGCAAGTGACGGATGCCGCTGGGTTTGCGCTCCTCTACTGCTGGCTACCTGATCCACTAGGACGCTGTCCTGACTGAAACTGACGCGGCGCTGGACCCGATGTCCTAAAGACTGGCTGCTGCGGTACTCAGGTCAGGTAATACGTGCCAAAATGGGCCTTCTGAGACTAATGCATCTAAGATCCCTGCTACATCATCCTCTCCTTACGAGACTCCTCTAGCTCGCGATGACTCTCCTCGATAAGCATGGCCTTATCCACCATATGCTGAAAACTGGCATAGTCATTGCCCACCACTTGTACTTTCAATCCTGGGTTCAGACCCTTCCTGAACTTCTTTTGGCAAGCATCGTCTGTGGCTACGTAAAGGAATACGCGTAGGCTACGGAAGCAGAAAACAAAACTTTTCTATCGCGCACCCAAGAACATCATGCTAAGGAAGGATCATGGATTGTTACCACTTCGACGCCAGCAATACAATGAAGAAGAATTGAAACCGATCCAATCACGCGCCGAGGTAGTAGTGGAAGTAGCCGATCGTCCCAACAGATCGTCTCCTCCACGCACCGATCAACACCGCAACGAGCGCCGCCTCCACCGGTATCCACACGTCCGGGGTGGAACGCCGATCGCGAGTGTACTAGCACTCGTGAGCAGCTAGGGTTTGGCTCGGGAGGTGGCGGCTAGGGTTTTGCTAGATGTTAACAGGACGAATCCCTCACCCTCGCCTCCATATATAGACCTCCTCACGTGGGCCTTGCGGACCGAGGCCCATTAGGAGTCTATTCGGATCTTTATCCGAATTGAGCCCATATCCGAATCATATTCGAATCGGTGTTCCAACCCGTTAAGCGTGCGACCACAGGTTCACGTATACTTGGTCGTGACCCGAAACGCCTTTCGGTCACCTGTTAATAGCGGCCTCTAGTAAGACATATTAACCCCAAAGTATATGTAAAGATCATATCACGAACTGTAATGTTCTCTCATGTACGAATCTCTTTGCCTCACGATATAGATTGAGCTCAAGGCGAGACTGTGTCATCCTCTTAATAGGTCGATCACTCTCTCGATTACGTGATGGATTATAAACTCGTGATTGACTCCTCAATCACCTTGGCATGGCCATGCACTTTCATAATCCATTACATCGAGGGCCTAGAGATATCTCTCCCATAAGGAGGGGCAAATTCTATCTTGATCATTCACATCCCACTACATGTTTCATTGCAAACCCAAGACTACTTTTATGACTACCCAGCTTCTGAAGTAGTGTTTAGTAGTCCCAAAATAAGCTACTACTCATGTTGGGAACCATGATGATCTCAAGTCTAAGGATTCTACATAAACACTATTTGAGACCAACTGATGACACATGGAATCTCTGCAGTGTCTCATGGCAGGTCTATCCAACATATGTTCACTAACACATGTCCATATTATTGATTTGGTATCACCATACCATGATCCATGAGACATGATCATCAATCAATACATATGCTGATCTTTGTCTTTGAATCATATTTGTTCCTCATATGATATACGATCAGGGATCATTTAGAAATAGCAACATCTTAGTATTTAAGAGTCTCATGAATAAGTCACATACTCATTGATCAATAATGATGATGTCTATTCCAAGGAACAAAATAATGTATCATAAACATAGTATGTGATATATATACAACATCTCCATGTTGCCTCTAGGGCATATCACTAACACTACGTTCTCTGGCGCATAGCGAGCTAACTGAGTGAATTTATTGAGATATTCACTCACTGACATATTCTTTTACTGCAACTCACGGAACTCTTCCTTCTTTCTCTCAATCAACTCATCCAAGATGTGGGCGTGACGGAAAGTGACGGTGAACTCTGCCCACGTGATGCTGTTCTGGTCCTCATGAGCGGCGCAGTAGTTCTTCCACCACTCTGCTGCGGCTCCCTCTAGCTGGTGTGCGGTATACAACACCTTCTCTCTATCTGTGCACTGGGCCAGATTTAGTTTCTTCTCAACTGAACATATCCAATCATTTGCCTCCAAAGGCTCTGAAGATTTGGAATAGATAGGCGGCCCCGTTCTCATAAACTCTGCATAGCTAGACTAATGACGAGCAGCCTGAGGTGCTACTGCCTCCTGGTGCTGACGTCGCATCAAAACATTCATATTCTGCATCATTTGTGTCTGAGCCACCAAAAACTGACTGAGGGCTAGGTCCAAGCTCACTGGCGATGCCTAAGGTGGCCAGATTGCACTGCTCCCTGGATCCTGGTTTGCCTGGTTACGACCGGCGGAGTTTCTGATATCAACCATCTTGCTGCTGCTCTGAAAAGGGAACAACTGCTGACTTTCCAATGGCACAAAGGTGAGAGGGAAAAGCATAGATAAAAGAGGGTAAATTCATCTAAGAGGGTTTCTCTAATGGTAACCTAAACTAAACAAACACTTAACCAAAAAGTTTAACAACAAAACTTAGCGAAATAACTCCAATAAAAGATTGACATGATTGCAATATAATACTTTAAGGGCAAGATTTGCAGCTCACATCACACACAACTGCAAATAAAATCCAACGCTCTACTCGCCTTTGTCTAATCTAAAGGCTCCACTCGAGTCCTAACAAAGTTGGGCTCGCTATTCTTGTCCTCCGAATCGCTGCAGACCACCCATGAGTTGCGGACTTGCAACGACTGCTCTTCGACTGGGGCTGGAATGAAGTGCTGAAGGTACTCCTGTCGGTTGCCGGTGATGTGTCGTCTCTCCTCCCAGCTTGACGGTGTAGGCGAAGGTAGGGGTACTAGCGACTGCGGTCGAGGCTCCTCCCTGACTGGCTCCGGTAGGCTGGGGGTGGCTCCATACTGTTTCTTGAATTTCCGAATGAGTCTGGACATGTTGATCTTGTATAGCTTGCAAAGTCGTCGGATGGCCTTGTATGCAGCTCCTTATGCTAATCACTCTCCACAAGCACCAATGTTCTTGAAGCTATGGTGTAGAACTTGCTTGCCGACTCTGGTGGTGAAGTACAACCTGGTGATGCTCCCTCTGGTACCTCCTACTGGTAATACTCCTCCTCCTCAACTGAGCAACATGGGCATAAAGCCGTGAGTACATTGGTACTCAGCAAGTCGTTTGTAATAAATGAATGCAATATAATATGCAAGGCTTACCAATGGAGGGCTGAAAGATTAATTTGCATAAAATGACATTTCAAGACAATTGTGATAAATAGATTGAAAGCAAACTTTAATGGAAAACAATAATAAATAAATAATCAATGAAATTGAAATAAACCACTTATGAACCTCCCATTCACAAGTTAAGCCAACAGTGAACTACTTGTTCACCTTCCAACCATAGACCACAAGTTTATATGAAATCACTACCCCTCGTGTGAAATTACCGAGTATTGTCCATAATCGAGGACGTGGCTATTCGAATAATTTTACACTTTGTAGAGGTTGCACAACTGTACCCACACGATGTGATTAGTCTCATACTAAAAAAATCACAACAAGACCTTTACAAAGTTTAATTCCAACCCAATCCTGCCCACAAGGGTTTCACATCACACCCCTCTTACGTCTCATGGAAATCAACAACCATGTTCATCACAATGGTGAGATTGAAATTAAAATATCCGAAATTAATTAGCCAGGTCTATCCCATACTAAACATGTGGTTTGCACGATAAAGCTCGGATCAATGGCGCACAAAGTTAAATCCTTAATATTACCCAGGCGAGATTTCCACATCCCACGAAGTGAATCCACACTTCTCTCTTTAATGCACAATCACACGCCCAAGTGAAAACCAAGTTTGTATAACCGCCACCAATGACACACCAATGTTATGGCACAAATTTTATAGTTGTAGCACCAACCACGGTTCAATGTCTCATTAATTCAAATTAATTATTCACACACGATCATAAACCCTTTCGTAAATTAAGTATGCTAAGCATTCTAATCGTGCAACCCATGTGACATCTAACATAGCATCACTATTTAATTTCCCAACCTATGGTGAAAATGGCATCATGGTGTTCAAATTATCAAGGAGGAAAATTATTCAATTGGGACAGTAACTACCAGTACAAGAGTTTGTATTAAAATAGCGATGCAAGGTAATGTAAAATAAAATATTTAAATAATAGATTAAAAACTGGGTTCAACATGATCAAAGATTACGACTTGCCTTGAGTCGGCTCAGCGAGGTACTCGGGATCTTTTGGCGACGCTCCTCCGAAATTGGGATCTAACGAGAGAGAAAGCAACCGAACAACAAAAATAACATCAAATAAAATTCAAATGAACTCCAAAAACCTTGAAACCACAACCAACAAATAGATCTTGATTTTAGATGAATTTTAAAAAAAAGAACGTGATCAATCGGAGCTAGGACGGAGGAGAACGAGCTCTCAGAAAATTAAATCCACTGAAAATGCTGGAAATTCAGAAATTGTACTATGTTGTGGACTGGGAGCACGGTAGAGAGGGTTCACGGTGGACCGGGTCCACAGAATAGTGCGCGGTGTTGCTGACGTGGTAGACTGGCGTGGTGACACGTGGCAGGGCTGACGTGGCGTTGACATGGCATCGGGGTCGAGTTTGGCTGACGTGGCGCTGACATGGCACCTAGGGCTGATGTGGCTAGGCTCGGTTGTGGGGGTGGCTGTGGGGATCAGACGACTAGCGTGGTGGCATGCGGCAAGATCCGGTCCACGGATGTGGGCCCAGCGACCGAGGCGGCGCGGGTGCGTGGCTCAGGGACCGACGGGCGGAGCGTGCGTGCGCGGGCGCGACGGAGGGTGCGGCAGACTCGAGTGCGGGCGTGTGGCAGCGGGATCGTCTCCGTTAGCAGCGACGAGGTCACTGGCGAGGCGTGCAGCGGAGGGGTATGGGAGCGATGATGCTCACCGGTGGGGACGGGGACGGCGGGGAGCTCCGGTTGACGGGGCGAGGAGCGCGACCGAAGGTGGCGAGGCGAAGAACGCGCTTGGCGACGGGGACAGCGGCACGAGGTGAGGGAGGTGGCAAGGGCGGTGGCGACTTTTATACACACGCGAACCGAGGGCGGCGGCGGGATAAAACACGCGAACCAAGGCGGGTTTGGGGAGGAGATGACGCGGTTGTTGAATCGGAGATGAAGAGCACGGGGAGGCCGATGCGTAGCATGCGGGGTGAGATCGGACGGTCGCGAAGCGCAGGGCAAATGCAAGGGTGCGGCCGGTGGGATGGTGACGTGTGTGCGGAGGCGAGGATCGGGTGGTCAGGAGCGGAGCGGGCACGCGGACGGGACGCGTGGCCAATCGAGCGCCCGAGGAGAGGGCGGGCGGCAGCAAGCGCGGGTGCGCACGGGCGGTGGGCCGACGCGTGGCGCGGGGAAATGGGCCAGGGAATTCGCCCAATAGGCTTTTGGGTTTTTTCTTGAATTTCTCTTTTTCCAGAAATTCAAATAAGCATCAAGAGCTCCAGAAAATAGCAAATAAATCCCAAAAATATCAAAAAATTCCTTTAGACTTGAGGAACTCAAATAAAATATTTTTTATCTTATATTAAAGTTTATTTTAATCGTATTGAATCATTTTAATTTCCAAAAATTCATTTTTAGCTTGATTAAATTACAGAACAATTCTAATAATTTATTTTTAAAATAAAGGCTTTAAAAACTCCAGACAAACAAGATGTTACAGTACTGAGGGGTGGATCCATGCAAAAGTTTGTGATGTCTCACAAGTACCTGTTGGAATATTCGGTGTACATATTTGTCTGTGCAATAGACAATAGACAAAATCATGTAGAAACTCACAAAGCTTGTCTCCTAGGATCGAATCAATGAAACTCACAAGCCCAATGTTGTAATTCAATGTAGTTGTTTGTCGATCTGTTGCGTGAAGGCTTTAGCATTCACGCAACAGTGAGTAGATATGAAGGCTTCAGTAGATTGTTGTTAGCTAGATATGAAGGCTTCAGCAGATTGTTGTTAGCTAGATGTGAAGGCAAGGTGGGTGCATGAGTGAAGGCGTACAGAGTATAGAGCCTCGGGCATCAAGCCCGACGTGTGCACCGGTGCGTGTGCCCCTGGTTTGAGCTGGCGTGGCGCAAGCGGCAACTAGCAGATTCTTTAGCTTCAAATTTTTAGCTACCCTATTTCCTTTTGACACCCTCGTCACATTTTCTCATCCTTCCAAAGTTCAGTCCATAAACCATATCAATCCAAACTACTCCCTCTGTTTCGGAATATAAATCCAGAGACATTAAATTTAAAAAAATTAATAGCATTAGACTGTACATATCTCTATTAAATAACATATTACAACTACTCACTCATTTTTCAACATTAAATTAGGAATATATAACAAAAATATTGTAATAACTACACATTTAGTCTCAATATATAATAGATTTACATTGTGAGGTACGTTACTTATATTTAGAGATGGAGAGAGTATAATATTTGCTCTGTTGCACTCGCAAATCAACCCGACACAAACAATTTTCTTTTGGATTTTGTTGGGGTGCACCAAGCCCAAGCAGTAGTGCAACGCTAGGGTGACACATAAGGTCCTAAGTAGCAAGCTACTTTGATGGACCCTCCCACAAAAAAAAATTAATTTAATATCATTGTGAAGCTATACTCCACATATCAGATATTAAACTGATAAGAACAGATACTACACTTGATCTTAGCCAAAAGGCCGAGAAAGGTATGAGTTGGAAGGTTGAACACCCCGTCATCTTATAGCCTCGCCACGCCTAGCCTCCTGTTCGCTATGCCATGTGGTGCTAATTAAAACGAGCTGCCCCCTGTCCCTGCGCCAGCCACGCCATTGCATTCCTTGAACGGGCCGGCCTTTTCTCGAGAACGAAGTGGGCTGTTCCGCGGTGGTCCAGGTGGCAGCGAGTTCATGAGAAGGGTCCCTGCGTACGCGTGTTTTGCCTGTTGACTCCCGGTCGGAGTTCGCTCGCTGCGAGAAATTCTGAGAAAGATCTTAGAGTGGTACGCCATCCTACAAAATTGACTATGATCTGTACAGGGAGAATTGAAAAAGGAGGAAAATCTGGATGGCCACTTACGTCGTTCATGTCTGAACATTTTAAGGGCACTGCAGGTTTTGATTACCAGGTGACAAACTGCAAGCATGCAGCAAAAGTTCAGCGGCGGCGAAAACATTTTAGACCATGAATCTCTACGTAAAGTATTGGGCTTAACATTTTTCAAAATACATGACATGTACATTCGGTGTATAAAAGTTATTGATTCCTATCTAATATTCCTGCGGAACTGAAAAAAGTTGGTGACAAACACTACTGCTAGTGCAAGTGCAGTGCTAGATGTATTGGTGTCCAGAACTTCAATTTAGGCTGAGTTGTTGGCAAATTTGACAAAAGGGGTTCATTTGAAGAACATAAACAGAGGCGATGAGTCGATGAAGATTCGACCGTGGCGTCGGAGAGCATCTCTACGCGCGCGCGGTACGTGTCCTCTTGGCCGTAGAGTTTGCGCAGCTAACTCGCCTCCGCACCCTCATGATGGGGTGCATCTTCCGGCGCCTCGACCACGTGCATCTTGCGCAGCCACTTCGCGTGCTCTGCTTCTTGGTAGCCTTCGCGGAACTTGCGCTTTGTAGCCTCCATCTTCTCGTCCGAGCAGGACCCACTCTAGTCGCCGACGCAGTGAACAAGAGGCGGCACCTTCTTGGGCAGCATCTGTGATATATTTGTTGATGCGTCCATGTTAGCCATGTGCACACTAGCGCTACCGACGACTGGAGCCTTCTTCTTGAGCAGCGACAGCTCTGAGATCTTTGCCGTCTTGGCACGATCGCTGCCGACGACGGGTGCCATCGTCTTGGGAGAAGGCTCCAAGATCCTGGTAGGATGCTTCATCTTCGCGTCAATATCCGACGAGACATGATGATGGTCTCCTGTTGTGGTATCTGTTTGAAATTAAGCGAATTTAGCAATATTTCTATTTTAATTCTAATTATAATTAAGCACAAGAAAGCACATATATAGCAATATGAAAATGATATGAAGGCATATGTATTATCTCTCGAAACAGATAAACAATTCAAAGCATTAACATATTGCAATATACTAATAGGACACACATGTGAGCATATAAAATCTGCATAATGCATAAATTGAACATTTGATGTATTACTCTTAGGTGAGGAGTTGCACAAGTTAAAAAAAACTTAGCCTTCTACCACTCTTGTCAATTTTTCATGATCACAGTGACAATATTTCAAATTCTGGTAGTTTGATTTAAACAAATATTACCTCAATATAGTATCAATGTCAAGAGCATGCACACACTATAGATTCCGACCGAAACAGTCACTAGAATCAGAGTAAAGCTAATTCATAAACAACATATACATTTGGCAATTGCAGAATCAGCATGTATATATATTCGACAATACTTAACCACTGCAGTAAATGAAACTAAGCAGAAGATAAAGAATCAGCAATTGACAGAGCTAGCAACTACACATAACAGAGGTAAACAACTAGTATATGAAAAGATCACACTAGCAGAATGAATCTAAATGTCACTGTGGTATCAATTTGACAAAGATATTCTCATCGAGCATTCACAAGCCCACAATCTATCATGCAATTGCTATCCCAGTGCTAGTCGTTCAACTAATATCAGAGATATTAAACAAAAGAACTAGCAAAGCTCACTAGTGCACAATAGGGTTAAATAGGAGTATAGAGCAAGCTCACAGAGCGGCGGCACTATAAGTCACCATGACAGACAAAAGGGGCTAGGCTTATTGGCGAGACAAAGTCCTAAAAATCAATCACCAGCGAATACCATGAAGTCACCAGAGAGGCAATTAGAGATACAAAGCCCTACTCCACAAATCAATACTCACCAATTTGTGGAGCCGAGGTACAAGTTGATGCCACACAAAGCCAACAAGAAGATAAAATCCCCTCGCACACCTCACGGTTGAAGTCGAGCCAAAGTACCAGAGAAAATCGAGTGGGATCACATGGTCCAGAGGGCGAGATCTGTGAGCAAGGCGGAAGAGCACCACAGCCCGACGACCGAGCAAGCACAACCACCGCCGCCGAGCTCTCCCCAAATCCCCAAGACCGAACAACCAATTGAGATTTGGATCTCAGTGGTAAGCTCTTGTTTTTCCCTTGCTAACCTTAGCTCTCCCATCTCGGATATAAAGGTAGAGAGGCCGAGCTTAGCACAGAAGATGCCGAAGCGTCCGCCCAGAGAAGGAGGAGGAGGGGATAAGAAGAAGGCATCGGCCAGATCTGAGAATGAGGCCGAATCGGTTGCCTCCCCCTAATCTCTTCTCCCTCCCTCTCTTACATGTGGGCTCCATTGGCCAATTTTGTTTTTCTTTCCCTGAAAATGAGGGAAATTACAAAATAGCACAACAATCCCCACCAATTTAGCTCATTTGCGACATATTAACCTTCCTAACGAATCAATGTTTGATATATAGTAGTTTGAGAGAGGGTACCTTGCAGGTTTGAACCCAATGCCTAGTAGCAAAAAAAATACAACTCTGCACAGACAATGGAGGACTATGCCTTGATCCAGTGTCTTGGTGTGAGAGTTTTCACTATGCTGCACTCTGTACAGGATAGCATGGAGCGCACCTCTCGGGTTGGAACGTTACGGTCATGTTCACCTTTTCATGAGTATTTAAGAAAGCATACCCTGACTTTCTTTTGATCACGACCCCATGACCATACTTACTTACATGAATTATCCAAGGAACTCTATAAGACAGTTTCCATTGCCATATAAGGCATCGAATTCATTAAGAGCTATCACTCAACCTACCCATATAGTTTAGAGTACTACAGCTAATGGGACTTTAAGGTGTACTCTTAGTCTTTCTCAGTTTGTCTTCCTAGGGCCTAGTTCATGAGATCTCTGCTCTTCTAGGTTATATTACCACCATTCAAGACCATCAAATGGGTATGAGTCTCATTCTCTTTGATGCTACAAGAATGACCTTATGTGCCATTCCTTTAGTGAAAGGATCTGCTAGATTCATTTCACACTGGATGTATTCTGCAGTGATTACACCAGTTTTTCTGGCATGCCAAACTGACTTAAGTCGCGTCTTAATGTGTTTAGAGGACTTCATGTTGTCTTTTCTGCTCTTCACCATAACTAGAATGGTTTGGTTATCACAGTAGGTTAAGACAGCTGGTATTGGCTTTTTCAATATTGGTAGGTCAGACAGGAGCTCTTTGAGCCATTCCACCTCTACTACTACAGAGTCAAGTGCTACTAGCTCAGCCCTCCTGGTGGACCGTGTAAGGATAGTCTGCTTCGAAGACTTCCACGCAACAGTCCTCCCTGCTAGAGTGAGTACATAACCACTCATAGCCTTCATATCATCCAAGTCACTGATCCAGTTAGAGTCACTGAATCCTTCAAGGACTACCAGATGACCAGTATAATGTATCCTCAAATTCTTTTCTTCCTTTTAGATACCTAAATACCATTTCTAGTGTTGTCCAATGATCATCTTCTGGATTGGCCATGTATTAGCTAATCTACTTACAGCATATGAGTTGTCAGGCCTCGTTGCAGTAGTTAAATACATCAAGAATCTAATTATCTGTGAATATTTAAGCTGGTCTTCTCCATGTCCAGTGTTTTTGTGTATCTTTGCATTTGGATCATAGGGTATGGCTACAGGTTTAGCATCCATGAACCCAAAGCGATTTAGGATCTTATCGACGTAATGAGATTGTATTAAAGTAATCACATTCTCACCCTCTAATTGCTTGATGTTTAGAATAACATCAGCTTCACTAAGGTCTTTTATATCAAAGTTCTGGACGAGGAGTGACTTGGTTTTATTGATTATATCCATGTTGGTCCCGAATAGTAGTGTGTCAACCACGTAAAGATAGAGGATGACACCTTCAATCCTGCCAAATCAATAATATATGCACTTATCGGCTTTGTTTACACAAAAGCCGACCAAAGTCAATGTATTATTAAATTTCTCAAGCCATTGCTTAGGAGCTTGTTTTAGACTGTACACGAATTTAACCAAGCGACATACTTTCCTCTCTTGCCCTTTAGCCATAAAACCGTCAGGCTATTGCATGTAAATTTCCTTGTCCAACTCTCCATTTAGGAAAGCGGTCTTAACATCCATTTGATGTACTTGGAGTTTAAATGCAGTAGCTAGTGCTAAAAGCATGCAGATTGTGGGTAGTCAAGCCAAAGGCGAGTATGTATCAAAAAAGTCATCACTCTCCTTTTGCGTGAAACCCTTGGCCACTAAACGAGCCTTGTACTTTTCAATTATACCATTGGGCCTTCACTTTCTTTTGAAGATCTATTTGCAGCCCACTAGCTTATATCCTTTTGAAAGATCAGTAATCTCCTAGGTTTCATTAGCTATGATGGAATCCATCTCGCTACGGACTGCATTCATCCAGTACTCTATATCCGTGGATGCGTATGTTCGTCATCCACGAGGTAGGTGACAAAGTCATCTCCCAACAACTTTTCAGTCCTGACAAAGTCAACGCCCAACAACATTTCAGTCCATTGTCTCTTACTCCTAATCAACTCCAATTTAGGAACTGTGTCTCACACCCTAAGAGGAATAGAGTGTTCATAAGAACTATCAGGGACAATGACTTTATTTGCTCTCATAGGAAGTATATTCTCAAAGAAAGTCACATCATGAGATTCCATAAGGACATTATTAGCGATATCGCTAACCTCAGATTTGACCACTAGAAATCTGTACGTTGTGCTGTGATGGATCAACAATGCTTCTGTAATGTGTTGGATCAACAAATGAACACTTGGTATCCTTGCTGCATTTTGCTCTTGGTTCCATGGGCGTTAGACAAGGATAGCAGTTAGTCATCCCCATCTTCTCTGACAACCTTGCGGCTTATGCTGACTGGTTGAGAGAAATTCCATGTGATCCTTGGGTGACTTCTATCCCCAAGTAGCAAGATAGAAGACCAAAATCACTCATACTGAATATATCTCTCATTTGCTTCTTGAAATTCACGATGTCCTTGATGCAACTTCCTGTGATCACGAGAGCATCAACATATACTCCTACCACCAGCCTTGGGTTGCCCTTTCTTCTCTTGTAAACTACATGTTCATGAGCACTTCTTTCAAAGCCGAGTGAGATGAGGCTCTCATCCAACTTTGAGTTTCATGTTCTAGGAGCTTGGCATAGCCCATATAACACCTTGTTGAGCTTTAGTACCATGTGAGCTTGCCTTTCTTCCTCATAACCTGGGGGTTGTACAACATACACATCTTCTTGGAGTTCTAGGTTGACGAAGGCGGACTTAACATCCATGTGTTAGGCTTCCCACTGTTCTTGGGCTGCAAGTGCAAGGATCAACCACACCATTTCAAGCCTAGCAATAGGTGTGAAGATCTCATCAAACTTCTTGGGCTGCACATACCCTTTTGCGACAAGCCATGACTTGTGCTCGATTACTACCCCTTCTAGATTCTTTTTAAACTTATATACCCATTTGAGCCAATTGGCTTCTTTCCCATCGGCAACTCAGCTAAGTCCCATATACCATTGTTGCATGTAGATGCTAATTCCTCCTCCATTGCTTTATTCCAGCAGAATTATGGCTTCTGTTACACTTGTCAATTCTTTTGTGTCGAGCATGCACAAGTTAGCTTTATCCAGCTCAATATGGGAAGTTTCTTGATAAATTTCCCAAATTGAATGATAGCACCGTTGTTCATTCGGTACGGATGTGGGACTTGGCAGGGGCATCTCCATCGGAGCACTAGTCGCTGAAGTTCCCTAATTAGGTTACATCGCTACCACCGTCTATGTTGCCGATGTTGTTGTCACGGTAGCAGGAGTTGTTGTTGTGGTAGCAGCAGTTCTTGGTGTGGCAGCAGCAATACTTGTCAAGCCACCCTCGGTAGGCATTGCAATAGAGCCAGCAAGCATGGCTGGATGTGGTTCCCCAACCTTGTCTTCAGTGGTACCTACAACATGGTATGCCAGATGTTCTATAGTGAAAACATCACCCGCGATCTTGGGTTGCACGTCGGCAATCAAACTCCAATCCCATTGCTTGTCCTCCTTGAAGATAGCATCCCGTGTGACATGCACTTTATTGCTTACTGGATTGTACACACGGTATGTGTAACGCTCCAGCTGTTTATGTCAAAAAATAATTTAAAAGAAAAATATATGCATTATTAAATAAAGGGTATTTAAAATTATGTATAAAACTAATTCAAATTAATTTTGATATCTTCTGGAGTTTAATTGGATTTAATTTGAAGCTTTGAGGTGAGAAAAGTTAAAATTTGCATTTTATAAAAGCCAAAATTTAATTATTTCATTTCGCAAAGTCAAAAAAATAAATGCATTTCATTTTCCTAAGTCTTTCTGTAATTATAATAATTTTCAGGAATTGTTCATTCGGTACGGATGTGGGACTTGGCAGGGGCATCTCCATCGGAGCACTAGTCGGGGTTCCTAATTAGGTTACAACGCTACCACCGTCTATGTTGCCGATGTTGTTGTCACGGTAGCAGGAGTTGTTGTTGTGGTAGCAGCAGTTCTTGGTGTGGCAGCAACAATACTTGTCATGCCACCCTCGGTAGGCATTGCAATAGAGCCAGCAAGCATGGCTAGATGTGGTTCCCCAACCTTGTCTTCAGTGGTACCTACAACATGGTATGCCAGATGTTCTATAGTGAAAACATCACCCGCGATCTTGGGTTGCACGTCGGCAACCAAACTCCAATCCCATTGCTTGTCCTCCTCGAAGATAGCATCCCGTGCGACATGCACTTTATTGCTTACTGGATTGTACACACGGTATGTGTAACAACCCAGCTGTTTATTTCAAAAAAATAATTTAAAAGAACAATATATGCATTATTAAATAAAGGGTATTTAAAATTATGTATAAAACTAATTCAAATTAATTTTGATATCTTCTGGAGCTTAATTGGATTTTTCTGGATTCAATTTGTAGCTTTGAGGTGAGAAAAGTTAAAATTTGCATTTTATAAAAGCCAAAATTTAATTATTTCATTTTGTAAAGTCAAAAAAATAAATTCATTTCATTTTCCTATGTCTTTCTGTAATTATAATAATTTTCAGGAATTTATAAAGATTTAAAACTCTCCTTTTAAAGTCAATTTGTGTTTTTGCAAAAATATAAATATCAATTTGGGTTGAAAGTATTTTTTATGAAGTCTAGAAAGATTCCAGATGATTCTCTGAATTTTTGTATAATTTTTAAAATTTATTTGGTATTTTTTTGAGTATTTTAAAGCCTCCTAGTATTTTTTTGCAAAAATCTAAAAAAGAATTAAATTGGAAAACACCCTCGAGCTGACACATGGATGCTCCGGATTAAAAACCCCGCCGCCGGCTCAATCGCCGCTGTCCATCCTCATCCCCGCCTTCCCTCTCTCTTGGCCCGGCACGTGTCGCACATCGGGCTAACCCTCTGCCCACCCGATTTAATCCTTGCTGCCCGTAGCCACTTACCCGTTCGGCCGCCTCTTTCTGCCTGACATGTGGACGCACCGGATTAAATCCCCCTTTTGCCTGATCGATCATGGCCGCTACCAGCCACTTACCCCTTCACCCCCTTTCGACGGTCCCGATTTAATCACCAGCCGTTGGATCGAATCCCCATCGCACGTTCTCACTTACATGTTCGTCGCCTCCTCTCTCCCTCGGGTTGACTAGTGTCTTGATCTGGACCGTTCGCCGTTGTCGGTTTAAACCACCACCGCCCACAGCCACTTACCCGTACAATCGCACTCGACGGCTCCGATTTGATCCCGTTTCACCGATCAATCTCGATCGCACCCGTTCACTTACCAGTTCATTGAAGATCCAACGGCCATCCTCCCTCCCCTTTGCCACTTGACGCAAATCGGACTGTCGCCCTCTCCCTTCTCCCTCTTCCCCTCTCACTGACATGCGGGGCCCTCCTGCCAGTCGCCTATTTCCCCCGCCCCTTCTTCCTCCCGAAACGCTGTCGCCGCCATTAAGGCTTGAAACCGCACCTTTAAAACTTCGGTTTCTTCCACCTCTTCCGCCCGAGCATTTGTGCGATTAATTCCCCATTGTCCGCCGCACCCAAAGCCCCAATTAACCCTCGGATTAAAGGCCAATTCCGCCTTGGTGCGCCATTAGCGGCCGTTTCACTCCGGCAAGCTATTAACCTCCCTTGCGCCCTCCTCCGCCTATAAATACCCCTCCCCGAGCTTCCCCGCTCTACACCGCACCATTCCCCCCCTCAATTGCACGCACTCTCATCTCCAATGCCGCGTCCCTGTGCAACCTTCCTCTTTTCACGAGTGAAGTCTCTCGCGAGCAATTGGTGGTGCCTCGGCCTCCTTGTGCCACTCCGCCACCTCCTACAACATCACCGAGGCTGGCGCATCCTCTACACCCTCTCGCCCGAGTGGCGCCACGGAAGACCTTTCGCCGTCGGCGACCTTGGGGTCCCGTGCCTCCTATCCGGCCAGACAAGCCACGTCGGCGGGCACGCGCGGCGTGTGTGCGCGCGGCAGCCGTGGCCGCCGCCAGGATTAGGCGCCTGTCTCGCCACGCAGCGCCCGCCGCCACGTCGTTCGCCATGCCTTGTCGGCATTTCGAAATCGCGTGGCGCCCACGTGGAGCATACATGGTGGCCACGTCACCTCAAATAAAGCCACGCCAGCACCACCACACCCACCACCGCCGCGCCACCTCACCTTCACCCTGGTCCATGGACTCGGTCCACCGTGAATCGAGCCCACCTATCGCTGTCACGGCGATTTTATATTCCTGTGGCTAACGTCATGCTCACGCCACAAGCCCGAATTTTCGTTATAAAAATAATTGAGCGAAACCGATTTAGGAGGGTGACGTCATAATTCATATTTTGCTTTACAAAAATAATTCAGTTAAATGCTTAATGACGTCATAAATGCTTTTCAGTTTAAAAATAAATACGAAATTGAGTATTTTCTTTTTAATTTCATTAAAACTTTGGAAAGCCATAACTTCTTCATTTTAACTCCAAATTGACCCGTTGAAATTTCTAAATTTTTCTAAAATCATGAACTTTCTATTTCTGTCACTCTTTTGAATTTTTTGAATTTTATTTAAATTTTGTTTTGAATATTATTTGGTAACCCCAAAATTTCAATATTAAATTATAATTCCATTCTTTTAAAGCCTCAATTCCTTTCCAAAATTTTAGTTCACATAGAAAAGTTCAAATTCTATCTTCCAGTATATATATATTATAATTTTGGAGTTTATTTGGATTTTATTTGATTTTTGTTTTTGGTTTCTTTTGTTGTGGTTCTTCGTGTTTAGATTACGACAATTCGGGAGAGTACGACTTTGGCAATTCGCAGTAGGACTTAGATGTTTTAACTTTGACCATGTTGACCCCATTATTTCAAATTTATCTATGTTGTTTTACTGTATATGCACGCGTATCTTTATTCAAATGTAATTTACAGATGTTTTAACTTTAGTTATACCCATACACCTTTGATTATGGCCAATTTTGACATCTTCATCACATGCCTTGTCACCTTAGATGAAAAACCTAGCTAGTACAGTAGTATTGGCTGGAAATTTGTATAGAATCGCTTAGCCTAGGCTTAGAATAATTTAGGTGGGACCAATTGCTTCACATAAAATGATGATTTGGAAGTGAATCCTTGACTTCGGTGAGTCAAGGATGGTTTATGAAAATAGTTTAAAAATAAAAACAGAAACTTATGATTTGGACTTAGGCTATTGGTTAGGTGGTGGAGTGCCGACATGCCTCGTGTTTGGTGACACCTGGTTGATTGTCGTGCATGAGGGTGTGTGGTTGAGCCTAAGTCAAATTAAGGACCGTGATTCATTTTACAAAGTCCCCTCATACTACTACAAGTCCGATATGGGACGGACCTGGATAAGTAATTTGTGAAGTTCCAAATACGGTTTCGCTATAGGTTGAATGTGAGCGTGGCGTAGGCCGCGAGAAGTCTCACATGGCACAAGAGGGGGCTCCAACTCGTGGATTCGAGTTGTGGTGAAACCTTAGTGGCGGCGTGACTGTTTTGGCTATGGATCATTGTAACGGCCTTGTCATAATCTCCTCGCCGCACACCAAAGGAAGTGTGTTAATCTAGTGGCAATATGGGATGATCGTGTCTTGTGGATAAAGTTGTACACCTCTGCAGAGTAACAAACTATCTGGATAGCCGTGTCCACGGTCATGGACATGCTGAGTAGAGGTTTCACATATTAGACTTGTTTTTTTATCAAACTTGGATTTCAGACAAACAACGGTGGTTTTGACAATGGTCCGGGTGGAATGCCCGTGGTTAGGTTAGTGTAGGTCAAAGCCTACACTAGCGATACTTTGGAAAAATATTATTTCATATGATATATTAAAGCTCAGCTCTTGCATTTATGTTATTGTATTTAAATTCAGTACTATTTTCGCACAAATAAACTTATTAAGCCTTCCTTTATTATCCCTATGCATGCATTCACTCTGTTAAAACTCCTGGTGTAACTTGCGTAAGTACTTTATGTGCTTACCTTGGGAGTACTTTATGTGCTCACCTTGCTAAAATCTGCTACCAGAGGATGATGTCAACAACTTCGGTGAGGATGGTGACTACTAGGCCGTGTCTTACAGTCTTTCGTCTGTGGGCAGGCAGGAGGGGCTGTACCTCTACGCTTTATTCTTCTGCTGCTTTATTTTGGTTGGCCATGAGCCTTTATTTGTAAAACTTGACCTTAAGGCCGTACCTTTGCCATATTAATAAAGTGGGATTGTTTTGCATGATATGTATCCCTGTTGACCCTGTGTGCACTAGCTTTTCCTGGGATAGTGCGATTCACACAGAGGGACTTGGAGTTGTTGCTCCGGGTCCCGACAGTATGCTTTTGACACCAGCTCATAGCTGATGAACACCATCTGCTTGCTGTGGTCTAACAACTTCTTGATGTTCAGCCCCAAAGTTTTCACATGAGCCAAACACCTGAATGTGCATAGGTTCTATACATTCAACTTTCTTCCTGTTCAGGATTGGTATGGAGTCCAGCCATCAATGCTTTTTGTTGGGGCTCTGTTGAGAAGGTAAACTACAGTGGTGATAGCCTCTCCTCATAATTTTCCCAACATTTCCTTACTCTCGAGAAGACTCTGAGCCATGCCAATGACGGTTTGATTTCTCCTTTCCACAACCCCATTCTATTGTGGCGTGTATGGAGCTGTGAGAAACCATTTGATACCAGCGTCTTCACAAAAAAAATAGCAAATTCCTTTGAGGAACTCGCCTCCATGATCAGTCCGAAAGAACTTGATATCCACCTTCAGTTCAGTGTTGGCTTTCATTTTCTTGAATGCCTGAAGTGCTTCATCCTTGCTTCCAGTAGCACAATCCAAATGTAATGTTTGTAATCATCAACCATTAGCATGAAGTACCGCTTACCATCTGGTGTAGGTGGAGAGATTAGGCTGTAGAGGTCACTTTGTATCAGTACTAGGGGCTTGTCAACTTGATAGGTGCCTCCTATGGGAAGGATGCTCGACGCTGCTTGACTACCAAACAACAATCACACACTTGTTCAATATAATCGAGGCATTGGAGCCTATCTACCTTGCAGAGTACTTTGAAATTGATGTGTCCATTGTAGGCATGGCACATCCACGGATCTTCCTTGATGGCTACCAACAAACAAATGGGTTCGGCCATGCTAGGTTCAGCTTGTAGAGAGATTCCTTGACCTCCTCACTTATATTAGCATTTTTCCTTGCCTATCAAATACACGCAAGAAACCATCCTCCGTGATTATCTTGCAGCCATGTTCATCTAGTTGCTCAAAACTAAGAATATCACTCTTCAGACTACGGATGTAACAGACGTCGGCTAGACCACGGTGTTCACCGTTGTAGCATTTGGATAGCACTGTACCATGCCCCTTTATTTCTACTACCGAGCCATCACCAAACTTAACTGTGCTGGGCACCATAATGTCCAGATCGATGAATTCCCACATGATGCCTATCATATGGTTGTTTGCACCCGTATGTAGGTAGCATATGTTGGAATCATACCACAATTCTTCACCCAACATTGTCTTGATCTTCTCCTCATTGAGAAACACTTCTTCAGCAGCCCCTTCGTTACTCTGTATCAATCGACATGTCTTAGCCATGAGCAAAGCAAGTTCACCATCATCTTTCTCAGTGATGTGCACCCTCTCTTCTCTTTTCTTTGAGTGACACTTAGATGCAAAATGCCCCATGTTGTTACAGTTTAAGCACTTTATTCTCTTCTTGTCCACCTTTTTCCTCTCTTCTCTTCGTTCGCCATCATGAGAATTGTCTACACGGCCAGTGCCACGCCCACGCCCTCGATCACACCCATGGTTGTGCTAGACTCCTCTGCCATGTCCCATGGGTGGCTTTGACAGGGTTCCCTCACAGAACTTCTCCTTTTTCTTCCATTCTGCTCTAGTTAGCAAAATGTACTCATTGTTCTCCTTTGCCTTCCATTATGCTCTAGTTAACAAAATGTGCTCATCATCATTATCTCCGACACCAGCACCACAAATTCTCTCCTGAAATGCCTTCAGCCGGTCAATAACCTCCTCAAATGTCATCTTCTTCACGCCCCCTAATTACTCAATCATTGAGACAATTGGGGGGAACTTGTTTGGGATAGCGCATAGGATCTTTTTGGTGACTTGGGACTCCACCTTGTCGCCTAGACCACATTTCTTATTGACAATGGTTGTCAATTTCATGGCAAATTCATCGATAGCCTTCAATTGCTTCATTTGGATCATCTCAAACTCAGTTTTTAGAGTTTGTACCTTTGCCTCTTTGATGCGATCTGTGCCAACATACATGGTCTTCAACATCTCCCATGCTTCTCTTGTTGTCTCCTTATCAGCCAGCAGTAGCAGAGTCTCCTCTGGGATGGCTTGGTAAATTACAACCAAAGCCATTTGATCTTTGGTCTCCATTGCCACTGCCAGGTCAATTGACTCAATGGCGTCCCAGACACCTTGAGCATGCGCGTAGACTCTCATCTTGATACCTTGAGCATGACGCTGTATCTGTGAGTTCGCCACTCCTCAGCGTGATCTTGGGCGTCCAAACTTTCTCTGATACCAAGTGTTGCCTAGGGTTATGGAACTCACGTGATCACTATTGGACACAGCAAAGGTGGCAAACACAAGAAGGGAGAAAACTTAGTTGTGGTGCTTAACTCTACACCTTTTCTTCTGCTCTGTTATTTCTCTGAATAATTTCAGACAAGCTACAGTAGTATCAAAAAGAAGGGAAACTAAACAGATAACAAAATGTATGAGTCACAAAGCAACAACCATTCCGATTCCTAAGCCACTAATGCACGTATGACCTAGGAAGAACCGATACGGCTCCCAGCTGTCGTACACGTGTCAATACATATATGATATGGCGATACATATCGATATGCGATGATACAGTATCATGGAGTATCAGCAAATTTTAGCTAAAAAGAAAATAAAAAAATACTCCGATGCGTCTGTGATATGCTAGGATACGCCTTCGATACGTCCACACAATAGTTTTAGCCAGCCGACTTAGCCCACAAACTACTAACCTGCCTCCCCCCGCTCGCCATGCCATATCTCCGGTGTAGAGCCTGACCCTGATGATGACGACCGGTGTCGCTCTACACCGGCTCCTTCATCGCTGTAGAGCAATCTAGTATCTTAAATGCCTTAGTATGACTAGATTGACAACTTTTATCCAACACTTGTTTACCACTTGAAATCATATCTATGTATATTCTTGACTTGATTGATACTCAATGTTCTACTGTAAGAATGAATTTGCTATAACAGCAACCATGGCATTATGCACTATATAATATCAATTGTGACTACAAGATTTACTACTAGATTTTCCTTAAACTATGCCATGCATTGAATGTACTACTACTACAATTATTTTCTATCCTGGTTAGACATTATTGCGGCTGTTGTTTTTTCGTGTAGATTAAATAATGTCACACGCATTAAACTGTGATGATAAAGAGCTGATCATATTTTAGACAACCCAGGGATACTTATGATTACAATGTTCGTCTAGGTTGACATCAATTTTGAGGAAGAGCCGATCGAATGGAATGGAAATAGACTAAATGAAAAGTGCTATCTTGCCTAGTTGATTAATGGAATATATAGCATTAAATAAATATACATACATACATATCTTTGCTTTTGAAAAATATCGATCGCCGCCTCATCATACCTATATCGTGTATCAGGGCATCCTAGTGTATGACTCGGCCATGTCCACATAGCGTGGTTCATGGGCTAAAAATCATCTAAACGTTGTGAGACTGCTATTCCTAAAGTTTCTCTGAACTTCTGAGCAGAGTTTAGACAACAACTCATATTCGTAGCTAACAACAGCACAACAACATTCACTCTAGCAATAGGCACCACGAGAGTCGAGGGCTGCATGGAGATCATCACCTGCATGGACAGCGACGACGACGGCGCCATTAGCCTCGAGGAGTTCAAGATCATGGCCCAGCTGCTCTAGACTCAAGAACGTATGTTGGGGTTATACATCCAGCTATGTACCATGAGATCTAAAGTTTAACAATCAAGAGTTAACAAATATATATAGTATTCCATTCTTTGAAACATTTGTATGCAAAGTTAGGAACGCATTCACCTGAAAGTTAAGTTGACGAACTCACGCTCGACTCATTGGTCCTTGTATCTAGGTTCAGCTTTGTGAACATTCTTATGCACACTAGATGTGGAAGTAGCTGAGATGTCCTCATCATTAGATAGTATCATATTCTCATTTAAGACAAATTGAAACCGAAGAAACGAATTCACCTTTTGTTTATTCTCGGAGTTATGGTCGCTTTGTTTGTGGTGTGGTCACATCAACATCAACATGTGTATCCGCATCATCCTCCCTTCTTAAAAAAAGTCGTCCTTGGCTTTTGATAGCCTGAAATTGTACTAAGCAAAGAATACAATGTGTATGCATGGTATATATATATTTGTCATCAATACTTCTTGACTTATCTCATCATGGATATGTGACGGTGGAGTCGTGAAAAGAACAACACATATGCATAGTATATATATGTATCAATTGTTGTATCATTCTCATTATCTTGCACAAACTCATGTATATAGCAATAATCAAAGATGTATGCATTGTAATATTATTTTTCATATCATTCCCCCTCCCACAAGATAAAGTCGTCCTTGACTTTTTTAAGGACATAGACAGTTCATTAATGGGCAAAATCAAATTTAGTTGTTCAGATATGGGGAAGAAAATTTTGCGGGCTTTCCATGCTTCAACTGCGCTACTCTGATCATTTTTACATGATTGTATATCATTGATCGAACAAGTAGACTTATAAAATCTTTCTAAACAGCATGTACTATTATTGAAATTCATCTCATTGTTATCATGACATGGCATAAAAGATTGTTTATCCACAATATGCAATTCAACAAGCTTATCACATGTAATGCAAATTCTGTGAACATAAAATTTGTCATCTACACCATAATGTCCAATCAAATTGAACTTATATGTGTAGACATAGGTACTAACTAGTGACTTTGAACATAAAATTTCAACAACATTATCAATCACACTAGATAGCTCCCTAGGATCATCAAGCATGATATATGTAACATCCTGTTTTTTTGCTATTTTTAAAGCCAAGAATTTAAAAATGAATTTTCTGGAATTTTCTAGAATTAATTCAAGCTTTAAATGAATGTTTAGAATTTTAAATGATTTAGTATGATTAAAATAAACATTAACATAAGTTAAAAATATTTTATTTAGATTCTTCAGGTCTCAAGGATTTTTCTGGTATTTTTGGTGAATTTTTGGGATTTATTTGCTATTTTCTAGAGCTCCTAGCATTTTACTTGGATTTCTGGAAAAGAAAAAGAAAGGAAAATCTTCCCGCCACCCGATCTGCCTCCTCCATGCGTCGACCATCCGTCGCCTCCCACCGCTGTCGTACCCCTTTCCGCGCACCGCTCTCGCGCGCCGATTCCCTGCCGGACGCGATCGCGCATCGCGCCGCCACACGGCGGCACCAACTCGCGCGCCGCGCCGCCGCCACGCCGCGCCCTTCCTCAGCCGTCCGATCCCCGCGTCGTGCCTTCCCAGCCGTCGGATCCGCCTCGTGCACCGCAAACCCTAACCCTAACCCTAACCCGCGCCGCGCCTCGTCCGTCCGATCTCCCCTCCGCTGATCTGAGCCGTCCAAACCCGATCCGAGCCATGCACCGCGTCGTAACCGATTTGAGCTCATCGGTTCGCGTGTTAAAACCCGCCGACGCTCCTCGGTTCATGTGCACGCCTCGCTCGCTGTTGTTCTTTCGTGTAGATTAAATAATGTCACACGCATTAAACTGTGATGATAAAGAGCTGATCTTATTTTAGACAACCCAGGGATGCTTATGATTACAATGTTCTGTCTAGGTTGACATCAATTTTGAGGAAGAGCCAATCGGAACTGGAAAGGAAAATAGACTAATTGAAAAGTGTTATCTTGCCTAGTTGATTAATGAAATATATAGCATTCAATTCATCAAGGTAATCTCGTATTCTCTCCCTCATGGCCTGTTTACAATTTTTATTTTTAAATAAATAAATATACATACATACATATCTTTGCTTTTGAAAAATATCGTATCACCGTATCATCATACCTATATCGCGTATCAGGGCATCCTAGCGTATGACTCGGCCATATCCACATAACTCGGTTCATGGGCCAAAAATCATCTAAACGTTGTGACTCTGCTATTCCTGAAGTTTCTCTGAACTTCTGAACAGAGTTCAGACAACAACTCTTATTCGTAGCTAACAGCAGCACAACAACGTTAACTCTAGCAATAGGCACCGCAAGCGTCGAGGGCTGCATGGAGATCATCGCCTCCGTGGACAACGACGAGGACGGCGCCATCAGCCTCGAGGAGATCAAGATCATGGCCAAGCTGCTCTAGACTCAAGAACGTATGTTGGGGTTATACATCCAGCTACGTACCGTGAGATCTGAAGTTTAACAATCAAGAGTTATGAGAGCCGTGGAGTTTGTGCATGCGTGTACTACTCACGGTTGAACTCCTTAGTTAGGATCTTTCATGGAGCAATTATAGGCGCACGTGACGTGGGCGTATGAGTACTGAGGGGTGGATACATGCAAAAGTTTATGATGTCTTGCAAGTACCTGTTGTAATGTTCGGTGTACAGATTCGTCTGTACAATAGACAATAGACAAAATCATGTTGAAACTCACAAAAGCTTGTCTCCTAGGATCGAATCGGTGAAACTCACAAGCCGTATACATATTTCTGAAAGACCAAATCATGTTGTAATTCAACGTAGTTGTTTATCGTTCTGTTGCATGAAAGCTTCAGCATTGACGCAACAGTGAGTAGATATGAAGGCTTCAGCAGATTGTTGTTAGCTAGATATGAAGGCTTCAGTAGATTACTGTTAGCTAGATATGAATACACGGTGGACGTGCGGGTGAAGGCATATAGAGTACAGAGCCTCGAGCGTCAAGCCCGATGCGCGCGCTGCCGGTTTGAGCTGGCGTGGTGCAAGCGGCAACTAGCAGATTCTTTAGCTTCAAATTTTTAGCTACCCTATTTCCTTTTGACACCCTCGTCACGTTTTCTCATCCTTCCAAAGTTCAGTCCATAAACCATATCAATCCGAACTACTCCCTCCGTTTCAAAATATAAATCCAGAGACATTAAATTTTAAAAAAATTAATAGCATTAGACTGTACATATCTCTATTAAATAACATATTACAACTACTCACTCATTTTTCAACATTAAATTAGGAATATATAACAAAAATATTGTAATAACTATACATTTAGTCTCCATTTATAGTAGATTTACATTGTGAGGTACATGACTTATATTACGAGATGGAGAGAGTATAATATTGGCTCTATTGCACTCGCAAATCAACCCAACACAAACATTTTTCTATTGGATTTTGTTGGGGTGCACCAAGCCCAAGCAGAAGTGCAACGCTAGGGTGACACATAAGGCCCTAAGTAGCAAGCTACTTTGATGGACCCTCCCACAAAAAAAATTAATTTAATATCATTGTGAAGCTATACTCCACATATCAGATATTAAACTGATAAGAACAGATACTACACTTGATCTTAGCCAAAAGGCCGAGAAAGGTATGAGTTGGAAGGTTGAACACCCCGTCATCTTATAGCCTCGCCACGCCTAGCCTCCTGTTCGCTATGCCATGTGGTGCTAATTAAAACGAGCTGCCCCCTGTCCCTGCGCCAGCCACGCCATTGCATTCCTTGAACGGGCCGGCCTTTTCTCGAGAACGAAGTGGGCTGTTCCGCGGTGGTCCAGGTGGCAGCGAGTTCATGAGAAGGGTCCCTGCGTACGCGTGTTTTGCCTGTTGACTTCCCGGTCGGAGTTCGCTCGCTGCGAGAAATTCTGAGAAAGATCTTAGAGACGGGGAGTAGAGTGGTACGCCATCCTACAAAATTTACTACGATCTGTACAGGGAGAATTGAAAAAGGAGGAAAATCTGGATGGCCTCTTACGTCGTTCTTTCCTTCAACTTTTTTCCCCATGAATTTTTCATTTTTGTCCTGAGTTCATGTCTGAACATTTTAAGGGCACTGCAGGTTTTGATTACCAGGTGATAAACTGCAAGCATGCAGCAAATTAAAAGTTCAGCGGCGGCGAAAACATTTTAGACCATGAATCTCTACGTATAGTATTGGGCATAACATTTTTCAAAATACATGACATGTACATTCGGTGTATAGAAGTTATTGATTCCTATCTAATATTCCTGTGGAACTGAAAATAGTTGGTGACAAACACTACTGCTAGATGTATTGGTGTCCAGAACTTCAATTTAGGCTGAGTTGTTGGCAAATTTGTGTGCACTCACGGAGATTGGGATAACCGGGTTGCTTTGATGCTGGATCTTCTTCCAAGGGAGGTTGTACTTGTCCTCAATTTGATGCTAGATTTTCTTGAAGAGATCACATCGTAATCTTCCACCATACCGTCTAGGTGCCAGTAAGCACCAAGAGTAATAGATCACACTTCACTTGATGGTAATCAAGTGCCAAATGATCAATCTAAAGATGAAGTACACTTGATGTGGTTCAACTACCTCAAATTAATGCACAATGTGAAATTGAGGTGTAGAAAGAATGCTCAATGCTCAAAAATATTCAATAAAATATCTTCTTACGTTCTTGAGCTGGTGGAGGAGTATTTATACACCTACCAATCAAACATAGCCTTGCATAAAACAATTCTGAAAAATCAGGAAAATCGGTAGTACTGCTGTGCAATTTGTAGAACTACTGCATTGTACTGTAGTAAGAAGTAACGACTATGTCAGAGTGTCAGAACTAGTCATTTGAAAGTCGGCGCGGTACTACCACCATTGAAATCATGGTAGTTTCGATGATCGATAGTTCCAATTTATGATGCGGTACTTTCGATTTCTTTGAGATCAAAAGTTGGCCCTCTCTGGAAAAATATACCGTCCAAATTTTTGGTACTTCCGAGGTCCAGTAGTTCCGATTTACTATGCGATCATACCGCTTTGCGGTAGTCTACCGCACATTTTTCGATACTACCGATATCAATGAGCCTAAGTGTTCAAGTCAGTGCTTTCTGGAAAAAAAATGTACCACTCAAAATACCAGTGCTTCCGAGTTTCAGTAGTACCACTATGTACACGATGGTTCTTCCGGATTCCGGTAGTTCTGCTAAACATACTCTGATACTTCTGATTTTTCTAATAGAGAACAGTTGGCTTTCAAATTTAATTCTAAGTGCATGCATGATTCTAAATTGATCTAAATGGCATAAGAACATGCTTTCAAGCTGCTTTCTATGATCTCTCTTAATAGTACAGCAATTGTCCTATAATCCGGTTTTTCAACCTTTCTCTCAAGTCCGGTAAAAAAAACAAAATGGATCATAGACTATTTGTACCTTTGTCTTGAACTATCTTGATCCTTATGTTGACCTTTAGTATATATTTTCATTTTGTCACGTTCATCATCAGGGACTGAACTTATGTGATACTCAGCAAACACATTAGTAGCATATTCACACATTGTCGTACACAATGGTAGTACGATTTTTCTGAAACTTTTCAGGACAGAACAAGATCTAAGAGAATTGTGCAAATGATCCCTATTTTTGCACTCAAAAGAAAATCATTCAGAATCATTATGCATTATTAAGACTATGAGAAGCCTATAAACATAGCTTTTATGAACAGAGAGGATTTTGGAAAAAAAGATTTCAAAATAACCATAAAAAATACTTCAAATAACATCAAATGAACAAGAAAACATGAGGCAAAGGTTCAAGCAATATTTGAATAGTCTATGACATTTAATTCTTTCCTCAATTTGCAAAAATGACTTTCACATAATGATTTGGTGAAAATATCCGCTAATTAGTCTTTGATCCGGATGTAGCTAATTACAATATCTCCCTTGCTCACATGATCTCTCAAGAAATGGTAGCGTATATCTATGTGTTTGGTTCTTGAGTGTTGAACCAGATTATTTGTTATTTTCACCGCACTATCATTATCACATAAAAGAGGCGTTTTATCAAATTTTATTCCATAATCTATCAAAGTTTGCCTCATCCACTGCAATTGAGCACAACAATTACCCACAGAAACATTCAGTTTCGGTGGTGGAAAGTGTTACAAAATTATGTTTCTTGGAAGACCATGACACTAAGGACCTTCCTAGCAATTGGCAGCTAACCGAGTTGCTTTTTCTATCCATTTTGCAACTCGCATAATCGAAATTCGAATATCCAATTAAATCAAATTTTGCATCTTTGGTATACCACAAGCCTATGTTAGAGAAATACTTTAAATATCTTAGAATTTTCTTTACGGTCGTCAAATGACACTCTTTTGGAGATGCTTGAAACCGTGTACACATGCAAACACTAAATATGATATCAAGCCTAGATACAAAGATAAAGCAAACTATTTATTATAGATCTATAAAGTTTTAAATCTACTAGTTTACCTCCATTAAGATCAAGGTACCCATCGTAGCCATGGAAGTCTTGATGGATTTTGCATCCTCCATACCAAATTTCTTGAGTAAATCTGTTACGTACTTTGTTTGGCTTATAAAAGTCCCATCCTTGTGTTGCTTGATTTGATGTCCAAGGAAATTGCTCAATTCTCTAATAATGGACAACTCGAACTCCCTAGACATCACATCACCTAATTCTTTGCAAAAATCTTGATTAGTGGAACAAAATATAATATCATCAACATATATTTGACATACAAAGAAATCATTGTCAACAATTTTAGAAAATAATGTTGTATCAACCATCCTAATTTTGAATCCTTTAGAGAGTAAAAAAACTTGAAAGCGCTCATACCATGTTCTAGGAATTTTTTTTAAACCATATAGCGCCTTGGAGAGTTTATACACATGATTTGGATTTTTAGGATCTTCAAATCTATGAGGTTGTTCAACATACACAAGTTCTGTGATTTTGTCATTTAAGAAAGCACTTTTTACATCCATTTGATATAACTTAATATCAAAGCTTGAAGCAAAGGCAAATAAAATTCAAATTGACTCAAGTCTAACTACGGGTGTAAATGTTTCACCATAGTCTAAACCCTCTACTTGAGTGTAATCTTAAGCAACCAATCTTACCTTATTTCTTACCACAATTCCGTTCTCATCTTATTTGTTTCGGAAGACCCATTTTATGCTAATTACATTATGCTCCTTTGATCTTTCTACGAAAGTCCAAATGTCATTTCAGGCGAAGTTGTTGAGTTCTTCATGCATTGTATTCACCCATTCTGGACCTTCTAAATCATCATATACAATCTTTGGCTCAAGAGTAGACACAAACAAGTAATGTTCACAAAATGAAGCTACTTTAGAACGAGTTTGAACACCCTTACTCATATCACCCAATATTTAATCTATTGGATGATATTTGGCGATAGCATTGTGGATCTTTGGTGCTAGACATTGTTCTTCCTTTTCTTCTACGTCTATGGCTTGAATGTTGCTTATTGTGGAGGAGGTGGGAGATTCAACTTGCTTTGATGAAGGTGAAACACTTGTGTCCTTTGGCTTAATATCATTGATTTGTATGTTTTTTATTGCACGCCTTAGTCCTTCATCACCTACATCATCTAAATGTTCTTGCTCTTCTTGAGAGCCATTAGTTTCATCAAATTGAATATCACAAGATTCTTCAATTAGACCAGAGTATTTGTTGAAGACTCTATATGTTTTACTATTTTAAGAATAACCTAACAAGAAACCTTCATCACATTGACTTTGAAATTTAGAGAGCCGAACACTTCTTCTTAAGATATAGCATTTGGAACCAAATACTCTAAAGTACGAAATATTCAACCTTCTTCCAATAAGAAGTTCATAAAAAGTCTTTTTCAAAAGACGATGCAAATAAAGGTAATTTATGGCATGACAAGCGGTATTAATAGTTTCCACCCAAAAAATATTGAAAGTATTATATTCATGAAGTATTGTCCTAACCATTTCAATTAATGTTCTATTTTTTCTTTTTACAACTCCATTTTGTTCTAAAGTGTAAGTAGTAGAAAGCTCATGTTTTATTCCAAACTCATCACAAAAATCTTCAATTTTTGAATTTTTGAACTCAAAACCATTGTCACTTCTAATTTTCTTTATTTTAAAATCAAACTCATTTTGGGCCATTTTTCTAAAACTTTTGAAAATTCCAAAGGCTTCACCTTCATCATTTAAGAAAAATAACCATGTAATATAGAGTAATCATCTATAATGACTAAATAATAGCTATTTCTCCTGATGCTCTTATAGGTTGTTAGCTCAAACAAATTGATATGTATGAGCTCTAATGGTCTAGAAGTTAACATGATATTTTTGGAAGGATGAGAATTTGCCACATGCTTTCCAGCTTGGCAAGCGCTACATAATTTATTTTTCTCAAACTTTATATCATTTAAGCTAACAATTAAATCACGTTTGAAAAGCCTTTTAAGTTGAATCATACCTATATGACCCAATATTCTATACTTTAACCAACCCAAAAAAGTTTTTGCTATTAAACAAGTTTCCAAACAAGAATTGCTAGAGGAGAAATCTACTAAATAAAGATTTTCAAACCTAAAATATTTGAAAACAAGTTCATTTTCTTTTTCTTTTGAAATGGTAACATCATTTTTAGAGAAGGAGCATATCAATCCTAAATCACACAATTGAGCAATGAATAGAAAGTTCAAATTTAATGTTTCTACTAGAGATACATTAGAAATAGAAAGGTAATTGAAAATAGCAATTTTATCCAATCTAAATACCTTTCCTTTACTATTGTCCCTAAATGTGATATTCTCATTGCTTCCATTCTCAAATATGGTGAACATCTTCCAGTCTTCAGCCATGTGTTGAGTGCACCCATTATCAAGTACCTAATGCCTTCCACCGGTCTCCTAATTCACCCACAAAAGAAAATCAAGTTTTTTTAAATACCCAAATTTATTTGGGTCTTTGAAGGTTAGTGACTAAGGTTTTGGACACCCAAATAGCATTCTTTTTAGCACCTAAGATTGAAGCGCCAATAAATTTAGCAATAATGCTACTATTTTGGATTTTTTTAAGCATATAACATGAATCAAATAATCCAATTGAAGAAGCCTTACTCATAGAATAATTTTGTTGCATATGTCCTATTTTTTGGCACTTTTGGCAATATTTACAATTTTACCTTATAAATCTTGTGGTCTTGTTTGCTGATTTCTTACCTTTCTTGGACATATACCCAGGACCTTACTTATTGAATGAGCATTTTGGTTCACTCAATAATTTGTCAAGGGTATTCTTACCCTTAAAACACCTTTTGAAGCTTCTATTTAGCTTGATCACTTCTTCTTTTAACTCATTGTTCTCAACACTAAGCTTGGCATCACATGATTTAGCATTTACTTGATTTGAGACAAGTTTAGAGCAATATGGCATGTCAAGTAAATCATCACATGAAGTGAAAATGTTAGTTCTAGATATTTCTACACTAGGCATGGCATTATAAATATCACATGTAGTTCCAATGCTAGTGTTAGATTTACTTGAATTTTCTTGGATAAGCAAGTCATGAGCTTTATTTAGCTCCTCATAAGAATTTTTAAGAGAGATATGCTCTCCTGTTAAGTTCTTGAACTTTGACTTTTCTTTTTCAAGAAATTCATTCAATTCAATTAGCATATCCATAAGTTCATCATAAGAAGGCTCATCATCATCCAAAGATTTTACCTTCTCTCCTTTTTCCACAAGGCATGTTGGAGATGAGAAAAGGGATAAAGATTCTTTAATAGCAATGCCAATTAGTTCTTTCTTCTTGGGGGACTCCTCCTCTTCAGAATCGAAATCCGTGTACTTCTCATTGGAGTTCCACTCTTCAATGTGGGCTTCATTCTTACCCTCTTTGTGAAGCTTCTTAAAAAGTTTTTTCTTATCGTAGAAGTCCTTCTTCTTAGATGACTTGCCCTTGTCATTCTTCTTTGTAGGGTATTGAGAGGCAATGTGCTCCTTCTCATCGCACTCATAGCAACGAATGCGGCTCTAATGCTTGTTGTCGTAGGATCACCCTTTCTTGCTCTTCTCATGGCTAGCACTTCGATATGAACGCCTTTTCATGAATTTCTATATGTTTCTCACAAGAAGAGTCAATTCCTCCTTGAAGTCCTCTTCATTAACCTCAAACTCATCACTAGATGCTGCCGTATCCTTAAAAGCGATGATACTTTTTGCTTTGGAGGAGGATTGCTCCAAGAGTTCCTCCTTATCTTTCTTGTACAACTCATTGGTAATAAGGTTTTTCAAGAGTTGTGTTGGCATCATTCGTGCCAACTCGGGAGAGTTGAGAAAGAGTGTCACCAATGTTTGTACTTCTCCAGTAATGCTCTAAGCATCTTGCTTATAATATCAACATCCGTTAGTGATGTGCCAAGGCTCTTGAGCTCATTCACAATGTTGTTGAGACGAGAAAACATTTCATTTTATATTCTCATGAGGCAACATTGTGAATGTCTCATATTTGATCCGAAGCCTATGCAATTTCGCTTCTTTAACCATGGATGTTCCCTCATGTATTTCCAACAGGGTGGTCCGAATATCGTGAGTAGTTTTCAAATTGTTCACTCTATTGAACTTATTCGCGTTTAAAGCGTCAAATAGAGCATCCATGGCTTGCATCTAAATGAGCGTTGCACCCCTCTTGTACCGTGGGATGTAGTGGATCAAGAGACATGACATAACCCTCATTTACAATTTTCCATATGCTTGGACTCATGGCCTTAAGATATATAGATATTCTAATTTTCTAATATGGATAATTTGAACCATCAAAAAGAAGTTTTTTCTATAGCAAATCCGTCACTAGCCATCCTTTTCTCTCTAGACGGTTAAGTCTAATAAATAAGAGCCCAAGCTCTGATACTACTTGTAAGATTAAAGATAACAAACTAGAGGAGGTGAATAAGAGGTTATAAAAATTCTTGCCTTCTAAATTTAATTATCACAATTTTTAGCTAGGCAATATTCCAATGCAAATAAAACCTACTCAATTATAGTAAACCTAAGGTACTACAAGAACTATTCTCTACAAATATCTCTAATATAAGCAAATTTAAACAATCACGATTACCACAATATGCTAGAAATGTAAGTGCAGAAAGAGAGACAAAGAAATAACCAATTGACATACGATGTTTTACCGTGGTGTTCGGAAAGCCTAAGCGACTTGGACCAGCTGCACAAATTAAGCCTTAACTCGTCAATTCACTATTGGTTGTCCTTCCTTCGCTCCGGAGATAGTTGACACCAAACCACTCATAAATTTGCACTGAGCCTCTTCACAATCTTCTTGAAAAGATCACCTCACAATCTTCCAGCAAATTATCTAGGTGCCGGCAAACACCAAAAGTAATATATCACAGTTTCGCTTGACAACGCTCCAGTACCAAAGGATCAAACTAGAGATGAAATACACTTGATGTGACTTAACTACCTCAAATGAATGCACAATGTGAAATTGAGGTCTGGGAAGAATACTCAATGCTCAAGGATATTCAATGAAGTCTCTTCTTACGTTCTTGAGCTGGTGAGGGGGTATTTATACTCCCACTAACCAAATATAGTCGTTGCATAAAATAATCCTGAAAAATCAAGAAAATCTGTAGTACCATTGTGCAATTTACGAAACTACCGCATTGTACTGTAGCAATTGGTAACGGCTACATCAGAGCATCAGAACTAGCCGTTTGAAAGTCAGCATGGTACTACCACCGTTGAAATCATGGTAGTTCCGATTTATGGTGTGGTGCTTTCGATTTCTTTGAGACCAAAAGTTGGTCCTCTCTGGAAAAAATATATCGCCCAAATTTTTGGTACTTCCAAGATCCGGTAGTTCCAATTTAGTATGCGAGTGGATGCTCTTTGGAAAAAATATACCACTTAATATACCAGCGCTTTCGAGTTCTGGTAGTACCACTGTGTACACACCGGTACTTTTGGATTCCGGTAGTTTCGCTAAACATACTCCGGTACTTCCAATTTTGCTGACAGAGCACAATTGGTTTTTAAATTTAATTCTAAGTGAATGCATGATTTTAAATTGATCCAAATGGCACAAAAATATGCTTTCAAGTTACTTTCTATGATCCCTCTTAATAGTATGATAATTATCCTATAATTCGGCCTTCCAATATTTCTCCTAAGAATGGTAAAAAGCAAAAGAGATCCTAAACTACTTGTACCTTTGTCTTGAACCATTTTGGTCCTCATGTTGATATTTAGCATACATTTCTATTTTGTCACATTCATCATTAGGGACTAAACCTATGTGATACTTAGTAAACACATTAGTCCTATATTCACACATTGTCATTAATTACCAAAATAATTTTTAAAGGCCTAGATACTTTCAGCAGTGTACGCATCCACCGAATATTTTGTACTCGGTGGTTGCATACTTATGGAATCACCCATCCATCCCTGCCCTCACTTTGCATAATTATGGAATCTAATATCTACCAACACTAATTATGTACTATAATAAAATTCCTACATTAATAGAAAAGGAAAAGGATCTAACTGTCCATCTAACGGACTCAATTCCATGCCAACTACAATAAAAAAACTTAAATTTAGAATAAAATGAATGTACCAATTTGATATGCATACGAACTTGAAAGTAAAATACCTAAATATCTAAAATTATTAATCAATAAAAAAATAAAATGATCTAACTATGTATCTGATGGACCAAGGTATAACGACTTAGATTAAAAGAAAGAATCCATATTAATTGAAAAAATATCTATCTATCTGTCAAGGCACTCTAAGAAATTCCCATATTAACCAGGAAAAAAAGATCAAACTACGCATCTGGTGGACCCAAGTTACAACGGTTTAGATTAAATGAAAGAGTCAATGTCAACTATAATAAAAAAATAGAAATTTGGAATAAAAATAAAAGAAAAATACCAATCTGATTTCTATATGAACTTCAAAGTATAATTCAAAAACATCTGAAATTCAGAACAAAATATAAATGAATATTGGCAGTGGATTTGTATACAAATTCCAACATAAAACTAAAATTTAGAATAAAAATAAAAAAATTAGCAAATTAATTTTCATACTTATATTAATTAGGCACTCTGAGTAAATTCCCACATTAATCGAGAAAAGAAAAGGAAAAAGATCTCATTGTTCATCTAGCAGACTTGAATTATAACGGTATAGATTAAAAGAAAGAGTCCATGCCAACTAAAATAAAAAAATTGAAATTCAGACTAAAATAATTAAAGAAAATTACTAGAATGACTTAGAAAATAATTAACAAAATTTTAGCAGCTAAAGTTGTCAACCATGACTGGAGCTTAGTCAGCAATGAAAAATATTTATTTTTGTAATGGTAAACAACCAGAATGACTTGCTCTCGTTTTAATGTAGATAAGCATTTCACAACGAAAAGTGTTCAGCAATCACTAATAGGATAACGAAGAACGTTTGTGGAAAATATATGATACAATCTGCTTCATGATACAATCTCTTAGATCTTGTTAGTGAGGAAAGCATAGAAGCACTTCTCACGGTACAATCTGCTTCATGGAACGCCAACCAAACTTTAGTCTTGCCCCCTTCCAGTAGTTACCAAATCTTGGATCTTCTCATCTTTTCCTTCAAGAAAACAACAGTGTTAGCATGACCACCATGAAAAATTTCAATTCTGTCAGTCATCGAGTGCAAATCTATCAATGCTTGATCAGGTTCAGTTCTATCAATGTTAGAATCTACAAGTATTAAGGGGATATACTACCTGTCAAAACATTGAATTCCAAATAACTCCACATTCTGCGCCATGGAATAAAATACCAAAGATGCGGTCTATTTTTTGGCTTCAATGATGTTAGGTTCTTTTGCACTATGGTTTATATTTTTTGAATTCTGAATTCTGACTGTTCACGAGAGAGAGAGTACGTAGAGAGACAATTACATGCGATTTTATCCGGTATAGTGTATACTACAATTGACTGTAGATCCCACCTTAAAAGTTTAGAATCACGTTACTGTATCTCTGTACAAAAGTTAAAAAGTCTAAGCCCTTTCGAACCCGCTCATTGATTAGACCATTTGTATGTCAAGATTCCTTGTCACCTGAGAGTCCAGTTGCGGCATTGACAATGAACCAGTGCATGGGAAGCCATGAAATCACGGACCTAAACCAAGAAAATCATTGTTAGTTAAGTGTGTTTCAACTCTGAACTGTCAGTAAATAATTTGATTATCAGAATGTTCATAAAAATAAGGGACTTTTGTAAGATCATGTGGTGGTGGTCCAATGAGAGTGATGAGTATTTGATATTGTTTGTAACTTGTTTTTGTTGTTTGACTTTAATTTTGCAAATGTGCATTTTGAGTTGCTGTTGTCTGAAGCTAGTGGTCATACCAGTAGGGGTGCCGTGGTATAACCAGCCGAAACGGTAGTACCGGTGTTGTAACCATGGTATAACCAACCAAAGCGGTAGTACCGATATGTGGTTGCCGGTAGTCATTTTTCATGTCATATCTTTTTGGAGTTTTTGAGTTGAGTCCTAAAGCGGTAGTATCAATGTTGTAATTATGGTATGATCATAGCATGGCGGTCTGACTGGCCTTGGCAAAGTGGTCTGACCGGTGTGGAGTGGGCGGTATGACCAGCATGGGTGCCGCAGTCAGACTGGTCCTTGTGCTAAGTTGATTTTGGTGGTGTTAGTCACGATGAGAATCCATGCAAGTGTTAGTCACTGAGAATCTATGTATGTGTAAGTCATGGTATGTCTATATATATGTTTTGCTAATTAAGAGTCAAGTGCATGTCTTTTATGCTCGGATCGATTGTTTTGTTCTTTACTGTCCAGGTGCTTTAATAATTGTTACAGCCAACGACGACATCGATGCTACAGAAGGGGTTCTGAGATCATGGCATGTCGTGTAAGTCCAGGTGGAGCAACATTTCAAGCCGAGAAGCACGGAAAAAAAGACAAGGGTTGTGAAGAGGCAATGTGTGCATGTGGTTTGCCAATTAATCTTATGCGTTTCGAGTGGTGACGTTCCTTAGAGCAGGTGTACAATCTTGGTAACAAGCATTAGGCATCACAGACTATGGTGTGATATTGGTGTGCCATGGGACTTGGATGTTTCAAGTGGTGATAGCCTCGACGTAGGCGTACGATCTTGGCAACAAGTCATGGGCATCATATCATTCATGAAGACAGGTGGGTGGCAATTTGGGAAATTATCCAATACCAGATGGAATGGCAGTTTGCTAAACCGTGACACTAACCTAAGTGATTTAGGTCACATCTTTGTAGTTGGAGTATCTTATCGGGCTTATGGAGCCTTTAGAAAATTATGCTTTGAAAAGCGTGCAAGTGTGTATGAGTGTAAAACTTGTTTGTGTATGAGTTACCAAGTTTTTCCATATATAAGTGGTGTGATCCACTAAGAAGTGGCTAGTTATTACAGTTAGGGTTTCCTTGTATTAGAGCCTTTTGTATGTGTGCTTTAGGCTCAAAGCTCTGCTATTCTAAAGGATTGGTTATAAAGTATTCCTCTCCAAGTGAAATGAACTTCATGAGTTGTACCACGAATCCCTTCTTATGCTTTTAATTTACTTGGCTTTCTTGTTTGTATTTCCCTTCCCTTGATCTTTTCTGGTGCCAATGATATGTAAAAAGTGGAGATAACTCTTGAAAATTAGATCCCATCTATTTAGACACTTTCTATAGAAAGTTTTTGAGTTTGCCTGATTTTGCTCAAGAGAGATGATTTTAGGGTTTAGATCTTGTGGGGGTTTTGGCTTGAATTCGTGCTATGATTTAGCTTACTATGACATATGAAAACCCACAAACTTAAAGCTAAAAATGAGCTCCTAGTCTTGCACATGGATAGACTTAAAACTACTATTCCTGATCTTGATAACTGTTATACTTGCTTTACTTTGCGTGCTACAATTGAAATATTGAGTGAGTAATCTTTGCTAGGATAACTAGAAAATACTAGAGCTGAAATTGTTGACATCAAGACTAGTCCATGTTCTAGTTACTTAGTTAGGGACATTTCTATAGCTAGTGCTTTGCTATGCTTAAATTATGATAAATTGAAAAAGAAACTTGCCATGCAAACTAAAGTATTGCTCCAATTTAGTCTTGAATATTCTTGTGCTTATTACAAGTTTAAAGAGAAAAAAATTAAAAGAATTAATTGACAAACTTAATCTTGCTAAATCCAAACCTTGTGATACTTACTCTAAGCACAATTCTAAAATTGAAGCTTTCACTAAGATGTTGCAAGACAAATGTGATAAATAATCTATTACTCCTGTTTACACTTCAAATGTTGATACTGTTACTCCAATAACTTCTGCATTTTATGTTGAAATTAGAAATGATTTGGATGATATGCATGAAATATTTAGAGTTAAATTTGATAAGGAGTTGTGTAGAGTTAAGAATATATCTTGTGTTTCTTGTGAGGCTTTAAAATTAAAAGTGGATGTGCATAAGGAGATATATGCTAAAGCTATTAAGAGCTAAGCTTGTGATTCTTGTGTCACCCTTGTCAAGGAGAATGATTATTTGCAGAAAACTCTCAAGAAGTTCTCTAGGAAGAAAAAGAACCTAAACTTAATTCTAGATCAAACCAAGGTTAGCAAAGCCAATAAAGGTTTCGATTTCAACCCCTATGAGCATTCCAAGAGTTATCCTCCTAAGGTAGTGAGTGTAGTTAAGAGTGAAAAGTTTAAGGTTGTCCCTCCTGAGCCTACCCAGATTGTGTTCAAGTCTGCAAGATTTGCCCAATCTCCCTTATCAATACGAGTGCTTCTACTTCATCAAATACAACCCCTCAAAAGGTTAAATATCATTGCACCTTTTATAAGAAAGATGGCCACATCGTAGAGTTCTGCTTTAGGTGAGCCAAGAAACTGCGTCGTGAACATGTTAGAGCTTTAAGGAGCTTTCAGGATCAGTACCTTTTAGCTAGTGTCCCTAGAGTTACCTCTAGACCTCGCTTTGTAGATGGGTTCTTTAATTCTTTTGGTGGATTTAGAAAGCGCCATGGTTCTAGATTTCAGGAGAATGGGTTTAAGTCTAGAGCTACCCATAGATAGATCATCGTTTTGGTCCACAGCAAGGATTTGATAGGCGTTTTAGTAGCTTTAGGTCGCATCCTATTGCATATCATGCTAACATACATTTTGGAGCTTTTTCTGCCGGTCATGTGTCTCAGTACTAGATTCCTCATTCTTATATCACTAACCCTAGTACCGAGGCACGTGCTTCTTCTGGCTCTTTGATGTAGGCTTTACTATGGGGAGATTATGTCAGTATCTTTGGATCTCCTATCTCACTTTGAGCATTCGGTGATGGCTTTCACTTTTCAGGATGCAGCTTGCTTAGCTTTGACTACATCATACTACCAAGTAGTGTGACACAGGTTCTTCCTTGAACTGTCAATTTCCTACTTCCATATTTAGTTTTACATAGCATTTGGGAGTGTAAAGGTTTTTAGGTCTTCAAGATGTTGTGAGTCATACTTTTTGTCTTATGTATCTCTTAGACACTTCTCTTCCGTACTAGGTTCTCTAGGATCTCTTATCCTGTCTAGGTTAAGATTGCTTCTTTCACTAGCTTCTAGTAGTTGGGTGGCTAGTGTAGTAGATTCACTCCTTAGCAATGTGTGTTTCTTCAACTAGAGACCATGTGGTGTAGAGGTTTTCTCTTTTTGCATGAGTTTTCCTTTTTCTTGCTTTTTAGCCCTTGTTTTTCTTTTGCAAGTGGTTCTTGTAAATAGGGAAAATTTTAGTTCTTGCTTTCTTATTGCATCATGCATATATGACTTTGCATTATAAGATATGCATTTAGATATGGCTTTGGTTATTACTTATTTGTCATGTAATCTTGACTTGATATTACTTATTGCCAAGTTATACCTACTTAGCTAGTTTTGTCATGTTTTTGTATGTATGAATAAATTTTTACCATGTTAGCTTAACTTGTCAACCTGAACTTAATTTCACAAGTGGTATCAATTTCTGCAATTGATATCTTTTAAGTTTGCAAGGATCGATCTTTTGACTAGTTTACTCTCTAGTGATCCTTTTATAATAAATACCATGTCAAAAATGTTTTATTGAATCTTATATTGAGTGTTATTTAGTACTTTGCTAGTTCCTTGTAAAGCATGTCTTGCTTATTGAATTAGTGCCTAACTTGATAAAAGTATTCTCTTTTATACAAAAAACTGATCTCACTAATTCTTTCTCACAAAACGATTTGCTATTGCACTAGGCATGAACTCAGGGAGAGTTTTGGATGACCAAGACCACTCTTTCAAGCTTCTGGGATGGTTGTAGTAAAACTTAAGATCTAGCACATGACTAAGAAAACATAAATGGGAAAAACGGCTAAAGCTTAGAGGTAGTTGTGGATAGCTCCTAGTACAGGATTTGCTTTGCTAAGATAAAGCTAAAATAATTTCTAAAATTTCAAGAATGACTTTTATCTAGTATTTGAGCATAATTTGCTAAAATTGAATTTCTAGCACTTTTAATTATTCAACTTGAGTTTTTTGGTTCTATCTAGTCTTCTTGACATGGCTTAACTCATACTTAGATACCTTTAATTGAACTTATTAATTTTAAAGTCTTGCTTAACTTGAAACTAAATTGAATGCTTCAAATTGTGCTATCTTGCATAAATAGTTATATATGCCTTATCATGATCTAGATAACTTTGTATGTATTTTATGGCTTTATGTGATATCTTTTTATCTTTAACCTTACCTTGGATAATTTTCAAAGTGCTTTTAGGTTGTGCATTTGCATTCATGCATATATGCTCTTTCTTGCTCTCTTATTGTTTACAAGTGGTATCATCCATCATTATAGGGGGAGCAGTATTGGTGAGCTTACATTGCTTCCTTGACTGTTGATGATTATTTGCCAAAAGAGAGACAATGATTAAGGCAAAATTTGGTATTAGTCTGAATATGCTGAATTTGATGGGAATAAACATTAAAATGGGAGAATGCTTAAAAAGGTAAAAATGGGGAGTGTTGTGGCTACAGACCAAACAGAGAGAGAGGGGTATGGTAGTGGAGAGTTAGGTGAGCAAATGACCTCTTCTGTCTTTCTCAAGAGCTAGTCATGATACATAAGTACTCCCTCTCGTAAGGAGCGACTTTACCATCGTAGCCTCACACGGAGTCTCTTACCGAGGGCAGGCTACGTTATTTACATGATTTACAACCTTCTCAGCAGGCTAGCTAGGTTCAGGTGGGGGTCACCCCTACAACTGGAGCCTCTCATGGTGAAGGGCTTCACAGGTCGAAGCCATGCTGCCGAGCCCTTTGGCCCCCTCCGTCCCTACGGCCTGTGACGTTGTGTGATTGTGGGCGAAGCGTAGTCAAAGCTGGGGGTCCACAGCGGAGTCTTTGTTGAAGTATCGCGCTGGGCGGTCGTAGGCAGAGTCGCACCTGTGCTGCGAAGGCGAAAGCCACAACGATTGTACTGCGAAGGCGAAGACCTCGTCGATGCGGGAGGAGCGTCCAGACGCTGGAGGTTGGGGCATGTCATGTGCGCGAGGAGCCGCGTCGGTCCGACTCCCGCTGGTAGGACACGTGTGGTCGGCCGCGACGGTTGAGCCTCTACCGATTGTGCTTCCGAGCACGGCTATATGTGCGGTCGTAGCGATGTGACGAAGGATTGTTGGGACGACCTGTCTCAAGAAGATACCTCTTCCTCTCACGAGCATGCGACAAGGTTGCGTCGACCAAGGTGCTCTTGTGCATGCTTGTGGAAGGAAGAAGGTACGTTCTTGAGTTGGCAGGAAGGTTCACGCCCCATGCTGACGAAGAAGTATTGGGCATTGCGTCTGGGACATTCTCCGGTCCTCGGTCATGTCGGTACATCATGCTCTGGGGCGACGGTAGTCGGGACACTGTGTGCGGTCAGCCAGTCGCGAGCGCACATGCCTTGCCGGCGGCTGGCTTCGCGGCGGTCATTGCGGACTCCCATCGACTGACCCGCTGCGGCGGTGTTCTTTGCAACCTAACGTCCATGGAAAGGCATGGAAGACATTAGAGTACTAAAACGGTTGTAGTGAGAGTGAAGAGGTATAATGTGCAGATAGTGCCGGGGTTGTCCCAGGCCACTGGAGTAGAAGGGGCGACGCACAGCTGCGTGTTGAAGTGCCTGAGTCGATGGCGGACTCCGCAGGGGCAAAAGTTGCGTTGAGGGCGAAGTCAGAGTCGTTCCGCTGAGACGAAGGCTTCGCGAAAGGCGGGTCTATGGGCCCTTCGGTGTCGCATGTGGCCTGCGAGGGTGGAGACCCTGGCGGCGCAGCCATGTACGCAAGTGCCATCCAGCGGGGATGCCGCACGCGTATGAGCGGCCATGCCGCTTCGGCTTCCTCCGGGTGCGCCTCTCCGCGCGTGGGCGGCGCTTGGACTTCCGCCGATTGCGCTTCTTGATGCATGGGCGACGCTTCGACTTCTGCCGATTACGCTTCTCCACGCGTGGGCGGTGCTTGGAGTTCCGGCGATTGCGCTTCTTGACGCATAGGAGGTTTGTATAAATACATACCAGAGGGCCGTAGCGTCTTCTGGGCTAGCGGAGATGATCTTTGATCTCGAAAATATGCCTTTTTCTGTTCATGAACATGCAGTGAAATGTTGCCGTGTTGATGAACAGAAGGAGGCCTATTTTCGAGCGTAACCAGTGCGGCGATCACCGGTCGCCGTGCGTGCGCAAGGGAAGGAGGCCGCTGCGTTGCGAGCAGTTGAGTTGTGCTTTGCGCAGCATGTCTTGGGCACGTAGCGCTGGCTGGCCCCCGCGTTGATCGGCGCAGACTTCGCTGAATGGACTGCTCCGCGAGCGCTCCCCGCGCTGGTGCGTGTTGACGTTGGGGGCAGACCGGAGATTGCCTCGCGAAGGCGAAGATGCCGCCGAAGGTGAAGCCAGGTTATCTTGCATAAATTCCCGAGCAGACACGCGACGAGACGCTATTGGCGCCGCTTGACCGGGAGTGGCACGCACGGGTAGTTGTGCTAGTACGGTGGTGGTCGTGGGAAGGTGGGCGGTTCGCCTCCCAGCAGTTATGTTCATCGATGGCGTGGGAGGCACAGGTGTATTAAATACCCCTTGCGTTAGGCCACTTGCCTTTTCATCACCTTGTCTTCTAGCTCCCGATCACGCACCCCAATCTCCTGGCCTCCTTGCTTCCTTCTACATCCCGGAGCTCCAGAAGAATGATGGCGTGCGACGGGACGCGCGTGCGGGCGGCTGACGACAGCGCTGTCTTCCGGCGAGCATCGCCGCTCGAGGTGAGGTACACCCTCGAGGGGCGCGGCTCTACGCCTACGGACAAGTGGTGGACGGCGGCGAAGAGAGTAGGGGGCCGTGCTCCCGTATCTTGGGCTCGACGCTGGTGATGGAAGAGACAATCCGTGGCCTTCTTCGTGAGGGAAAGTTGTCAGACCGCTGGGATGTGCGACTGCCCGCGGACGACGAGACCAAACCGCACCCTGAAACATCAGAGGCGATCGTGTTCGTCGCCTACCTCGAGGCTGGGTTACGCATTCCGACCGCCAAACTTGTCGGGGACATCTTGCGGGCCTTTGGGCTTGAGCTGGCGCAGGTAACGCCGAATGTGATAGCCCGCCTTACCGTGTATAGTTGGGCGGTGCGTACGGAGGCGTGCTGGCTGACCGCATCACTGTTCGCGTTCCTCCATGATGTCCGGTGCGCGGTGGAGGAGTAGGGGGACGGGGCGCTGCCCGCCTTCGGCGGCATCGATCTCGTCTGCGCCTGCAATGCCAGAAGATATTCCCTGCAGTTGAGTCGGGCAGAGTGGGGGCCGGACTGGACGAGGTGGTGGTTTTACTACCACGTGGCAAGCGGTAGCGGCCTTGAGTGCTCGGGGCGGCCGGTGGTGGTTAACACCATACCCGGCGCGCCCCTAGATGATGGTGACGAGTGGATAGTACGGAGGCTTGTGGGGATCACCGCCCACTTCAACATGCGCGACCTTGCTGAGGAGTTCGTCATGTATGGCGTGGCGCCGCTCGCCGCGAAGTGGCGTGTTGCTCCTGGGAGGCTTCGGCGCGACAACGTCCGCCCTTCCGTGACTTCGCTACCGAGGCCCTCCGGTCCGCATAAGTTGTTCTGGAGTTTGCTTTGCACGGTATTTGTCGAGGCTGTTGTTTTTACCACGTGCCCCTGTGCCCTTCGCAGGTACTTCCCTAGGGGACGCGGAGCGTGCGGTGAGTGCGTTCCTTGGACCGTACACAGCCATGGAGCACACACTGCGCGTGTCTGCAACCACAGAGGTAGGTCTGGGGCGGTTGAACCGCGTGTGCGAAGCCTTGGGTATTAGGGTGCCAAAACGCGTTGTTCCGGTCCCCAGCCCACCTCGCCGTGACTCCACGGGGGAGGGGGTACTAGCGGACGCGGGTTCTGGCTCGGTGGAGCGCGCAGACTTGGAGGCAAGGGCGAGTGCTGCGTCGCCACCCGCCGGTGTTGGGACAGAGCCATCACTCCTAGAGGATGTTGGGACGGTGCCATCGCTCGCGGAGGATGCTGGGACGGGGCCATCGCTCACGGAGGATGTTGGGGCAGAGCCGTTGCCCACGGCCATGGAACCTCCTTCTGCGGCGATTTCTGAGGCGGGGCCGCCTTCTTATTCCCCAAAGGCGAAGCGACCCCACATACGGTCGCCCCTTCGCTCGTCTGGGGGGTTTGTTGTAGCGAGCCAGGTCGGGGCCCTATGGGACTCCAACTCAGACACCGAATGCTTCGGTGCCCCCGCGGCCCCGATCGAGTCTGCGGCTGCCGGTGGCGAGGGCTTGGTGGAGCTGAGCTCCGACACCGAAGTTCCCCCGGTTGGCGAGGTGGGTGGGGATGCGGAGGTCCTTGTGGATTCGGGCGGGGCTGAAGGTAGACCTTTCTTGCTTGTGACCTGCTGGATATTTGTAGGGCTGACCGTCGTGTGCCCTTACAGCAACATGGTTCCCCGAACGCGGGCGGCCCTCAGAGCCCGAAGACGGCTGCTTGGGAGGGGCATCTGGCGCCGCCGAGACTATTGCCGCGGATGCCGCCCGTCGTCTAGCGGACTTCGTCCCTCGAGCAGAAGTATTGGCGGCGTGGTGGGGGGCCGCGGATAGTGCGGTCACGAGCTTAGATCGTGACACATTGCGGATCTGCGGGCCCGGACTGCTTGAGGGGGTGCTGGAGGTCTCTCAACTGAGGGTAAGTGCCCGACCCCGAGCGGAACGTAGCACTGGGAGTTGTACCGATTGCTTCATTGTGTAGACTTTCGCGCTCAGCCGAGCACTGCAGGCGGCCCATGTCCGGGAACGGGAGGCCATGGAGGACCGGCTGCGCGCTGTCGAAGGGGCCCTTCGCGCGTCGGAGAAGGCGCATTTCGCTAAGGATGACCACATGCGGGTCCTGGAAGTAGAACGCGCGGCGGCCGTCTCGTATGCCACGGAGCGTGTGGCATCAACTCAGTAGGTAGCGGTGGTGGAGCGTGACGGGCTGCTCCAAGTGGGGTGGCGATCGAAGAAGAGAACGCCGCCTCGCCGTGTCGGCCGAGGAGCGGATGAGGCGCTGGTGCCGCCGCAACGGCGTGGGAGGCTATGCTGGCCCTGGAAGGTACCCTTGAAAATCTCATTGTCGAGGTACCGCCCCGCTCCTTCGGACCCGAAGAGCTTCCACGGACACTTCAACGGATTGCGGAAGTGACCGATCTTTCTCAGGCGGCCACGACGTCCTTTTGCAATCATTGCTCCTACGTGACTGCTTTGTCTAGCGTGCGCTCTTCTCCAACACCGGGGCTGCGCCATGTCGATGAATTGGGCAACCCGCGGCCGAGATACTGCCGAGCCGGGTGATGTCCGTGCCGCGGCGCGCGCTCGCCCACCGTTCGGTTTTTTCACGAGCGGATCTGGGAGTACATCGGGGAGGCCGCGGCGAAGGTGGAGCTGCAGCGGAACATGTATGGCGAGGGAAACCTTGGCGAGTGTCTTGATGAGGCTGCCCGGCGCGACGATGATGGGGCCGACGGCTCAAAGCAAGTGTGACCCCGGGTTCTTGTAAGTTGGTGTGTGTTGTTACCTTGTGTACTCCATGCCGCGAATGAAGTGAAAATTGCTTCGCTTCTTTGATCGATCTTGCCACTTTGCTCTGAGCAGCTGTCCGATGGGGACCTGCTGCTAGTTTCTGACGTCGTGACCTGGCGCCGCTTACGTCGCTGGTGGCGGGCCGAAGACTCACTTGACTTCTGGGCGAATCGACCCTCGGCGGGCGAGACTTCGGCGCGAAAGGTTGTCCCAGCGAAGCCAGACGAGTAGTGCCGACCCGACGGGCTTTGTAAGAACGTTGTGGCAGCGTGGTAGGCGAGCCAGGACATTCATCATGGCAGTTGTTGTTGGATGCGTCTGCTTCGTGCCTTCTTTTCTTCTTCCTTTTTTTGTGGGGTTTGTTGGTTGGTTGGGGCAGACGCTTGGGGTATGCATGGAGCTGGCGCCTAGTTGAAGTAGACGCGCGAGCGCTCCGTCCCCTACCCTCTGAAGTGGTGGCAGTGGAGCTGGCGCCTAGTCGGAGTAGACGCACGAGCGCTCCGTCCCCTACCCTCCGAAGTGGTGGCAGCGGAGCTGGCGTCCAGTCGGAGTAGACGCGCGAGCGCTCCGTCCCCTACCCTCCGAAGTGGTGGCAGCGGAGCTGGCGCCTAGTCGGAGTAGACGCGCGAGCACTCCGTCCTTTACCCTTCGAAGTGGTGGCAGCGCAGCTAACGCCTAGTCGAAGTAAACGCGCGAGCGCTCCATCCCCTACCCTCCGAAGTGGGGGTAGGGTAGGATAAGCTTGGTGAGGGACAGGGACCTAGCCTCGTAGGTCCTGTCCCTGTGGTCGATGGAGGGCCTCACGGGTGGCACTGTTTCGCTGAGTTTTCGAACGCTGATGGGACAGCTGAGGCGGGCTTAACGGAGGTCCGCACATGGTGCTGTAGGCTGCGAGGGAGATGTCTCTTGGCCGTCGCCCATTGCTTCGGGCCCCGCAAGATAGGGGGGACGTGTGGCGTGTAGCTGACAGAGCCCTTTAAGTGGAGTGGGGCAACACTGTCGCACCACGTGCCCCTGGGGCAAGTGATGGGACTCTTGAGGCGTAATGTCCGCGGTATTGCTTCCGGGGCTCTTTAAAAGGGGGGCGAGTGGCCGAATGAAGTGGCACTCGCCTTCCCAGACAGCGCACCCCATACTCAGCTTGTTTCAACTTCGACCAATAGCGTGGAGGGCTCCAGAACACGGTTGATGCCGCCTGGGCGACCGCGTGGTCGGGCATCCCGCCCATGTGGAGGGATGCGATGCCGCGATGTGTTTCCCCCACGCCCGTGCGCCGAAGAGCCACGGTTGGTGTGGGGTAGTGGGCAATTCACTTGTACTTCATCAAGGTCGCTCGTGGCTTCAGGAGTAGACTGCTATGGGGTGGCGGCGAGGCCGCGTCCCGCCACGCTGTCCCGTACAGGCGCCTGTTCTCTTCCCCCGTCTACTCCCCTAGCTCTTGGGCGCTTGGGATGAGGGGAGGAGGGGGGCTCCGACTCCTCCAGCTCGGGGTGGCACACCCTGGGGGGCCTTGGGCGCTCTCCGTCTTGTGGCGCCTTATTGTGGCGATGCCGCATCCCGAGCTCGAACGTCAATGGCTCCGGGCATCCGCTTCGCACTGGAGGCCCGGGCCTGCACGGGCGCTTCCGCCGAGCACGTCTGGCTTCTCAGCTCATCTGCAGAGGTGCGGGTCCTTAAGCTCGTGCGCCTCGCTCCTGCACTCGCGGGGCGCCCATCCACGCGGTGCCCACGGTTTGCTGGAGGCGCGGGGAGCCTATGGTGTCTGTGCGCCGTCGGATGCAGACGCCGGCGAGTGTGTGGAAATATCATCCATGTCTTATTTATACTCCGGAGAGTACGCGTGGTGACAACACCAGCGCATGCGCGGGACACCCGCGTCTTGTTTAGACTCAGTAGAGTGCACAGGGAAAACATCCACGTCTTTGTTTGTACTCCGGAGAATGCGTGGGACTATCAACCACGACTTACTTAAATTCCGGAGGGTACGCCCTCGCGTGCACGGAACGTCTGCATCTTGTTTAAACTCAGTAGAGTGCGTAGGGAAAATATCCGCGTCTTTGTTTGTACTCCGGAGAATGCGTGGGACTATCAACCACGACTTACTTAAACTCCGGAGGGTACGCCCTCGCGCGCGTGGGACAACCGCGTCTTGTTTATACTCAGTAGAGTGCGTAGGGAAAACATCCGCGTCTTATTTATACTCCATAGAGTGCGTGCGGAGGCGGACCTCGACGCTACGTCTTATTTATACTCCGTAGAGTGCGTGCGGAGGCGGGCCTCGACGCTACGTCTTATTTATACTCCGTAGAGTGCGTGCGGAGGCGGACCTCGACGCTACGTCTTATTTATACTCCGTAGAGTGCGTGCGGAGGCGCACCTCGACGCTACGTCTTATTTATACTTCGTAGAGTGTGTGCGGAGGCGGACCTCCATGGAGTGCGTGTGCGGAGGTGAGTCTCCATGTGGTGCGCGTGCGGAGGTGAGTCTCTATGCATGCGTGTGCGGAGGTGAGTCTCCATGTGGTGCGCGTGCGGAGTTGAGTCTCTATGCATGCGTGTGCGGAGGTGAGTCTCCATGTGGTGTGCGTGCGGAGGTGAGTCTCCGTGCGGTGTGTGGGAACATCAACCACGTCTTTATACTCCAGGGAGTACGCGTGGTGACAACACCAGCGCGTGCGCGGAATCCCGCGTCTTATTTATACTCGGTAGAGTGCGCAAGGAAAACATCTGCGTCTTATTTATACTCCGTAGAGTGCGTGCGGAGGGGAGCCTCCGCACATTTTTGGCGGAGGGGGGGTCATGAATAGCCTCGCAAACGGCGAACTTTATTAAATTCCCATTTGCGCAGGTGAGCGAATACAAAAGGTTATGAACTAATCACAGGACCCGTTGTCGTGTTGGTGAGATGCGGAGCCTCTTGTGCTTGGGCTACCGCAGGGCGTGTACGGGCGCGCCTGACCTAAGGACCACGCTGGGCTCCCAGGCTTGAGCTTCGGATTTCATGCTCCAGGTACCGAGCCACGTGCTGATCGCCGAAGATGGTGATAACACCTCGTGGGCCCAGAAGCTTCACACACAAGAAGCCATGGTGCGGTACTGCCCCAAAGGAATTAAGGGTCGATCTCCCCAAAATGGCGTTGTAGGGGTACTGGATATCGACAACATCAAAGGTGGCGTCCCTGGTCGCCACGTTGTCATCCTGGCCGAAGGAGACATGTAAACATATTTAGCCAGCGCCAATAGCGGCTGATCTCCGAAGCCCTGCAACGGAATTCGTGAGAGGCCTAGGCGACTTCGAGGGATCGCCATCTGATCGAAAGCCTGTGCGAACAAGACGTTCGCGGAGCTGCCCCATCGATTAGGACACGTCGGACGTCACACCCGGCCACCGCGACCTGAATGACCAGGGGATCCTAATGGGGGAACTCCACGCCTTCGGCATCAGCAGGCGTGAAGGTGATCGCATGCTGCGCCCAATCTGGCGGTGCGTGAGCCGGGTACGCCGCCACATGGTGTAGCCTCCGCACGTAGGCCTTGCGTTGTCGCTTCGAGGCAAACTCCAAAGTGGAACCGTCGGAGATGACGTTGATGACCCTACGCGGGGCACCCTCAAGGGCGTGGATCCGCAGGGGGCTTTATCCTCGAAGCCGCCCTCGACGTCAAAGACGTATCAGGCTCGTCGGGATGTCTGACGACCGCGCTGGGGCTTATCAGCCGGCACGTCCTTGTGCTGGGGGGCGTCCTTCGACGTCTCCTGCCGACGCTTGCCCCTCGAGGAACTTGTTGGCGACGGGTCGACGTCTTCGCAGCACTTCCCGTTGGGTTGACATGGGCTTCGTTGTCCTGGCGCCGCCTTGCGTCTTCTTCCGCCCGAGCGTACTCCTCTATCTTGTCGAAGAGCTTCGCCACTGTCTTGATTGGCGTCCGCGCGTTATACTCGGCCAGTGGCCCCGGGCGAAGACCCTATATCGCCGCGTTGATGATTGTTGTCTCGTTGACGTCCTTGACTGGCAATGACCTCGCGGCGCGAAGTATTCGCGAGCCTTCGATGATTGTTGCTTGATTGCAAAGAGCTGATCCACGTCGACACGCTTGATGTAGTTCCCCTGGAAGTTGTTGTAGAGGCGGTCGCGTATCTGGTCCCATGCGTATATGGATTTCGGCTCTATGGTAAAGAACCATGAGAGCGCCACTCCCTGTAACACGAGCGGGAGCCCCTTCGCCTTGGTGGTGTCGTCCCCGCCTGCCGCCTCGATGGTGGTCTCATACACGCGCACGAACTCTCGGGGATCCGTGTCGCCCTTGTACGATGTAACGGAGCTGGAAAATTTAAAATCTTCCGACCACGCTACTTGCTGCAGGCCCAGTGATAACGGGGATTCCGGGTCCACGCGTCGTAGTGAGGCGCGGCTGGAAGTTGGGGCGTCGCGGCTGTCCGCCCTCTCGGGCACAGGCTCCGGCGCGACCACCAGTGGAGTCGGCTAACTCCGAGCCTCTTTCATTCTCCGCACGGCCCCCCTGAGATCCGCCAACTCCTGTTGGAGCGTGCTAAGGGCTGCCAGCAGGGCATTCTCCACGGTGGGCATAGATGGGGCCACGGGCGCACCTGGTTGCGCGGTCGAGGTTGTCGCAACCACTGCTTGTGCTCTTAGGTTGCCCCTCACGTCCGTGCGGTGGAGTTCAGTGCCGACGGTAGGGCCCGTGTCGCCGGCGGGGCCGCTTGGCACTTCCGCACCGGGTGCAGAGACGGTGGTCGCGCCTCGGCGATTGTCGAGGCTACCACTCCCTAGCGCCCGGCCGGTGTCGTCAAGGTTGATCGTCGCACCGATGGCGGGTTGGGGTGCGACGCGCGGGTTGGGGCCGATCGTCACGTCAATGGCAGCGGGGTCGATGGCGTCGGTGGTGGCGGGGTCGATGGCGTCGCGCGATGAGTATCGTCATTTCCGCCCCCGACCACCGATGCCGAAGCTCTGGTGTTGACGCGGGGCCTCGCCGCAACCCCCTCCTTCTTCTTCGACGCCGATGATGAAGCTTTTTTCGGTGTCATCCTTCTTCTTGCAGTCTTGAGGTTTGCTTCCGTCGTCCCCACGGACGGCGCCAACTGTTGTGGCTACAGACCAAACAGAGAGAGAGGGGTATGGTAGTGGAGAGTTAGGTGAGCAAATGAGCTTTTCTGTCTTTCTCAAGAGCTAGTCATGATACATAAGTACTCCCTCTCGTAAGGAGCAACTTTACCATCGTAGCCTCACACGGAGTCTCTCACCGAGGGCAGGCTACGTCATTTACATGATTTACAACCTTCTCAGCAGGCTAGCTGGGTTTAGGTGGGGGCCACCCCTACAATAGGGAGAATGGGTTTTGTGAGGTTGCATTAGAACAAAATGAGTTTTTATGTGAGAAAATTGCATTTTGAATCTTTCTTGCTCCTTTGGTGCCATGTCTTGCTATGATAATGGTCATGATGAATAATTATTTTTTATTTACACTATGAGCGAGATTTTGTTTTTTAAGGAGTTTTAGGTGTGGATGGAGCTTTTGGTGAAAACTTGCTCTTTCTTGGTCTTAGCACCATTTCACATCTTGCCACTCTGATCACGTTCCTTCTCTCTTAAATCTGGACCACTAGTGGCTCTTGCAACTTGTATGCTTTAAAAGTCTAAAATTCAAACTTAAATTCTTACCTTTTAGGTGTTTGTCAAATTACTCATCAAAGGGAAGATTGTTAGACCATATAGTGGCAGCTCCATGAGAGTGATGAGTATTTGACATTGTTTATGCCTTATTTTTGTTGTATGAGTTTGATTTTGAGAATTTGCATTTTGAGTAGCTGTTGTCTAAAGCTGGCGGTCATACTAGCAGGGGTGCCACAGTATGACCAGCTGAAGTAGTAGTACTGATGTTGTAATTGCGGTATGATTGGCCGAAGCAGTAGTACCGTCCTGTGGTTGTCGATAGTTATTTTTCAGATAAGATCATTTTAGTGTTTTTGGGCTGAGACCAAGTGTGGTAGTACCAGCATTGTAATCGCAGTACGACCAGAGTGTATCGGTCTGGCCGGCCTTGGTAAAGCGATCTAACTAGTGTGGAGTGGGCAGTATGACCGGCATGGGTCCATGGTCAGACTAACCCTTGTGCTGAGTTGGTTTTGAGTGTTGGTTTTGGAGGTGTTAATCACGACGGTTGTCCATGCAAGTGTTAGTCAATAAGAGGCCATACATGTGTGTCATGGTGTGTCCATGCATCTATTTTGCTAATTGAGAGTCAAGTGCATGTCATGTATGCTCGGATCGATTGTTTTGTTCTTTAGTGTGCAGATGCTTTGATGATTGTTATGGCCAGTGGCAAGACCGATGCTACGGAAGGGGTCCTAAGGCCATGGAGCGTCGTGTAAGTTTAGGTAGAGCAACATCTCAAGCCGAGACGCACGGGAGAAAGACAAGGGCCGTGAATAGACAATGTGTGTATATGGTATGCCAATTGGTCATGTGCGTTTCAAGTGGTGACGTTTCTCGGAGCAGGCGTATGATCTTCACGGCAAGCATTGGGCATCATGAATTATGATGTATTATTAGTGTGCCATGGGACTTAGGCATTTCAAGTAGTGACAGCCTCGGCGCAGGCATACTATCTTAGCGACAAGTCATGAGCAATGCATTGTTTGTGAAGACCAGTGGGTGGTAATTTAAGAAATTATGCAATACTGGGTGGAGTGGCGGTGTACAAAATCACGGCGTTAGCTTAAGTGGTTTAGGTCAAGTCCTGTGGTTGGAGTGTCTTATCAGGCATGTGGAGCCTTTGGGAAGTCATACTTTGAAAAGTGTGCAAGGGTGTGTGAGTGCAAAACCTATTTGTATGTGGGTTACTGGGTTTTTCCATATGTAAGTGGTGTGATTTACTAAGAAGTGGTTGGTTGTTAGTGTTAAGTGAGAAGTGAGGAGCCCCACTCTATAAGCCCTTGTGTTGAGAGATAGGTTGATTTGGTCATGCCTCTTATGACTTAAGAGAGATTAGGGTTCGGGTTTCTTTGTGTTGGAGCTATTTGTGTTTGTGCTCTAGGCATACAGCTCTGCTATTCTGAGAGACTGTAAAACATTCCTCTTCAAGTAAAATGAATATCCAAAGTTTGCCCAGGTGAGTTGTGTCATATATCTCCTCATGTTTTTTATTTGCTTGGTTTTCTTGTTTGAACTTCTCTTTGCTTGATCCTTTTTTGTGCCAAAGACATGTAAGAGATGAAAATATCTCTTTGAGATCAGATCCCATTTATGTAGGAACTTTTTATGAAAAGTTCTTGAGTTTGTCGACTTTGCTCAAGACAGAGGTAATTTTGGGGTTTTGATCTTGTGAGAGTTTTGTCTTGAATTCGTAATGTGATTTAGCTTTCTATAAGATGCAAGAACCCATCCAAGGTCACCTAGATCATTTAGAAGTCACAAGCAAGAGTAGATCAAGATTTTTCACTTTTGCCTGGTTTTGGTGCTCCCTTCACTCAAATGAAAAGGTCAAAACTTTGACAACGATTATCTCAATTATTGATTGGAATAGATTCCTGATATCCTAACGAATGTGCATGCTAAATTTGAAGTCATTTAAATGAGTGGATTAAAAGTTCCATCAATTTGAAATTGCGCTAATTTTACTGAAGCAGCGGTATTACCAGGCACTATATGGTACCACCGTTTTACTACAAGATCGTGGCGGTCATCGCCACAGCTACTATAGCGCATTACCGGCCATCAGAATCGTACTACCAAAGTTGCTTTAGTGCCACTATGTATTTTTGCGCAGTTTCGTTTGGGTATTTTTGTGTGGGTGATTGATCTCTAAACTTCATAATTTCTCATAGTTATTGTTATGAATAGTGCTTATCTTCATCATGAGGCCAAGAGGCCAATATATATACATGTACATGTATGACACATATGCAGAAAACCCCTTATACAACATGGTAATTACACATATTCATGAGATATATCTAACACCCACCTCAAACTTATGGTGGATCAACAATATTAAGTTTAGAGAGGTGAAAACTATGCTGAGCTCTGGTTTGTGCCTTTGTGAAGAAGTCTGCCAACTGAAACTCGGAAGACATATACTGAAGAGCAACAACCTGATCCTGCACCTGTGTCCACATGTATGAAACATCAACACCAATATGCTTTGTAAGTTCATACTTTATCGGATCTTTAGCAATGCTAATAGCACCTGTACTGTCAGACAAAAGAGGAGTCGGCGCAGAAGCAGAAACACCAAAATCCTCAAGTAACCACCATAGCCAGGTAACCTCTGCAGTCAACAACGTCATTGCTCGCAACTCAGCATCAACACTCGAACAAGAAACTGCTGTCTGCTTCTTAGTCTTCCAAGCAATGAGAGAACCACCAAGAAAAACACAGTAAGCAGAGAGAGACCGGCGATCAGAGGGATTACTAGCCTATGTGGCATCAGAATACGCCTGAAGCTATAAAGAGCTGGAGCGAGGGAAAAAGAGATGACGAGATATAGTTCCACGAAGGTATCGTAGAACACGAAGAAGATGACTGCAGTGAAGTTGTGTGGGAGTAGAAATAAACTGACTCAAGATATGCACATGATACGAAATGTCAAGACGAGTAACACCAAGATAAACAAGGCTCCCAACAAGGTGACGATAGCGAGTAGGATCAGGAAGAGACTCACCATCAGTAAGACGAAGATGAATATTAAGTTCCATAGGAGTCTCAGTTGTGCGCTGATCAGTAAGAGATGCACGCTCAAGAAGATCCTGAATATACTTTTATTGGGATAAATACAAACCCTCAGGGGTAGAGATAACCTCAATCCCAAGAAAGTAGCGAAGTGGACCCAGATCAGACATAAGAAACTGCTTATGAAGACACTCCTTAATACAAGTGATGTACTAAGAATCATCGTCAGTAATGATCATATCATCAACATATAACAAAAGAAACGTCCGACCACAAGGCAAAGTGTGAATAAAAAGAGCAAGATCAGAAGAAGAGGGCACATCAGAAGAGTCCGAAACCCGCGGACGATGTGTATAGTAGAGAGGATAAGAAGAAATAATATCAGAACTAACCTCAGGAGAGGATGCTGGTGGTGAAGAGGGTGTCGGCTGGGAAGGAGGCACCAGAGAGACCAAAGGCTGTGGTGATGCAGGAGAGGATGCTAGTGGTGAAGAGGGCGCCGACTGTGAAGGAGACACTAGAGAGACCAAAGGTTGTGGTGATGGAGTGACAACTATTGGAGTGGAAGGAAAAGTTAGGAAAGAAATTGGCTCGACAATAGATGCTGAAGTGGAGGAAGAAGAAGGACGTGGATAGAAAGGACGAGACTCATCAAAATTATCGTCTCGAGAAATCCTCATCCGTCGGCCAACAGGGTCCCAACAGCTATATCCCTTGTGCTCAACACTGTAGCCTAGAAAAACACACTCAACAGATTGAATAGTCAGCTTGGTGCACTCACGAGGTGCAAGAAGAACATAGCACACACATCCAAAGAGACGAAGACTGAAATAATCAGGGGTCTTGCCACATAGGCGTTCGACGGGAATCCCACCTTGAATAGCTGAGGAAGGCTGAATATTGATCAAAAAAGTGGCAGCGGAAACAGCCTCAGCCCAAAAGTGTGGTGGAACATTAGAAGCAAGCATAAAAGCACGAGCTGTCTCAAGAAGATGGAGATACTTGCGTTCGGCCACACCATTTTGAACATGAGCACCGGGATAAGAAAACTAAGAGAGACTACCCTGCTCAACAAGAAAAGCACAAAGGGCTCCAGATAAGTACTCTCCAACAGAATCAGTATGAAAAATGCGAATGGAAGAGTCAAACTGAGTACGGACCATGGTGGCAAAAGTTTTATAGATGGATAAAACATCACTACGAGATAACATAAAATATATCCATATATATCGAGAGAAATCATCAATAAAAATGATATAATATCGATGACCTCCTTTTGAGACAAAAGGAGCTGGTCCCCATACATCAGAATGAACAAGATCAAAAGGACGCTGAGATACTGACTCACTAGAAGGATAGGAGAGTTGAAACTGTTTGCTAAGCTTACAACCCTTACAATGGAGAGAGACATCACCAGACACAGATCCTAAAAGACCACAACGAATTAAAGAAGACATACGTGACTCACAAAGATGTCCCAAACAATGATGCCACTGAGCAAAAGAGGCGGTGGAGGCGGCAGCAGATGCGAAGGCAGTGGTGGAGGCGACTAGACTGGCAGGGGCAGCGGAAGGAAGTCGAAGCCAGTCCAGCTCCCAGAGCTGTTGGGAATCACGGCGGCGAGGGTCAGTACCAACCAGAATTCCCGTGCGGCGATCATGAACACAACAAGAATCAAAATGAGAATAACAGACAACCATGATCAGTGAGCTGGCCGGAGACGTGTCAAGAAGTCGTAGATGCGACGAAGCTCCATATGAGACTGCTGACACTGACAGCACTGACAGGTGCGACAAACATCTGGCCCCAAAGAGTCAATCTGATGCCATATCGCAGACAGCTGAGCGTAGAACTCGTCCACAATGGCATCTTCCTACTGCAGCGACTGCTCCTGACGCACAACAGTAAGATACAAGGAATCACCAGAAGGCTCGTAGCGGGTGCGCAGATGTGCCCACATCGTCTGGGCAGAAGTCAGACCAATAATATCACCAGTGAGATGCACCTCCATGCTGGCAACCAGAATAGCAGAAGCACGAGTATCCTCATCAATCCATGTCTTGTGAGTAGCAAAATCAGACTGAAAGGTCTCTATGGCAACCTCAAAAATCTTAGTTGCCTTTGTACGAGTGTCTTCGTAAGCATCCTTCGGGAGTACAGACTCATCAGGTGGAGTAGGGCGAGACGGACAAGGCAACTCACCGGTAAGAAACTCCCAAAGACGCTGACCACGCATGTGGAGACGCATGTGCTGAAACTAATCACGATAGTTGAAACCATCGAAAATCACCGGACAACGAGGAATAGAGACTGAGCCTACAGAAGAAGACATTTTTTCTCTATTTTTTACTCGGTCAAAAATACAGCACTTGGTCAAAAAGACTCAAACCGATTGAAGCAAGCCGATAGCGGAGAGGGAGTGGTCGGCCGGCCCACCCGAGTGCCGACCCAGCCGAGCGGCTGGCGTCGCCGGAGATGGCGGGACAAGCAGTGGCGGAGCAGCAGGAGTCATCGGCCGGCCCACCCGAGCGACTGGCGTCACCGGAGATGGCGGAACAAGCAGCGGCAGAATGGGCTGGCATCAGCGGGGCCCACCTGAGCGGCTGACATCGACGAAGAATCCCACCCACCGGCGTCCAAAGCACGGCAAGAAGATCCAGCGGCCTCACGGCGACGGCGGCCGATCTCACTGTCGTTGAGCACCGAAGGTCGTCGGCATCGAGCACCAAAGGCCGCGGCGGCCGGATAGGCTTAGATCTGGGCGGTGGCTGGCTGGATCGGCGAAGATCCGAGCGGCGGCAGCCTGGATCGGTGGAGATGTAGCGTCGACCGGCCTCGAATAACCCGATCTAGCCTCGGTTGGCAACGACGTCAGATCGCAAAGAATGCTGCTCGAGGAGGATCCGGCCAGCAAAGGCAGAGGATTCGGCAGTAGCAGAGAGCTGGAGAAGAGAACCAACGACGTCGGCAAGCACGGTGGAGAAAAACCCTAGGTATGGCAAAACCCTAGTTTGGCTCTGATACCATGTTATGAATAGTGTTTGTCTTCATCATAAGGCCAAGGGGCCAATATATATACACGTACAGGTATGTCACATATGCAGAAAACCCCTTATACAATAGGGTAATTACACATATACATAAGATATATCTAACAGTTATTAGAGTGAAGAACTTGGAGTAGTGCTTCCACTTTGAGAAAATATATAAAAAAAGTCTTGTAATCTTGTTGGCTCCTATTCACCCCCTTTAGTCGCTTGGTCCTACAAGTTTTTATTATGATAACCATGGATAAAGATTGTGAAACTTCTTAGCAGAATACATTAGCCTAGTTGCAAGATGTGTTGACTGCTCCAGTTCAAATACAAATTACAGGTATGCAACTACTCGGTTTCTAACTACATCAAACTGGGAAAGATAATTTGATGAATTACATTTTCAAATAGACATATGCTTCCTGTGGTGATATGCCAATTGAAATTATATCTACTTGTAATCTCTGGACTACAGTGGATGTATTAAGAAAGGGAGAATATAGGAAACTAAAGATGTGTCCATATTATTCTACAAAGAAACAAGATACATTGTTGAGTTGTAGCGGATTAGTTCAGCTACAACTATTACAAAAGCTGTAAAATAACCTACTGAGAACAGAAATGTCCACAGAAAGATTGTGCGATTTATTTGTACCTGAGATTCCTAGTAAAGTCCAGTGTACAATGATGAATAGAAGAATTCACCCTCAAAACCACTAGAAAAGTTCGAAGCTAACTGAAGACAAGAAAACCATGAGACATAAATGTTCCCCCTAAATTTAGAAACACAGACATTAGATATATACATTGTACTTAATAAAATCACCTTTTCAGGATCCCCACCATCTTTAAACAAGGCGTAAGCTTCGTGCATTACAGGTCATGGTTCTAAACCGACCTAAACAGATAAATGCACAAGAAGTAGCCATTTGATCAGAGATCAGTGCGAACATTTTTGAAATAGTGGTGGCCACAGCCCTTTTGTTTTGTTTGGGACACGAGGAATGTTGCAAATAATACAAAAAAATCCTACATGTTGGACATGTTATGTCCTGTGTCCCTAACAAACTTCACATTCGTACCAAATTTCAAGAAGTTTTGTCCATGTGTTCCCCAAGTGTGTCTCGAAGGTCTATGGCACTATGTTTATTTGCCACTTTGCTTGCTGATAAACTTTTGCTGTTTCAGTTCCATACAAAATCAGTCAATTAGTAAAGATAGTAGCATTACAATATCATAATTTGAATTTGTTGAGACACTGCAGTCACCATGGAAGTTTCCCCAGAATTAATATATGGATGATGCATTACGATTTGCAATTTTCAGTTATGATTGCCTGTTAGAAATATAATGTGAAACTTTTGTCTAAGATGGCAGCCGTCACCAGTTAGAAAGTTGGTTCTCCCGTTAAAAAAAAACAATAAGTTGATTCTCAGGTCTTTTGTTTAGGTTCACGTCATTATATTGAAAGAGAAAGTCTCTGAAATTCGACACTAATGACGACATTTTGCATCTTGCCTGAAGATATTAGTTATGCATGCATTTCGCAGTACCATTAAATTATATTGCAAGGAAACGTTCGGTCCAAAAACTTGTCTCCAAGAAGCGCTTCCTTGCTTCCTCTACCCCATACAGCTGAGCTTCACGCAGAAAGTACCACATCGACTCCTCAATGTCGTTTGGGTTGGCAACAACGTCCAGCCCGGACTGCTCTGCACCTTCTTCAAACCTATTTCAAGTATTCAATCAATAAAACGACGAACAAAATTGCAAAGATCGAGACAATGGCATTCACGAGCCTCATTACTGATTAGGTCATGTTTATGCGCCTGTCCAGGTAGTACAATGAATGAAAGCCCCCGTTGCCATAGATCTGAAAAAAAACGCACATATAGCTAAAGCTAGTGATCTTCCTCACCCGCAAATGTAGGCAAACATGCAGCACATGGTTGAATTGGCACCATGCGAGACAGTCACTCGCACTGATAACAAGCCTAGGCGCGCAAGCATAGGTTAGGAGCATGTACATGCTTTCTGCCGTGGATCCAACTCAATCGCCTGGTCGAGCTCCGCCAATGGCCCAGATACATCTCCCTGCAATGCAGAGATCCAAGGACGAAAAGGAATGGTCTTGTTTACAAAAACCCACTCCCAGTTTCTGAAATCACATAAAACGATACTCGCGGACCGCATGAGAAGTTGTCTTGTGTTGTGCAAGGGGCTCCTCTGTAATTACAGAAAGAATGTGGGAAAAGAACGTGAAAGGAAGTTCCCTTATCCTTCGACCTGCCTGAAGAGCTGCATCCTGCATGCCCTGTCGGACGGCAAGGGACGTGGCGGCGGCGGCGGCGGCGCCTGCTCCGCCGGAGAGGAAGTCCCAAATTCCGACAGCCGTCGGCAGGAGGAGCCGGCGCGGCAAGGCGAGCGTGGCCGCGGGCGGAAGTGGTGAGCAGCAGGGTGTGGGGGCCACCGGTTGGGCCCAGTGGACGCGCCGGCAGACTCCGGCGGCCGTGAAGGGGAAGGGGGTCGGAGGGTGGAGAGGCAGGGAAGTGGATGCCATTATGGAGGGAAGCGAAGTGGCCAAACGAGGAAAAAACAGAGCAGACGCTGCTTTTCAGATGGACAAAACGGGAGGTAATCCTTTGCGATCAAGTCACCATTATCCTGTCACTCATCATTCGGAAGACGCTTTTCATTCAGATGTATAAAATGGTTTGCACATAGTAAGCCGGCGTTTTTACGATGGAAATCTTCACAACCTTATGTCGGTGTATAACTATAAAATGTACATACTATAAAGAGTCATTCCCAATGTTTTGCTATATGCTAAAGGAAAAATTAGATATATGCCATTATAAAGTGACCACTTTAGAAATATGCCATTATAAACTTTAAGCTTAGAATTATGCCACTCTAAAGTGCTCATCTTTTAAAATATGCCATTATGGCTACTTTTATATATTTCCTATCAAATACACATCATATATTTATATATATTTTTTCGTATTCCTAAAATACCCTTCTCTTTCCAATTGGATCCAACCTTTTCCTACTTCCAGTGGTCCACCAGGTTCCCCTTTCGGCAAGGATTATGTGGACGGGGAGGGGATAGCGGGACAGGGACAGAAGAATCTTACACGGTGCAAAGAACGCGACATGCATGGAGCTCGCGATGCGAGGCACGCCCGCCGCAGTAGCACGGCTTCGCGTTCGCGCGGCGAGAGTGACGCGAAAGAAGGTTGAGATGCCGCGCGCGTGGGGCGAAGATGCTTGCCCGGCCTCGCGGTGGCGGCTTGGGCATGGGGTCGCCATCCCACGTCTTGGGCACCGCCATACGTGAGATCGTCGCCGTGGCGCCGCGTCGCCGCCGCGCGTTGCCACTGGCCGCGCGGTTCGTGGGGCTGCCGCTATGCCTTTGCACTAGTCACACGCTTGAAGTCGTTGCTTCGCGCTTTTCGCCTTGCCACACCTCTCTTGGCCACCAAGAACGACACCGCACAAAATTCAGAAGCGCCACAAACTCTTCTCCTCTGTTCTTCAGTCCTCTTGGCCGTGTGAACCGCACACGCTGCGTCTCCTGCATGGACCAATTTACTCACCAATGGCTGGCATATTACACGAGGTTACGTCTGCGTTCTAGAAACATGCTAGCCTTCTAGAAATAACGAACCAGCAACCAACCACTAGGGAGTAGGGACACCGTGCCCAACTTTCGCAAAAGCGGCTCTAAGCTTTCTCTGAATTGGAAAGAGAAGGGTATTTTAGGAATACGAAAATACATATATAAATATATGATATGTATTTGATAGGAAATATATAAAAGTAGCCATAATGGCATATTTTAAAAGATGAATACTCTAGAGTGGCATAATTCTAAGCTTAAAGTTTATAATGGCATATTTCTAAAGTTATCACTTTATAATGGTATATATCTAATTTTTCCTATGCTAAATGTCCATGTTTATGCGAGAGAAATACATCTAGGAGAGTCACTCGCGCATTGCAGTGGGTTATAGTGCTAGTGAAATATTATAGAACGGTATAGGGATTTTACCGATATGACAATATAGCTCACAACCGTCAGATGGTTACCACCATCTAACAACTCCTTCACAGGGCTCCACAGACACACTGACTCCTCTCTCTCTTTCTGAAACCTCGCCATGGCCGCTACCTTGCACTTTGACTCTGATGACGACTCGCCGCCGACGTTTCACTGCTTCCATCTTGTCTCTCTCAACCTCCTTCAGCCCTCAATGCCACCCCCTCCCGGAGGTCTCCTCGCACAGGTCCGATGAGTATTTCACACTGCCGCTGGTGAATCTCCCTGTGCGACAACAACGACCGCAGGCGAAGGAGCAGCATGGCGTTGCGTATCATCAATGGTTGCAACCAATCGATGCCACATCGGATGCCTGCCATCTATCCATGTCCTACTCGAGTTCATTCCAGTTGCATTTTTCACTTCTTTTTGCCTAGAACTTGTGAACTATCGCTTAAAAGTTTCCATGCATGTAACTCAAATGAGTGAATAAGCTACTGCTTCATGTATATGTTCTCTGTATGTTAGGAAGATTTTGTGGATGTTATGATCATTTTGGATAGGAAATCAAGTGCATTTGTTTTTTTTCTAGAACTTGTGAGCGAAGGGTATTGACAATTTGACACTGCTCCAGAAGATTTGCAGTTGGATTAGATATGTTCCTCTATAAATTTCTGCTCTTTGTGGTCTTCCAATCAATAGTTTCTATAGTGTGACATGCCTATAGCTCATTGAAAAAGGAAATTAGAAGAGCAAATGTCCTTATCGCAGTTTATTATCTGAATATATCTTCATTGGATAGCTTGGCTTGAGTGTCCACTAGTGTGGCACTCAGCCATGCCAGTGCGTTGCAAGAGATCAATGGCATATTGTCGTTGAGATAGGAAGAGGCCGTCGAGGAAATATGATATTGTAACTTGTGAAATACACTAAAACTTTCTTCAAACATACCTAAAATGATCATGAAACTTGCCTGAAATGTGATTTAAACTTGCTAAAACTTACCCAAAACTTATGAAATATGTTGAAACTTTTCTTACACTTGCCAAAACTTTTGTGAAACTTACACAAAATTTGCTCGATGCATTCATGAAACTTACACTATACCTTTTTTGCATGAAAGTATGAAACATGTGGAAACTTTACCGAAACTTATAATACACATAGAATCTTTTCTAAAATTTGCTGAAACATAGCTAGAACTTTTAAAAGTTGCTAAAACTCATTCTAAACCATGAGAACACGACACTATGATTGTCTTAAACTGAGAAACTCAGTTGATACCCAACAGAAACATAGATCCAGCACAAGAAAGAGAAGCATGAAACTTTGAAAACTTAATATATGCATCTACATCGAGTAAAATATGCATTTTTTTTCTCTTTTTGATCATCATGTGCCTTGATAACAGGATCAAACAACACTTTCTTTTGCTGATATTTTTGTTGAGGAGTTAGCTCCCATGGAATCTTCTTGCCAGTTGTGTCCATGGCAAAAATATTGTTGTAAAGAAAAACATGAAGAAAATGAGTATTTTCCTCATGGATTGGATGGCAAGAATGCAATAAAGTTGAATTTTTGTTGCAAAGCTAGTACAAAAATTAAACAAGCTTTTTTAACTGCATCGTATATCAAAGAAATCTTTTAAATCAAAACTTCAAACTAACCACAAAAGCAACTCATTCATTTTGTCGAACAACTTATATGCAACCACTTTGAAACTTGTACACAGCCTAAGAAAAGCTTTTTCTCTGAAAAAAGCCTCTAAGCATCATCAATCATGGGGAAGAACAGTGAGGTTCCACCTGGTACATGTGGAAGGAGGCCCTAGGGTCGCGATGACACCCATGGAGGCAGTGGCCAGGTCCATGCTGACTACATTCATGCTCACTGGAGGTGAAGCTTCATGTGCAGAGGATAAAGACAATGACGAGGACGACCTTTAGGCACGTATGAGGATGGAAACACGGGGTTTCCCACAAGGAGGAGGCTGGTGGCTAGGTTTCACAACAACGAAAAGGAGCAAGGGAAGGCAGCGACGTGTGTTCCCATGTACGAATCAGGTTCATCCAATGAATGATAGATCCTATCCCATTGGAAGGGCCTTAAACGGTATAGGGCCGCATAGCCACGTCCATAGTGCTAGTGATTTCATAAATATATTTGCTCAATAAAGTACACTTCAGGGTGTTTCTTATGTATCTCACATGCGGGTCTTTATTGTCATCAAAGTGGTTGTTGACATGGGCAGGCAGGAAAGTTAGATTGACTCTACAGGCGGTACCAACATGTTAGTCTAAGTTGTATTTAATTATCTATGGTTTTGAGAAAAATTTTTGGCCACAACACTCAGAGTAATGTGTTGCTTACTAATATACATGGTTTTTTTCAAAATGCTTGGGTTTTTATAATTTATTGATAATTATTCATCATATATATTACAGGTATGTTTTGGTGTTTTGCTAGCTAAACTTAGGTTATTGGCATAGAGAATTGCAAAATAGTTCTTATACGCCCTTTTGAAATTCAAATTAAAAATATACAAAAATGCACATTTTCACTATTTAAAATGACTTTGTATTTAAACCTCCAATCATTTGTACTATATTCAATTTTATAACAAAATCAAGCTTCAAGTGTTATGTCTCATATAGAGTTTCATATACCAGTGCAGTTGGTTCGCCTCGATTTATCTCAATCATTGAATATTATTAATAGATACATTGCAAATCCTAGAAAGAGCATTGGAAAGCAATTCAGTGGATTTTCACATATTTGCAGGGCACTTATGATGCTTGTTTACAGTTTGAAAAAACTAGAGATGGACTCGTTGGATATGTGAATTCAGATTTTACTAGAGCTTTAGATAAGAGAAGATCTCTTACTATGAGATAATGTGCTGTGAGTTGGAAGGAAGTCTACAAGCTAGCATTGCCTTATCCACTATAAAAGTTGAGTATATGTCTATATCTAAAACTTGCAAAGAAGTCGCTTGACTAAGAGGTTTGTTTATTGAACTTTTTAGAAGTGCATCTTGCAGTGCAATATTTTGTGATAGTTAGAGTGTTACTTATAAAGGATTAGATGTTCTACGAGAGAACAAAGTACATTGATATCATATATCAATACATTGCTCAAGGTGACATTAAAATCAGCAAGATAAGTACTCATAATATTCAGTTGATATCATGACAAAGTTAGTTCTTGCTGCTAATGTTAGCATTGATAAAGCTTAGTTGGTATCATTCATTAGTCTTATGGACTTTTGGCACACAAAGTTCGTTAAGGATATTTGCTATTTGTTTTGGCTACCGGAGGAATTCTGCTTAAAGTGAAGATTGTTGATTAGTTTGTGATGCAAATTTGTTTCGGTTTTGTTTTATTTCGACCATGGAGTTCTACTCCTACATAAAATCTCCCTTGTACCTAGGGATAGGAAACGGTAAAGGATAATCCGTTTTATCCTATATTCGTATCTGAGAAAATGTGAATATAGTAAGCAAAATCTATATTCGAGAATATTTGTATTCGTATTTGAGACTATTCAATTCATATTCGATCTGTTTTCATCCCTGGCGACCATCTTGGGGATAATTGTAGGAAGTAATTTTTTGATGAACTAAGGTTCACAAGCAAGAAGTGAAAATCACTTTGCATAATTTTCAATTCTATGTGCTACACTGCTAGCTCGTGTAGACGTATAGTTATGTTAAATAAATTTGTTCTACTGAAATTTGTTACAAAAGCTTTAGAATATTCACATTCGACCGAATTAAGTACATATTCTATTCCAATTCGTATTCGTTACGATATTCAATTCGTATTCGATAATGTTCGAATTCATATTTATTTTAAAAATATGAATTTGTATTCGTATCCATATTTGTTTTAGAAATATGGATTCATATTTGTATTCGAGACTATTCGATTTGTATTCGATCTGTTTCTATCCCTACTTGTACCCTTATAAACAGGGATAATTGACTATATGCCACTGCTATTGTGTTCGGTTTGAAAAATGCCATTGCAATCTTGGTCTTTTGAAAAATACCACTCTAATAGTGAAATAGTTATAAACATTGCACGAATGTAGTGGCATTTTTCAAAGTATTGGACGATCGAAGTGGTATTTTTCAAAGTATTGGATGATTGTAGTGTTATTTTTATAAGTATTCACTACTATAGAAATCATCATCACAGACGGTTCAAAAACGTCATCACAGACGATTTTTTATACCGTCTGAATTTATGGGTCAGTGATAATCGAAGGTTATCACAGATAGTTTGTGAGTCGTCTGTGATAAATACAATACTGACAGTTTGTAACTAGAACCGTCTATGAAGAACATTATCACAGACGGCTCTAATCAAAAATCGTATTTCATACTCACACATCACAGACGGTTGATGGACGTGTATCACAGACGGTTGATATATAGAACCGTCTGTGATACTTTCTCATCACAAATGGTTGGTAAATAGAACTATCTGTGATGTGTGAGTATCACAGACGGTTTTTTTTCGAGCCATCTGTGATAGTGTTTCACAGACGGTTTATACCATAAAACCGTCTATGATAGTTCATTCTATACCTAATTTTTTTATTTTTTAGTTAGCCTTAGGAAATATTAGCTATGCATTTTGAAAACAAGTAAATACAATAGCAAATACAGCAGATAACATCAATAAATATATATAGCAGAGAATATTTTATTTCTATTACAATCCACCATTATAACATCACAAGATTATAATCCACCATTACAATATCACAAGCAAACATAGTAGAGAACATTCCATTTCCATTACAAACCGAGCAACAGAAAAGAAAGAACATAGAAGAAACAGATATCCTAATGGAAGCTCAACCGCACCGATGATGCCTCTATGCTTAGGCCCTCTCGTCCTTGATGCAACGCACAAGTTGGGTATGGGTTCAGGTAGGGGATGGGTCGGAGTTGAGGAGGAGGACGGTGAGGAGGTAGGGGATGGGTTCATGTGAGTTGAGGAGAGCTTTTGAGCGTATGAAGTAGGTAGGGGATGTGTTCGAATGAGTATTTATAGGGGAGAGGCAGGAACTATGATCCGTAGGGTGGGGGTTGGTCGGTTTCTATTGGCTGGAATTGGGTTAGAGAGGATCGACGGGCCCAGCGGTCAGAGACAATTATCACAGGTGATTTGAATCACAAATCATCTGTAAAACATAATTATCATAGACGGTTTGAATCACAAACCGTCTGTGATAAAGACTATATATATATATCGATACAATATAAATAACTAGTCTCAAAATATAAAATAGCAAAGTTCTATATAGCTTATATATACTCATTTGAAAGGTTTCGACGAGATCTAAAACTTTGCAGTTGAAATGAACTCCAAATTTTAAATGAAAGATCGAAAATTTTGGCAAAAACAAAAATAAAAAATTTACGATGCAAATTTGAGGCTAAAGATGGCCGTTTTTTTGGGATCGGGCTTGTCGTTAGTTTTTCAACGAATACAAGAATGTCGAAAACGGACACTATGTCGGAACGGAATCCTACTCGAACTTAGAGGGGAGATTATGAAGTTTCAGGGGATTACAAGGCGGAAAACATATCATAGATAGTTTGTATTACAAACCATCTGTGAAGTATCACAGACGATTCTTACCAAAAACTGTCTATGATATTTGGCATATTATATACGGCTCTTGTTAAGAACCGTCTGTGATATTGGCAATATCACAGACGATTTTTGGTAAGAACCGTCTGTGAGGCTTCACAGACGATTTTTGGTAAGATCTGTCTGTGATTATATTTAATACTGACAGTTTTTGTAAACCATCTGTGATGAGACGTCTAATATAAGTCTTTTTGTAGTAGTGATTGGATTATTGTAGTGGTATTTTTCAAAAGACCAAGATTACAGGGGTATTTTTCAGAGTTGAGACGATTGTAGTGGTATATAGTTAATTATCCCTTATAAATATACTCATATATATAGACCGTAGAGTAAGATAAGAAAGTCTCAATGTAAACATCCTACATGTAACTATCTTCATACAGTAATATTCACTACATGTAACTATCTTCGTACAGTAATATTCACCTTCGTGCATCTGTGAAATTCCTGCATAGGTTTTCTAGGTAAAAGTTGTGTTTGATGTTCCTACTTTTTACCATGCGTTCTGTAGCATAAAGAGATGATATGGAATGAAGGAACGTAGATGCTTCTTCCACAAATACACCTACCACTGTTTTGGACATGGGAGTTCCTACTGCTGCTTGCAAAGTTGTGAGGAAAAAATGGGCTAAAAAGGTGTGAAGATGGAAGGACAGCGAAGGCCATGAACAACTTGATTACCTGTCTCACGCAGTAATGGGGGTGGGGAATGGTTTGGATGCTCCGTTGTACTAAAAAAGTGATAGAGGTCTCCTCGTGTTTTTTTTTTGTCCACAGTGCAATGTAACTGGGGCACTCATTTTAGCGATGATTTCTGATTTTTGACTAAAATTTCATTGTAGTTGGTTTTTTTTACTGTACCTAATTTAACTTTTTAAACATAATTAATTTTAAAAAAATGTAAAAATAGAAAAAACATGTTAACCCATTAAGGATAATACAAAGGTACATGGGAAAAAAAATACAAAAAAGCCTAAAATATCTTTAAAAATTTAGTAAAAAACGAAATACTGAATAGTGAAAAAAATAAAAATTAGAAGTTAAAGCAAAAAAAAGTCGAAACGCTGGATCATATCAAAAAATGTGACACTTGAGGTCAATCAGTATAGTAAAATGCTGCACCCCTCTGCGCTACAAATGCAATGATTGCTACAGTACAAGGCAACTGTCGTTCATGAGACTAATGATGGCATGGCACCGTTAAAATAGATTTATAATTGCATGGTAGAGATCGAATACGAATCCACTAAAAAAATATAAGCACGTTGGAAATAACTTTTTTTAGGATACATGGTTCACGCATATATCTCATTCACACCATACATGCGTACGCGTTCCTTGCACACATTTAGAATTAATCAGAGACTCAACAGCCTTCCGAGCGTAGATACATATTGTTTCACTGAACATGCACGTGTGTATCCTCTCTAGAATGTACTATTCACTGAATAGTATGTGTTGCGAAATAACTTAGAATAGATGAACGATAATGCAATCCAAGAACACAATCATCAGAGACCATCTCACAATCACACAATACACCAAGAGAGAAAGAACACCAGAATAATATTTTATTGATCTATAGTCACCCCTTTACATGGCACTAAGCCTCCCTATATATAGAAGGGAATTAGGGGTAGTTTAGGTATTAGCCCATAACTTAAACTTTGAGATTTCGTAACACTTCCCCTTGGGCGAATACTGCGGTATGCACATGCCTTGTCAAAAACTCTTCCTAAAAACCCAGTGGAAAAAAATGGATAAAGAAAAAGGTACATCGCATCCGTTAGTTGTGGCACTTGTTGCCTCATTAAAAATCTTGTGTGAGAAAACTTTAGAAAAAACTCACAAAAGAAAAAGAGTGCAACATTTAGATCTACAGGATCATGTAAATCTTCTGGTCTTACATATGGGCTGTGGTTCAGAGATTCACTCCCCTTTAATCTTGTAACTCTCTAAATCGTCTCATACCAATGCCTTCAACGCACTTGTGGAAACTAGTGCAGCAGTATGCTTCAGGATATTACTCTTAACATAGTCCATTTATATTTGTATAACATAAGCAGCATTATCTTCATAGATAATAGTGGGGTCATTAATGTTGTTCATGCCACATGACTTCTGGATGTAGCTAATCATTCGTCAAAACCAAATACATTCTGGTGAGGCTTCATACCACGATATGTATATGCCTCGTTAAAAACTCCTTCCAAAAACCTAGTGAAAAAAGGAATAGAGAAAAGAGTACATAGCACATGTTAAACTGTATTGCAGTTATTGCCTCATTAAAACCTTTCAAGCAAGAAAACCCAATGGGAAAAACTTATTAAGACAAAAAAAGTACAACATTTATCTTCAAGATTTGCAATACTTATTTTCAGGATTTATAAACTATCTTCAAGATATATTATGGTCTTCAAGATATTTATCATATCCATCAATTGGACTTATATCGATAGGTGGTAAAACCTTCAAGGTCGTGGTCATCAAGTTAATACCTTCTAGGTTTGACTATAGTCAAGATTTTTTGAATCTCATGCATAACTATAAAAGTTTAGCATATACTTCTCCTGAAGACCACTTCTAGTGAAGTCTTATTGTTTCACTACCTTTAAGAAATGAATGCAGGGCAGTATACTTATCCTAATCAAGATATGAAGGTAATTAATTTTAGTGCCACATTTCTTCAGGATGTGACTTATCAAAACCATCCAGATTCTTTAACGTTTAGCAACCATCTCTGAGTAGTATCATATGACCAAAAATTTGTTCTACAGAACTAATAGGATGGTCATATTTCTATATACTCAATATAACCAGTCTTAACTTTGGGACTTAGGGGACTAATAAATTTGCTATTAACACCAATATATATGATACCTTCATGGTAACAGAGGATATTGCCACTCCATCAGCTTCTAGTAGGAGATGCACTTCATATGTGTTTATGTGGCGAACTTCTGGTTCTTAGCCTCCTCATTTCACTTCCTCGGGTCTTAGATGGGTCCTTATCTACTTCTGTGGATCGCATAATCGTTGGTGTATTTGAATTAACTGATGATTTAATTTCTCTTCAGGGAAATGCTCTTTCTTCTAAGAGATACTCTTTCTTCAAGTAAGAGTTTATCAGGTATAAGTTTTTGTATACAACATATACATGTTGCAATTTACTTTCTTATTAAAACACCGAGTCCTTCAGGGATCGAGTTTTGGGTTCCTTCAGGGATCCCATCAAGGATTTTCAGAATCCAATAATTGCATATCTTATTCATGTCATCTGCCAGAGTTATTATATAACGGAATATTATTTCATTCATAACAAAAGAATATAGATCTCTACAGGAGAATATAGAGCACCTCATTATTTCATAACGACTCATCAAGTCTGAACGAACAGGTTCCAAGACTTCCATATGCGATTATGGTTCGGCCTCAAATGCTTTCTTTCATTTTTGACCCGATATGAACACTTCAGGTGCTCGGTCATGGACTTTGATTCCGGATTTATGTTCTCATACGAGACTCTTAGCAATTTTAGAGGCAAATTAGTTGTCGACAACTTTTCTCCGAATATTCTTATAATTGAGTGTCTTTTAGTGTTAGCCAAAACTTCGTCATTTCCCAAAACGAAGGCTTCTTGGAAGTTCCGTGTTCCCTAGTATTGTAATATGTGCGCGCCTTATTACTGGGGTTTTCATCTTCAGGATAAACCTCTTCATGAGGTATTTCACCTTCAGGGTGAATTTTCTTTTGAAATTTTCAAGGAGTGTTTAATGATTATTTTGACTAGTGTCACCAGACTTTAGATCCACAGGCGTCTCCGTAGAGTTTAGGTCATTGACCAATAAATCAATTTCGCAAAGATGGATATACTATTCAGCCCGAGATATCCCAAACTTAGCGGTATATTTACTTCAAGTAAATACTCTGTAACTCCACCATGCAATGTAAAAAGAAATATGGCAGTCTCCCCGCTTCTGGTGTACAGGAGCATCAACTAAGCATTATTTATAGTTTAATTAGTGCATAGACCATATAGTAAAGATTTTTCTTCAAAAAAATATCTCAGCATACAAAAATATTGGGCATTTCTCTCCCCCTAATGCTGAGATGTGATCTTGCTTAATAATATACTTTAAAATCCCCTCAGTATGCTGCGGTGGTGATATTATATGGGAAATGATTGGTTCATATAATACGCACTAATTCTTGATTGGGGGTTCTTTTTCTTAATGCAGCGAGCTAGATATTTATTAGTGCAGTGGTATGAAAACTGCACATCTCTACTTCTGGTAAATTATCCCAAACATCTGGTGGGTTATTAATCTACGACAACAAAAATATTCTAGCTCCTTATATACTGCCCAATGTTATGGTCTAATTACGCATACCTCTAACTTAAAATTTTGATCACACAAACTTCAGGTTTTGTGTTAGTGCAACATGTTTTGATCTTGGTCAAGAGTATTATGCTTTGACAGCATAAAGTACATCTTCAGGATGCTAGTAAAAATATTAATGTAACACTGTCACATAAAACATGATCATCGATTAATCTACATGGAATATATATATGTATATGTTCTGCTGGAATATACTTCTAGTTTCACCTCCCAGATAGAATAATTATTCTTCAGGAATATATATGATTAATTTGGGAGGTAATTTATATGCCTGTTATAATTTATAATGCCAACTGAATATAACATATTTAGATGATTTGGGATTATTAATATCCAATAGATCGTCTAGTATTTTGAGAGTTATATTTGGTTCAGGCAAATGGTTATAACTTCCAGTGGTATATGTGTGGTAGCTTCATGCTACCATGTAATACCCATGTATGTGGTCGCGTGCTGGTGACCAACATATTGCCGGAGACAAGTCAATTACCCTTCGAGGGTTGCAATAACTGCTAATGGTGGATAGTAAATTCAATTATCTCTCAAAATTATAGCTTCAGGCTTATTTGCTTCTGTATTTGACATAGGATATGCCACAATACTTGTCAGTACTCTTGTGCTTGTGCCTTGGAGATTCCAATATTCCTCTTATACCCCATGTTCCTCCCCTTTTTCACGTCAACCATAAAATTCCAAATGAGAACGCATGCTTCTAGCATTTGTTTTGAATTAACTTAGAGCTTTAGTCATAAGTTATTATTATACTATTTCAATATTATAATTTTATTGACATGAAACCAACTCATACTTTGTAATATGGAAGATGGGGTTATATATAGACTTGAAGTCTTTGGGGTTTATAGTATTTTTTAGTCGAGGTGATCCTTCTGGGATTAACATTTGACTATATTCCTTGTGCCTTTAAATATCATGCATAATATTTACAAATGTTATTCCATGCATGATTAATTAAATCTTACTTCAGGTAAGATATGCTACAGGTCAATATATTCTATTAAGCAACTGTTTCAGCAGGGGTAAGACTTTAACTGAACAACTTAGAACAAATATTTATAGCATCTGAGAAAATAATTATTTAATGCACCATTTCAGTTTAAAGCAAAGGGTAATAGCTGCTCTTCATGAGCAAGACCAAACTCGACAGGAGTTGTATTTATACAATTTGATGCTACGCATATAGGAAATTGACATCTAAATAAGGCTAAGAGATAACTGGGAGAATGGTTCTGGTCTCCATATTGTTCAACGTAGGCATATCCTTGCTTATGAATGCACCTGTTTATTGGTAACATACGAGTTACCGAAACTTGGTCCAGGGACAGTGTGGTATAAGGCGGAGTAATACTCGTATACGTACTTCTGGTCCTATAAATAGCAATAGATCATGGCAAAGTGCCTTCAGGGCTACCAGTAACACTCCAGGGTAGAGTAGAGGCGATACCTCACCAATTACAAAATTTTTACCTTTCAATGGTAAAAGGGTACAGTTCTGTAAACTTCAGGTTTAATAGTAGTATGACTTTATGCCAACGAAACAAACCTAGGTGATACAGTTACATCCATTCAGGGTGTGCAAATATACAGTTAGTGATGCCAATATCCTACAATATTCGTGCAATTTTATACATACTTACTTCTGGTAAGTAATCTCAAGTGCATGAAATGAGTGCAAAAGAGTAACAATTTATTTTTATCTATTCAGTAGATAAAGTACCTTTCCCAGATTTTCCTAGCAACCTTTTGGGATTTTTTTTATAATTATTAGGACATTTAAGTAATTTTTAAAAATTACTAACCCATTAAATAAATCTCCAAACACATAATGCTAGAAAATAAACCATAAAAGAGATATAATGCTTCCAAGGTGTACTAAGTCTAAGGTTTCATAAATTTACGGAAACTCATACACCTAACAACCATGTTTCTAGGATTTGTAAAATTTTTTAGAATTTTCTAGCAAGTTTAATAAATTTATGCTAATTAATAAGCAATCTTCAAAATTTCTAAATAAACAGAAATAATATGCTGAAGAAAGTAAGTCTAGAAAATGTAATAATATTATGTGCTAACAAGATTATAATAAAACTTATATAATCTAATAATCAACTTCTTTACTGAGAAAATCAACAGGACCAATCCACTATTTCGATAAATTTTAGAGTCAAAATTTATAATTATTACAAGGAAAACTAAACCTTATATATAGGTATAATGCTATTGGGGCCTTAGTCTTACTAAATAGACTTGTTTGACATGCAAAGGGGTGGCAGTGAGTATCGATCATTGATTGATTTCGCTTTCCTTGATGATATGCCGAGGCGCAGTAAACCAACTGTCGAAGTGCATGGTTACACGTGCGCACGTATATGCAAAAGCGACAAAGAAAGGAAGGGACACGTAATCAATTTACCGATCGATCAATGCACCCCTAGACCGACTGGACTTGTAGATGACTTAATTAATACGGTCGAGTTACTACTCCAGTCCAGTAGCTAATACGAATAGTCCCTATATTAAATTTGGGGAATGTCTGGGCAATGTCTACATCCATGTGTCTTGGTCCGCTACTGTAGCATTGTTCGCCATTAAGGCAATGCCTGCATCCATGTGTCTTAATTAGCATTAAGCGCAACTGATTAGTAGTAGTATTACTAAGGGCACTCCCAATGGGATATTAATGGTAGTTTCTATCCCTATTAAGTATCCTGCCAGCTAAGCAAAAAGTTGATGTGGCAGTCTAATTAATGAAGAAAGAGAAGAAAATCTGATGAAACCGTTTCTTAGGAGAGAAACCACGTCTACGCGTCAACCAAGGCACGAAGAAACCGCAACTTTAGCGTTGGGAGGAAACGAACGGTTTCTACCCAGGTGGGGCCCGCGATGGGACTCTGCGCTCGCTGCCACGCCACCGCGCCATCCGCGCCATCCGCGCTGCCGCACGCGCGCGATGCGCGCGCCGGGCGCGCCGCCTCGCGCCGCGCCGCGCGCTACCGAGGCCGCGACCGTCCGCGTTCGCGCCGGAGGCCGCGCTGTTCGCCGCCGCGCGCGCGCGCGCCGCGCGGTTGGTCACCGGCCGTCCGAGCGCCAGAGCCGCGCGCCAGAGGGGCGCCGCCACCACGCGCGTCGCTTTCGGCGAGCCGCGCGGCCGGTGCCACATGCCTCCGTCGGCCGCGCGAGAAGCCGCCGGTTGCAGCGAGGCAGGCGGCGGGCTGGCGAGTGGCGGCGCCGCAGGCCAGCGCAGGGACACGCGCGCAGCGCACGGCCGGCGGCGAGGCGCGCAGAGCCGCGCGGCGCGGCGGCAAGCCATGCGGGCTCGCAGGCGGCGCGCCCAGCGAGCCGAGCGGTGGCGCGGTGGCGCGCAGAGCGGCGCGCGCGCACAGACCTCGGCGGCGGAGATGGAGTTGTCGCCTCGCCGTCGCTCGTGGTTCAAGCCCGAGCAAGCGCCGACCTCCTCCAAAAAAAGGGATGAAGATGGAGTTGGGAGAGAGAAAAAAGGGCAACATTTATTACGTGAAGACACCAGCATTGTATGAGGTAGTTTCTATAGATAGTTTCTTGCTGATGTGGCTGCTATGGAAACCGTGTGTAGTTTCCAGCATTGGGACTGCCCTAAGACTCAAATCCTTTTAGGACTCGGAGAGTTGAGGCTAAATCTGGCTGCAGCGTCAAGGTACTGTTCATTTTTTGTCTCTTTGCTTTTTTTTTTGGATTTTTTGTGTTTTATTTTTTTCTATGTTCTTTTGCATTATCCGTGATAGATTAGCATACCACTTTTATTTTTATATTTTTTTAAAATTTAATTATGCCCAATAAGCTAACTTAGCTACAGTAAAAAAGTCAGCTACAGTGAAATTTCAGCTAAAAGCCAGAAGCCATCGTTATTCCGAACGCTCTCACAAAGGCCCTAGTTGTTTAGGCTTAGCCTTTTTGATTTATAGCTTAAAATACATCCATGTGTCTTGGCTCCGCTACTGTAGCATTGTTTGCCATTAAGGCAATGCCTACATCCATGTGTCTTAGCTCCGATACTACACCACTGCCCACCATTAATTACTACACTTAATTAGCATTAAGCGCAACTGATTAGTACTAGTATTACTAAGACTCAAATCCTTTTAGGACTCGGAGAGTTGAGGCTAAATCTAGCTACAGCGTCAAGGTACTGTTCATTTTTTTGTCTCTTTGCTTTTTTTTGGATTTTTTGTGTTTTGTTTTTTTTTTCCCGTGTTCCTTTGCATTATCCGTGATAGGTTAGCATGTCGCTTTTATTTTTACATTTTTTAAATTTAATTATTGTCGAGACCCGAATATGCAAATTCGGTCCCTCTGTGTAAACTGCACTAGTCCAGGATCACGCTAGTGCACACAGTCGAACATAGATGTCATCACAGTCATACACACGGCAATAATAAGGGAAAACTAGAATATCGATAAAATATCAAAGGTACGACCTTATGGCCAAGCTTACAATATCTCTAACCGGAAGGGCTTAACAAAAATAGCAGCGGAAATCCAAAATAAAGCGTAGCGACCAATCGACAAGCCACAGGCTATCGAGTGGAGAACGAAGCCTAATCCGTGAAGTCGTCGTAGAACTCTCCTTCTGGAACCTCCTGCTGATAGTACTCCTCTCCCTCAACTGAGCAACATAGGCGTAAAGCCGTGAGTACATTGGTACTCAGCAAGTCGTTTGTAACAATAAATGCAATATAATATGCAAGGCTTACCAAAGGAAGGCTTAAAGGTTAATTTGCATAAAGGCATTTATTGATGAAATATATTAAATAACTTGAAAGCAAAAGTTAACTGAAAACAGTAATAATAGATAATCAAAGGGATAAACATGAACCACTTGTGAACACCAATTCACAAGTTAAACCAACAAAGATGAACTACCCGTCCACTCCCAACATAAACCACCAAGTTATAAATGAAACACTAACCCTCGTGTGAAATCCCGAGCACCGCCCATGACCGAGGACGCGGCTATTCGAATAGTTTTACACTGCAGAGGTTGCACAACTGTACCCACATGATGTGATAATCCTCACGTTAAAGAAAATCACAACAAGGCCTTTACAAAGTTCGGTTTACAACTTAATCCGCCCGCTAGGGTTTCATCACACCTCCTTGCGCCACATGGAAATCAGCAACCATGTTCATCTCAATGGCAAGATTACGCTTGAAACCTCCCAAATTAGTCACCAGTCCGTCCCATACGGACATGTGGTTTGCAGTTAAGCTCGGATCAATGGCGCACAAAGTTAAGTCCTTAACATTACCCGCGAGACTACCACATCCCCTAAAGTACAACCGCATTTCCCCTTTCTTGCACGATCACTCGCCCGAGTGCAAAACCAATTTGTATAACCAAGCCAACGTCACACCAATGACGTGGCACAAATTTAATACACGTGGCACCAACCACGTTCCATATGTCATTAATTCAAATTAATAATTTAACATGCGTGATGACACCAATCGTAAATATAAACTGGCTAAGCAATCTAATCGTACCAACCCATGTGATAAATAAACTAGCATCACTAATAAATCTCCCAACCTATGGTGACAAAGGCATCATGGTATTTCAAAGTGTCAAGGAGGTATAATTGCAATTGGGACAATAGCTACCTGTGTAAAGGTTTGAATAAAAATAGCAATGCAATGTAATTTAAAGCAAAATAATTAAATAATAGTTTGCAAAATTAGGTTCAACATGATCAAGGGACACGACTTGCCTTCGTTATGCTCGTGGGTACTCCGGTCTTACAGCGCGAAACTGCTCCTCCTAATCCGAATCTAACGAGAGAAAACGCACTGGAAATAAAGAAACACATAAAATGACAAGAAAATGAACTCCAAAATTCACAAAACCAGAACTAACAGCTAGAGCTTGATTTTAGATGAATTTAGAAAAAAGAACGGGGTCAATCGGAGCTAGGACGGAGGAGAACGGGCTCCCGGAAAATTAATTCAAAATTAATTCGGGAAAATCGGAAAAGTTCTTGTCTTGTGGACCCGGTCCATGAAATTCGAGTCCACCGTGGACGCGTCCACGTGCTGATGCAGGCGGCGGCCGACGGCGGGCGTCTTCGGCGTGGCGGCGGCATATGCCGCCACGTGGCACATCTTGCCGCGTGGCGGTAGCGTGGCCGCCACGTGGCTCGGGGCGGCTAGGGCGACGTGGCGCCGACGTGGCATGCCACGTGTCATGCCACGTGGCCTAGGGCTGACGTGGCACGCGCCGTTGCTGCCACGTGGCTAGGCCGAGCCGGGCGGCTCGGCGCGGCGGCGTCGGCGATCCGGCGGCGGGACGCGGCACGTGGCCGATCCGAGCGGCGCGAGATGCAGGCGAAGCGCGGCGGCGGTGGATCGGCGACGCGTGGCGGCGCGGAGGGCGGATTGGTGACGCGTGGCGGAGTGCGCGGCGCGAGGCGACGGTCGCGGCGCTGCGGCGCAGACGCCGCGAGGCGAGCGGCGGGCGACGAGGCGACGCGAGGCGACTTCGGCGGTGAAGCGGCGAGCGACTCACCGGCGGCGGGACGGCGGCGGGAAGGGCGGCGACGTCTCGGCGGCGCGAAGACGCCCGGCGGCGTCGGCGGGCTCGGCGACGGCGCGCGCGCGGCGAAGCGAGGCGGCGGCGTGAGGGTTCGGCGGGCGTGCACGCGAACCGAGGCGGCGGCGGGTTTATCACGCGAACCGAGGCAATCCAATCCGTTACGGCGGCGGTCGCAACGCGACAAGTTTGGACGGTCGATTCAACGCGAGATCGGACGGCTCGGACGCACGCGAGGGTTAGGGTTAGGGTTTGTGGCGCGCGCGAGGATGGACGGCGGAGATCGCGCGGCGCGCGACGGCGGCCGAGGGCGCGGCGGGCGCGGCGGCGACGGCGGCCTGGTGCCGCCGCGTGTCGGCCAGCGGATCGCGCGACACGTGGCGCGGCGGATCGAGCGGCGAAGCGAAGCGCGCGCGGAAAGGGTACGGCGGCGGCGGCGCGCGCGGATGGGCGACGCGTGGAGGTGAGAGGAGATCGGGCGGTGAGGTTAATTTCTTTTCTTTTCTTTTCCGAAATTCAAATAAACATCTAAAAGCTCTAGAAAATAGCAAATAAATCCCAAAAATTCGCCAAAAATACCAGAAAATTCCTTGAGACATTAAGAATTCAAATAAAATATTTTCAACTTATGTTAATGTTTATTTTACTCAGATTAAATCATTTCAAAATTCTAAAGTTTATTTGGAGCTTAATTTAATTCAGAAAATTTCAAAAAATACTTGTGACATAAAGAATTTAATTAAACTATTTTCACTAATGTTGAAGTATAATTTAATTAGATTAAATTCTTTTAAATTTTTGAAAATTCATTTAAGCTTGATTTTAAATTCAGGAAAATTCCAGAAATTTATTTTTAAATTCAAAGTTTTAAAAATCCCCAAAAATCAGGATGTTACAATTATGCCCAATAAGCTAACTCAGCTACAGTAAAAAAACCAGCTACAGTGAAATTTTAGTTAGAAGCTATCGCTATTCCGAACGCCCTCACAAAAGCCCTAGTTGTTTAGGCTTAACCTTTTTGATTTATAGCTTAAAACTAGCTTTTTGGCTTAAGCAGCTTAAAAGTAGTCTACTTTTAAACCAAGCCAACCTATTTGGTAGTATGGCTTTTGTTGGGCCGGTCTATCATTGTAAAGCATGAAATGTCCAAAATATCCTTATTCAAATTAGCTAAGAAAGGTTTGCATATCATTATTCTTGAGTTAGAGCATAATATTGAAGAACACATAGCAATTATCAGAACTAGATTAAATGTTCCAAGTGGGCAATCAATCGTAGGAAAAACATTAAAATTGTTGTTCATACAAAATCAAATTGCAAAACAAAAACAAAGCAAAAAAAAATGAAATCTCTATGCCATCTAGGGGGAGGAGGCAACGCCATCTGGGGGGAGGAGGCGGCACCATCTAGCGGGAGGCAGTGCTGGAGTCAGGGAGGAAGGAGTGGAGTCTAAGGAGGAGGCGGCGGCGTCTAGGGGGAGGAGACGGAGCCATTTGGAGGGAGGAGGCAGCGGCAGAGTCGGTAAGGAAGGGACGGCGTTGAGGGAGGAGGCGATGCCATCTGGGGGGAGGAGGCGACGCCGTTTGGGGGGAGGCAGCGGCAGAGTCGGGGAGGAAGGCACGGAGTCTGGAAAGGATGTGGTGCCAGCGTCGAGGGAAGAGGGGACGGTGAGGTTGTCAGGGCCAAGGGAGGATGGCGGCGGTAGGCTTAAGAGAGGCATGCGGCGTTGGGCTTGGGGAAGAGGGAGGCTGGTGGGGGTGGGACGATGGCGTGAATGGCTCGGGAGCTGTAGGGATTTGGAGTTATATATAAACGGCATTTGGTGGATAATTTTAGCGAACTTGAGTGGTAAATGGAAATTCCATTCCGCAAAAGCCAAAAAAAGTACTTCTATTATGATTTTTGGTTTTAAGGCTTAAAATGGCTTAAGCTTTTCTAAGCTGGATGAAAAAAAACACCTATTTATTTAAGCTTTGGCTTTTTTGCTTATAAGCCAAATAAAAAGACTAAACAAACAGGGCCTAATTCTACTTGGATAGAGATTATTAGTTTTTTAGTAGAATGGGTGATTCTTGCAATTTTTAGGTTATGTTTAAGAAATCTACGGTTAGTTTTGAAAAAAAAACAACAGTCCGAGCCTCTTGTATGCTTAGGTAGCGTTTAGAATAGCGTTGGCTTATGTCTTTTTTACTGTAGTTGACTTATTTTTTTTACTGTAGTTGGGTTAGTTTATTTGACATAATTAAATTTAAAAATTTTAAAAATAGAAAAAAAAACACGTTAGCCCATCACGGATAATACAAAGGAATACGAGAAAAAAAGAAAAGGCAAAAAACACAAAAAAAATCTAAAAAATCAGAAAAAAAATTACTGAGTAGTAAAAAAAGCAAAAGTCAGAAGTAGAAACTGACTTAAAGCTAGAATGAGCACGCCTAATCCAGTATTGTTTATCTGCATAAATACACGTGCAGCACACTAATTGATGACAACAAACACGAAGTTATGGAGCCCAAACGGCCTGGCTGAACTACGGTTGGACAAAAAGCTCGAAGCTCGCGAGCTACTCGAGCTCGTAGCGGGCTCGGCTCGACTCGGATCGAGCTCGAAAATTTTTTTCAACGAGCCGAGCCTAAGAAATAGCTCGACTCAAAAACGAGCCGAGCCCGAGCTGGCTCGCGAGCCCAACGAGCCAGAGCAATGATCCATCGATATATTCGGTCGGTCACTCGGTACTCTCGGTCCGCCCGCTGCCCCGCTCCCTCCGCGCTCCCTGCCCGGGCTGCCCCCCCCCCACCCCGCGCTTTCTCCGCTCCATCCCCGCTCCCTGCCCCCCGCCGCCTCCTCCCTCAGTCCCCGGCTCCCCTGCTCCCCACCTCCTCTCTCCCCACCTCCCCGGCATCCCCGCTCCCCCGCCTCCTCCTCTCTCCCTGCCTCCCCACCTCCTCCTCCCGCTCCCGCCCCACCACCGCCGCTTCCCCCCGCTCCCGCCTCCGCGCCGCCTCCTCCCGCTCCCACTCCCACCGCTGCCTCCTCCCTCCCCGGCTGCTTGGAGCGAGCGGGGAGACGGTGAGACCGGATCCGGGCGATGGTGACGAACTGACGATGGTTCATATGCTTGTCGCCTCCCCCCTCCCCGCCTCAACCGCGCCGCAACGGATCCCATCGCACGTGGTCGGGCCCCAACGCGTGTGTCTTTGACTTGTCCAAATCATGTGGTATTAATTCCTTAAATGCGCCCCCTCCTGATTCGCCTGTCTGGCCAGCAGCCTGAGGGCTCTAACAACGATGCTAATCACATTTCACGGCCTTAATTACCACCCCACTAGCTGCGCAAAAGGATGGATACATTCTTTTCACACAATTCGTACATACAGTCGGATACATATCTCGGCACGAGAAGAATACCACTATATCAATTCTGGGGGTCACGCCCCCATCCTATCCACGTGTCTTTTTGTGCAAAAAAAGTCTACAGGTTTCATAAATTATGTATAAGTTCTCGATTCTTAATGAAAAGGTTCCTGAATTTTTACAAAAAAAACCCCTACACTTTTTTCGTTGATAACGACATGTGGTTTCCAAAATTACGTACAGGCCATCGGTTCTTTCAAAATGGTCCTTGATATTTTACAAAAAAACCCCTATGTTTTTCCTTTGCTGTGAATTTTCGTCTCTTTTATTTCGGTACACGCAGTGACTGGCGCGGCGTGGCGCCGCGCCTGTGTGGCTAGTATGTTATGAAGATTCAGAGCTTTCTGGTAACAAGGTGTAGTAGTTGCACATATATATGAACCCCCCAGTCTATCCACGTGTCCTCTTGCGTGAAAAGAGTCTTCAAGTTTCGAAAATTACATATAAGTCCTCGGTTCTTACGAAAAGGCTCATGAATTTTTACAAAAACTCCCTACACTTTTTTTCGTTGACAACAACCCGCAGTTTCAGAAATTATGTATAAACCCTCGGTTCTTTCAAAATGATCCCTAATTTTTTTACGAAAAAACCCTCAGTTCTTCTTTTATTACAAAAAGATTCTCGATTTTTTACAAAAAAAAACCCTACAGTTTTTCCTTTGCTGCGAATTTTTACCTCTTTTATTTTGGTACACACGATGGCTGACGCGACGTGACGCTGCGTCTATGTGGCTAGTACTACAACAATAGGACAGCTGGCCGGATCTCGTTGCCCCCAATATTTGGGCCTGAAAATTTGGTTTGCCCGACCCATAAAATGGCGGCCCAATCCCAGTCGGGTGGCTAGGGTTAACCCTAGCCATCCGGTTCCTTTGTGGCGGCGGCTCCTAAATATCAGATATGAGTGGGTGCACCGGTAAGAAGAAAAACCAAAGGGTGGCGGCGGCAAGAAAATCCCAGATCGGACTCCCTTCTCCGCTGGGTGACCATGGGTAGCTACCAGAAGGTCGGCGCGCGTGAGAGGAGTTTGCTCGCTTGACCGGACGGAGCCAAGTGCTTGCGCATGAGCAGCAGCCACCGATCGCTTGCGTCACGGCCACGGAGATGGCGGGCAGGTACTTTTCCCCAGGGACGTCGGCGCAGTCGGCCACCGGTACCACCAATCCAAAGCGGCCGCGGAGGCGCTCGAGCAACTGTACCACGGCGGCCGCATCCTGTCCCGGGAGGGCGTCGGCAGCGCAGTGCGCGTCAAGATCATGGTCAGCAAGTGCGAGTTGAAGCAGATGGTCGCCGCCCTCAGCACCGGCGATGTCGGCGAGGTGGCTGGCCACTTCGGGCAGCGGCGGTCGGCCCATGGCCGGGACCATATGCGGTGGCGGCGGTGGCCTATTGGGCCGTGGGTAGGCTTGCGGTGGCCAGTTCAGCTTCTGGTGGAAAGTATGTGTTCTAATGTCTAATGTCGTGAGATGACTTTTGGTCGTAGCCTGATCTGATCTAGATTCTAGTGTGAACATGTCATCTGATCTAGAGTATTAAATTTATAGATCTAAAAACTCAAATATCAATCTGCTAGTAAGAACAATTATTATGAGATCGATCTATGCGTGGTATTGCTATGGAATATGAACTCAATCTAGATTGAAAAATAAAAACTGCAATGCATAATAGATTGATTCGGAATTTGCATACCATACACCTTGTAGAGACTCGTGCTGATAACGTGTTACGAAATAAGGTAGAATATATGAACGATAATATAATCCAAGAACACAATCGTCGGAGACCATCTCACAATCATATAAGATACCAAGAGAGAAAGAACACCAGAATAATATTTTATTGATATGTAGTCACCCCTTTACATAGCACTAAGCCTCTCTATATATAGAAGAAAAGATTAAGGGTAGTTTAGGTATTAGCCTATAACTTAAACTCTGAGATTTCGTAACAGTATGAACAGTATCCCTAGACGAGGGTGCATCAAGCAAGGCTCGAACATGGGCAGGCAGCGGAACGGCGGTGTGCCCCTACAACCGAGCACGTTGGAAATTACTAGTAAGAGATCCCTCGAAAATTTGATTCCTTCGGCCCAATAATCTCTCCTATCGCGCCACACAATTAAGTTTTCAGCCCAATGTTAGTTCAAGGCCAACCCACAAGTATATATGGGCAAACCCAAACAGCGCACCAGCGATCACCAACCAAAGCCAATGGCCATCACGCCTTTCGTTGGTGTTAAGAAACCTAGAAGATTCTAGTATAGATAAATATCAAAATTGTTTTTGGTGGACTTAGACTATAAATAGAGAGGTATTGTACCATGTAAAGATATGTGAGTTCTGAGAGTTAATAAAGGCTACTGTGGTGTCTTCTCTCTATTGGTGTTTCCTGTAATTGATCTATTGTATTCGTAGTGATTTATGTACTCCACAAGCTACACCAGGAGGATTTAACAAAGTTCATGCATGTATAAGGATTGACAATGGAAGGCATAATATGTTATTTATGCGTAAAAGCAGAATTAAAGTAAATACAGTAAATAGATTCAAAAGCTAAATTTGATACAATAGATAGAAAGAGTAATTTAACAAAATAATATCGTTAGTGTAGGCTCCGACCAAACACTAACCTATTCACAGGTATCCCACCTGGTCCATCTTTTTCAAAGATCTCATACGGATTCTATCCATCCGTATGATTTTTTTATCTCCCATAGATTCCATCCATCCATATGCCTTTTCAGAAGTCATTTTAAAAACCAAAGTCTAATCCTTGAAAAACTTTACTCAGCTTGTCCATAACCGTGGGTACGGCTATCCAGGATAGATTATACACTCTGCAGAGGTTGTACAGCTTTACCCACAAGACATGATCATCCTATATTGCCACCGGATAAACACACTTCCTTTGGTGTGCGGCGAAGATATCGTGATAAGGCTGTTATAATGTTCCGTACCCAAAATATTTACGCCGCCAATAAGGTTTCATCACAACTTGAATCCATAAGTTGGAGCCCCCTCTTGTGCTATGTGAGACTTCTCGCTGTCTACGCTATGCTCACATTCAACCTATAGCGAAACTATATTTGAAACTTCACAAATTACTTAGCCAGATCTGTCCTATACTAGACTTATGGTAGTACGGTGTGATTTTAGAATATCATTGTTTTTGTGTGAAACAAATATTTTCACTTAAATCATTCTAAGCATGGCTAAGCAATTCTATAAAATTTCTAGTTAATACTATTGTACTAACTAGATTTTTATCTATGATGACAAGGAATAAGGAAATTCAATATCAAATTTGGCCATACACAGAAGATTTAGGTATAACTAGAATTTAAATCGAGTTTAAACTATATTTGAATAAAAGTATGCATGCATAATAATTTAAAAATAATATAAATAATTTAAATTACTGGAAGCAACATGATCAAAGGTGTAACTTGCTTTGCTTTGAAGTTTGCTAAGGTTCACCAAAGTTATACTCTCCGGATCAATCGTAGTCTACACGCGAAAAGGTAGAACAAACTGAACTCAAATAAAATCTAAATAAAATCCAAAAATTATAAAATATACACTAGAAGATAGAATATGAGTTTAGGAATTTAAATGGGTCCAAATGGAGTTAGGACGAAGGAGAATGACTTTTGATAGTTTGAATTCCTAAAGAAATAAATAAAAGGAATTATTGGAATTCTTTTTATGAAGGAAAGGCGACGGAAGGTACAATATTTGTGTGTGGTCGAAGCCATGATCAAAGGCATAGTCGAAGCCGTGGTCGAAACCATGATCGAATCAACGGTTGAAGTTGCGGAGGTCGAAGTTGAAGACAGAGACTCCAAGTATGGGTGAAGTCGAAGTTGGATATTCGGTCGAAGACCCGGTCAGAACTATACCATGGTCGAAGAACACTATATCAGTCAAGAACAAAGGGTAGTCGGAGTCGAGAGGTCGTAGAAGGAGTTCTGTGTGTGGTCGAGACGGCAATGAACTATAGTAGTCGGAAGTGACTATGGTGGAGAGTGAAGTTATTCGGAGTCGGCTATGACTTCAACTATTAAGTACTCTTACGACTACTCCTTACTGAGAAAGCAAAGGTGGTCGGAGATTTAGAGCGAAGAGTGACAGCCATCGAAATGGCAAGCAGTTGGAAATGACTACGGTCGGAGGCTTACGACGGTCTGATGTTTAGAGTGGTCAGAGGCTTGGTGGTCGGAGAGTGGTGGTCAATAGGCTTTGGGTGGTTGAACAGCTGTGGTCGATGGTCAAAAGCTCTAGAGAGTGGTTGGGAGCGGTCAGGAGCTGATGTGGCACGCCACGTGGGTCGGGTATGGATATGGCTTGCCAAGTGGGTAAGAGAAGGGAATAGCTTAGTGGAGTCCGTTAGATAGGATCGGACGGTGATGCTGCATGGAGAAGTTTGGACCATCTAAAAGTTTAGAAGAGTTTTTATAGTTTGATTGGTCCTAGGGGACGTTCAAACCATCCAAACGGCGACGGCAGTGCGGCGCATGAAGCCTGTGGCTTGCTGGAGGTGCAGGGCACAGTGGCGGTTGGCGAGGTACAAAATATGGAGAGAAGAGTGAGAGGATTGCGATGGGGCTCATGTACAATACTAGAAGTGGTGGGAAGGTGGTTGGCGGTGAGGTGAAGTGGTGGCGCAACTCGGGCGGCGGTGCCGATGGTGTTCCGGCGGTGAGGAGGCTCAGCCAAGGTGCGGTTGAGAAAATCCAAAAATTATAAAATGTATACTGAAAGATAGATTATGAATTTAGATGAATTTAGAAACATTAATCACTTGATTCGGAGTTCGGACGGAGGAGAACGAGTGATTAGAGAATATTCCTACGCGTGAACAGTAACAGTAAGTGCGTATTGGCCGTGGTGCCAGTGAGAAAAAAGCATGGGAGTTGAAGTCAACTAGCAAAATGGGTTGCTAAGGACCCGATGCACATGTAAAAAGTAACGGCACGTCAAACGGAGTACGGTGACGACGTGAACGGCGATAACAACATAGGGTGTAGAGAGAAGAATAATTTTTGGGCGTGAGACATGGAGAAGTAAGGTGAGCATAGTCTAGAACGCGGTGAGGCAAAGCTAGAAAAAATATCCACTAAGCCGAAAACTCATCGGAGGTGTCGCAATCGTCGTATGAACAACGACGGTACCAAAAAATGAAAAATTCAATATCTTTTTGCTTGGTGAGGAGAATCCAAAACCATTCAAAACGTAGCCACTTGGGATGGTTTGGCACGTTTTGACGTGAACGGATTGTTGAAAATATCTGGCTAGGTGTTGGACGCAAAAATTCGTGGAAAGTTTTTGGACAAACGAAAGAGAGCACAGCGTAGAACGCGTCGAGATGAACTCAACGGCACAGACAGCTCGGCCAACGGACTAGCGGAATACGGTGGAGAAGCCTTTAGGTAGCCAACAAGCTGACATCGGCATTCCGGACAAATGGAGAGGAAATAACATACGAGAGTTGCGGCGAAACAAAGAGTAAAACATGGAGAACTTGATGCACACCTTGGTTGCGGTCAGACATGCGTGGTCGACCGGTGGCGACGCGACAAACGGTGACCCGATTTGGCCCACGGTGGCAACAATGCTCCGGCGAAGGCGAGGAGAGCACCACGTAGAACACAACGAGGTGAAGCCAACGGTGTGGTCAAAAGTGGTGGGACTCCATTGTAGGCGATGCAATAAGCCGAAGAATGCGTTTGAACGGCAATAGAAAAACTCCGATTACGGCCAAGAGAGAGGGAGTGGGGACTTGAGATTTTCGGGGTTGAGTGAGGATGAGGAGGGGCTCACGGGCTCCCTTTTGTAGGGATTGAGGAGGTCCGAGTAGGGAGATCAAGCAACCATGTGTTTGAATGGCATTAGTTGATTTCTTGCGAAACTGTTCATGAATGAGGGGAAACGGTGAGGAAATGGAAGAGTCAAGTGAGAGAAAGTGAATGCAATTTATTTCGTGAAAAACCATTGAGTAAATCACAAGTTATGAAGATTTGAAAATGCTCAAGAGAAACGGCCATGGCGTCTGCGTCCTCTGCTCGTAACATCGTGGGAAGAAGAAAGGTAAGAGAAGAAAGGAAAAAGGAGGAGAGAGAAAAGAGAGAAAAAAGAAAAAGTAGAAAAATTCAGAAAAACTTTAAGAAAATTTTAGAAAAATCTTTGAAACCTGAGAAGATTAAATAAACTAATTTCAGAATTAATTGAACTTTATTTTAATTTTTTAAAAAATGTTTTTTTTCTAGCTTTAAATTAATAAATAAATTACAAATAAAGCTTAAAAATCTTAGAAAAATTCATACAAGTTTCTAAAGCTATTTTGAACTTATAAAAATATTTTCAACTAAAATATAGATTTTTTATAAAAATATTTTTTGTTTAACAGAAAGGCTCTTTTCTTTAAGCAGAAAATTAGGTTAGCAAAAATTTTAAAATTTCAAGAAACCAAATAACTTTGATTTTTATTTTAAACTAACTTATTTATTATTTATTTTATTTTTACTTTTATTTTTTACTTAAAGTACTTTTCATAAAAATAACCTTTTTTAAAGCAAAAAATCAGGCAATTAAATTTTTAAAAACTTAAGAAACCAAAAGTAAATGTTTTATTTCAAATTAAATCAAATATGTTGAAATAAACAGTTGGGCTGTTACACCGGGACACTCAAGGGTGCCAACCCACAGATCGAAGTCATCGCCGACCGCACGGCATCTCCCTCCACCGGCTGTCCGTCGCTCCTAGCCGACTGACACCGCACGGCCATCTGGATGTCCACCTGAAGCGACCGTCGCCAAAGTCACTGTCAATAGCCTCGAATCCACTGTCGCTAGCACCAAGCGCCACGGCCCGAAGCTGCCGGTGCCACTTTGTCTCTGCACCACACCAGAAGAACGACCACCGATCCCTGCCTTATCACCGCCCTGCACGTCAGTAGCCACCTCGCCATAGCCGCCCGCTGTGGCCACCAGCAGTTGCCTGCCACTGTCATCCATCGGTTGCCGCTTGCTTGACGAGCCGGGTGCGACCTTTGTCGTTCAGCACATGAAACGCTACCACCGCCATGGAAGGGGCTGGTGGCTAGGGTTAAACATGGGCCAGATTGGGCCAAGTAATGGCAATGGGCCGGAGGCCATAAGGCCACTCGGAAAGAATTTTGGTCCAAGAAAAAAAATAGAAAATACAAGGAAAATCTGGCCAACGTGTTTTTCTTTGTAGATAAGTCCCTAGGATTCCGGTAAATTAAATAATCTCACTGGAAAATTGAAATAACTATAAGTTTTACCGTGAAGTTTGTCAAAATTACAATTAAGTCTAGTAGACTTCTTTCCACATGATTTCTTTCCTAGATTATTTGAGATTCATTAACCTAGTTGTCTTCTGGCATTATTATTATATGTTTTCTGAATTTACTTTCTTCAGCATATTATTTCTTCTTATTTAGTAATTCTAAAAATTGCTTATTAATCAGCAGAAATTTATGAAAATTGCTAGAAAGCTTACCAGAAAATTCTAGAAAATCTCAAAACTTGGTTTTTAGGTATATGAGCTTCCTTAAATTTGTGAAACCTTAAACTTAGTACACCTTGGAAGTATCATATTTCTTTTATTGTTTATTTCCTGGCATTTTGTATTTAGGGATTTATTTAATAGGTCAATAATTCTAAAAATTGCTTAAATACCCTAATAATCATAGAAAAATCCCAAAAAATTGCTAGTAAAATCTGAGAAATGATACTTTATCTACTGAATAAATAAAAGTAAATCTTTACTATTTGCACTCATTTTCTTTCTTGCACTTGAGATTAGTTACCAGAAGTAGGCATGTAGAAAATTGCATGAATATTGTAGTATATTGGTCATCACTAAGTAGATATTTGTATGCCTCAAATGACTATAATTGTATTACCTAGGCTTATTTCGTTGGCATACAGTCGTACCACTATTAAGCATGACGTTGACAGAGCTATACCCTTTTATCACTGAAAGGTAAAACTTTGTAGTTGGTGAGGCATCATCTCTACTCTACCCTCGAGTGTTGTTGGTAGCCCTGAAGGCACTTTACTAGGATCTATTACTTTTGTAAGACTAGAAGTCCGTACGCGCGTATTACTCCGCCTAGCACTACATAGTCTCTGGATAAAGTCTATGTAACTCGTATGTTACCAATAAACAGGTGCATTTATAAACAAGAATATGCCTACGGTGAACAATATGGAGACGAACAGCATTTTCCTTGTTATCTCTTAGCTTTATTTGGATGTTATTTTTTCACATGAGTAACATCAATAATATAGATACAACTCCTGTCGAGTTTGATCTTGCTCGTGAAGAACACCACTTATCTTTTGCTTTAAGCTAAAATTGTGCATTAGATAATTATTTTTTTAGATGCCATAAATAGGGGTGGATACCGAGCCAGCTCTTCGTCTTATCGAGCTTTTTTTAAAATTGATACAGTTTAATTTAATATCATTTTATTGATAGTTTGAAATTATTTTTAGAATCGAGCTAACGAGTCGAGCCGAGCTGAGCCAAAGGAAAATTTAATTTCATCCGAAATCAACTCTTTCAATGTTTAACTAATTAACGAGTCTAATTGAAGTAATTTTGAACCGAGCCAACGAGCCTCACTAATGAGCTTTTTTTTCAGTCCTAGCCATAAATATTTCATCTAAATTGTTAGTTAAAACCTTACCCCTGCTAAACAATTGCTCAGTAGAACACATTGCCAAAAGCATACCTTACCTGAAGTAAAATATTAATCATGCATGGAATAATATTTGTAAAATATTATGCCTAACATTTGAAAGGAATGGTATGGCTCAGTTCATTATTGCCCAGATGGCAATCGAAAAGTGTCCTTGAAGACACAACAAATCTAGTCAAATATTAAATCCCAGAAGAATCACCTCGACTAGAAAAAGCTATGAATTCTAAAGACTTTAAGTCTATATACAACATCCATCTTCCATATCACCAAGTGTATGACAGTTTCACGTCAATAAAATTTTACTCTTGAAGTAGTATAATAGCAATTTATTGCTAAAACTATGAGCAAATGCTAAAAGCATGCGTTTTCAGTTGGAACTTTATAGTTGACGTGAAAAAGGGGAGGAATTTAGGGTATATCGGGTATATGAGGAATATTAGAACCTTCAAGGCGCAAGCACAAGGGTAATGACAAGCATTGTGGCATATCCTAGGTCAAATACAGAAGCAAATAAGTCTGAAGCTATAAATTTGAGAGAATTGAATCTACTATATATCTACTGTTGGAAAATCATTGCAACCCTCGAAGGGTAATTGATTTGTCTCCAGTAATATGCTAGTCGCCAGCATGTGACCACATACATAGGTATTACATTGTAGCATAAAGCTACCGCACATATACCACTAGAAGCTAATAATCAGTTGCCTAAAGCAAATATAACTCTCAAAATACTAGATGACCTATTGGATGTTAATGATCCCGAATGATCTAAATATGTCATATTCATTTGGCATTATAAATTATAATAGGCATATTAATTACCTCCCAATTAATCACATATATTTCTGGCGAATAATTGTTCCATCTGGGAGGTTAAACTAGAAGTATATCTAGTAGAATATATATTCCATACAGATTAATAGATGGTCATATTTTATGTAGTCAAAACATAATACTCTGGACCAGGTCAAAATATGTTGCACTAACATAAAACTTAATATTTGTGTAATCCAAATTTTAAGTAAGAAGTATAAATAATTGGATCATAACATTGGGTAATATATAAGAAGCTAGAATATTTCTACTGTATAAGATTAATAGCTCACCAGATGTTTGAGATAATCTACCAAAAGTAGAGATGTGCAGTTTTCCATGCCACTATATTAAATAAATACCTAGCTCACTGTATTAAAAAAAGAACCCCTAATCAAGAATTAGTATGTATTATGAGAATCAATCATTTCCCATATGATATCACTGCTGTAGCATACTGAGGAAATTTTAAAGTATGCTATTAAGTAAGATCACATCTCGGCATTAGGGGGTGAGAAATGCCCAAAATCTTTGAATGCCGTGATATTTTCATGAAGAAAATTTTTTACTATATGGTTCATGTACTAACTAAGCTAAACATAAGTTTAGTTGTTGCTCCTGTACGCCAGAAGCGGGGAGACTGCTAGATTTCTTTTTTACATTACATGGAAGAATTATAGATTATTTACTTGAAGTAAATATGTCACTAAGTTTTGAATACCCCAGGTTGAATAGTATATCTATCTTTGCGAAGTTGACTTATTGGTCAATAATCTAAAGTCCACAGGGTCGTCTATGGATATAAGGTCTAGTGACATAAGTCAAAAATAATTATCAAATACTCCTTGAATACTCTAGAAGAGAATGAAGAGACTTATCCTGAAGATAAAACCCTAGTAATTAGGCGCGTGTATATTACAATACTGGGGAACACGGAACAACCAATAAACTTCTGTTTGGTAAATAATGGAGTTTTAGTTAACACTAAAAACACTCAATTATGAGGATACTTGGAGAAAAATTGTCAACAACCAGTTTACCTCTAAAATTTCTAAAAGTTTCTCATATGAGAACTTAAATCCAGAATCAAAGTCCATGGCCGAGCACTTGAAGTGTTCATATTGGGTCGAAATGAAATGACACAATTAAGGTTGAACCATAATCGCAGATAAGAGTTTGGAGCATGTTCGTTCCGACTTAATAGGTCATTATGAAATAACGAGGTGGTGAAAACGATGGTTCAAGGATCCCTAAAGAGATCGATATTCTCCTGTTATAAATGAAAAAAAAATATTTCGTTATGTAATAACTCTGGCAGATAACATGAATAAGATATGTAGTTACCAAATTCTGAAAATCCTTGATGGGATTCCTGAAGGAATTCAAGGCTCGATCCCGGAAGGATTCGATGTTTTAATAAGAAAGTAAATTGCCACATATATATATAATTCATACCTGATAAACTCTTACTCAAAGAAAGAGTATCTCCCAGAAGAGAAAATATCTCTTAGAAGATAAAATATTTCCTTAAAGAGAAATTATCTCACCAATTGATTAAAAATACACCAATGATTATGTGCTCTCTAGAGGTGGATAAGGATCCATCCAAGACCCAAAGGAATAAAATAAGGAAACTAAGCACCAGAAGTGCGCCACATAAGTACATGAGAAGTGCATATCCTACCAGAAGCTAATGGAGTACCAATATCCTCTATTACCATGAAGGTATCATATACATTAGTATTAATTACAAATTTATTAATCTCCTAAGTGCCAAAAATTAAGACTGGTTATATTGATTCTGTGGTAGTATGACCTTGTAGTTCTGTAGAACAGACTTTTAATCATAAGGTATTACTCAGAGATAGTTGCTAAATATTAAGATCCTGAAAGGTTTTTGATATGTTACATCTTGAAGAAATATGGTATTGTAATTGGTTACCCCCATATCTTGATCAGAATAAATATACCGGCATGTATTCATTTCTTAAAATATATTAAAGGCATTGGAATAATAAGATTTCATCGGAAGTGATCTTCAGAGGGAGCATATGCTAAACTTTTATAGTTATGCATGAGATTCAAAAAATCTCGACTTTAGTCAAACCTAGAAGGTATTGACTTGATGATCACGACTTTGAAGGTTTTACGACCTATCAATATAAGTCCAATCGATGAACATGATAAACGTCTTGAAAATCATAATATATTTTGAAGATAGTTTATAAATCTTGAAGATAAGTGTTGCAAATCCTTAAGATAAGTGTTGTACTCTTTTTCTCTTAGTAAGTTTTTCCTATTGGGTTTTCTTACTTAAAATGTTTTAATGAGGCAATAACTGCAATACATGTGTGCTATGTACTTTTTTCTCTATTCTCTTTTCCCTCTTGTTTTTTAGAATAAGTTTTTAACGAGGTATATGTATATATCGTGGTATGAAATCTCATCAGAATGTGCTTGGCTTAAGTAAATGATTAGCCACATCCAGAAATCATATGGCACAAACATCGTTGGTGACCTCCTACCATTATCTATGAAGATAATGCAGTTTATGTGGTACAGATGCAAATGAGCTATATTAAGAGTAATATCACGAAGCGTATTGCTCTTAAATTCTTTTATTCTCAAGAGCTCCAGAAGAACGAAGAGTAAAGATACTAAAACTAAGTTTTGTGATAATTTGGCAAATTTATTCACAAAATCTCTCACAGCCTCTAGCTTTCAAAAGTGTGTTCGAGGTGTAGGGATGAGACGACTTAGAGAGTTACAAGGTTTAGGGGGAATAAATCCCTAATCATAGTCCTTATGTAAGACCAGAAGACTTACATAATCTTAAAGATCTAAATATTGCACTCTTTTTTTTCTTTTTGTGAGTTTTTCTAAAGTTTTTCTCACGTGAAGATTTTTAATGAGGCAACAAGTGCATTATAAGAAACAGATGTGATGTACTTTTTTCTTTATCCTTTTTCCCATTGGGTTTTTGGGAGGAATTTAATGAGGCATGTACATACCGTGGTATTCGCCTAAGGAGGAGTGTTACGAAATCTAGAAGGTTTCGATGTAGGCAAATATCAGAATTACCCCTAGTGGGTTTAGACTATAAATAGAGATGTATTGTACCATATAAAGATATCTGAGTTTTAAAAATTAATAAAACTACTCAGGTGCTCTCTCTCTCTCTATTGATATCTCTTATGATCGATTTATTGTACTAGTAATGATTGATTGATTGTGTAAATTATCTTACCGTTCTTCTATTTTTTATGGATTTCTTAACCGTTGGTACCGCCGCGGCTACGACGACTCCGTCATTGCAGCTAGCGCAAGCGAGGAGCTTGCACGCAACTATGGGGAAGTAGGACGCAGTCAAGGCATCCTAGTTCTTAATACTACATTATCTTTTTTTGTAGAATAACCTATTTTTTTCCTCTTTCTGTTCGTGCACGAGCAATCTGGTGGAACCATCTCGACTCTTTGACCAACAGACGCCGGGTTTGCTTCACCGCTTTGCATTCGCGTCCTGTGCGCGTTTTGTGTAGTCCCGCTAATTCTGCAGAATGCGTGCAGGTTCTCGGATCCTGCTTATACTCGGAAAGGGAGCTATATAAATAGCGGCGCAACTCTCCTATATATGCAGATTGAAGGAGCTAGCCGAGAAGATGAACAAGTGGTCGTCTGCATTTGAGAAGATCAACAAGTGGATGCTTGTGGAAGCCGAGAAGGAAATGTTCTTCGTCGTTTGCAAAGCTTCGCGCACGGAAGACCCACCCGTCGATGGAGACGACCATGTGGGGGAACGTGTGCAGGGCAGTCTGAAGAAGCACGTTCGCGGTTAGTTTTCTGTAATGTATCTCACTTTTTTTTTTTGCTATTAATCCATGATAGCTAAATTATGTGTTCGATTTTGTTCAATTCTTGATGCTAAATCACCATACTTCTTGTTGATAGTTTCAACCAAATACTTCAACATAGATAATATGCTCTCATGAAATGGATAAATGAGTACACTTCAAACGTTTCTTTTATGTGATTACCATGCATCACCCTCACCCCTTTCTCCTACTTCGTCTCCAAAAATTGAGAGATGAGTTCAAAACGTAAGAACATAGAAACTCTTTTACAGCAGTATCACATTGAGATGCAAATTGAAAGCCACATCTAATGATGCACAAAGAAAAAAAACCTACATACACCTTTTAGTTGCATGATTTAGAATAGCAACTGGTGTACATTTATTATATGAATTTTAGGTCTGTCATGAATGCTTTTCTGCTACGTATATATAAATATTTCAACATGTTGATTAGATTTATGTTTTTTCTTACTTTTTAATTTTTTGGGTTTATATATTTCTTCTTGAAATTCGTGTGTACAGTATAGTCCACGAATTGTTCTCATGTTTTACTAGACATTGTAAACTTCAGGTAATTAACTCAATCTCTCATTTAATCATGATAGTATTTCGTATATTATTATTCATTTTGTTATTCTTCTATTTTGAATTGTGCAATGAGGGATTATTTTCATTACATTTCACCCTATCTTATCTGACGATCAAGGAGCATCATTTTTTTATTTATATGAATTCATGTGGAAGAATTGAACCTTATTGTTATCACATTAAAATAACGAAAGATAACATACAATGTCACGTTTTTGCAAAAGAGAAAACCATTGGAAAATAGAACTTATTGAAAGGACAATTTCTGTCCATATCTTACATATAATATAATTCATCTTGGAATTAAGTATGTGAATTAATTCATGTGGACAAATTGAACTTATTGTTACCACATCAACATATATGAAAGAAAAATCATTATAAAATATATAGAACTTACTTGTTGAAGGAATCAATTTGTTTCTCCACCATGATATGTAGGGTACTACAGAAGTGTTATTCTTTCGGAAAACGAAATAACTATCTCTGATCACCACATGCTTAATTTTGTTTACATCCGTAACGGAATTCATAGAATTTAATTTGCCTTCATATATTTTTAGTAAAGTATCATGAGTATATTATTGATACAACTTTCCTTTCTAATATTCTGGTTTGCGTTCGATTGACTATGATCGTGCATGACAGTGATAGCAGGGATCTAAATTAATTTAATTTGTGGTTTAATACATCTCTTTGCAAGTAAGTGGACTCCAATCCGATCTGTCTCTCCTTCTATTTTTTTTATTATCTTTTGTCCTGTAGAATTTGTTGCTGTAATGCCAGCTGTGTCCTTGATAAATCAACGCGGCTCTTTGGATCGTTGGAAGACATGCAATGGAATTCCCCATACTACCAGCGGTGACTACTATTGGATAAAGAAGACCATGCGTGGAGCTAGCCTACAATCTCTTAATCAACTTTTTTGTCTGATATCTCTTAATTAACTGGTTCCATCCCTTATCATCAATATCTATCTGGTTGCGATAATGTCCCAATATATATATGCTCCCTTCTTTTTTATGTCGTTTTAAAATACATGCTGTCAATCTTTGAAAACTTTAACCTCTAATATGTACAAAAGTATTTGGATTTATCATGTGAAAATATTATCACTAGATTTATCATAAAAATAATTTTACATCATTATATTTTGAATAACTTTAACTAATGTGTAATTACAAAAATTAATAGTGAAATATGTGTATTGGAGACTGTACTCATATCCAAAACAACAAGTAAAAAATAAATATAGTATATAAACACATTTAATATGACCAGTTGGAAACGGTCGTCGTATGCCAGTTCTTGCTCGGCCATAAATTCATGCTATATGCTAATATATGTTTTCATGAACCAGATCACGAGACTAAGACAGTCTATGCCCTTCAATTTAAGATATACCTGTAAGTTGATCACTTGCTCCTCCTTAATAATGTCCAAACAGAATATTATGACTTTGGGGAAGGCTTCAATTTTTAATCACATTTCCTGATAAAATTTGTATATAACTTATCCTCCATTCTACTGGTCTCTGTCTCAGTATTTCCTGTTCTTTCTCTTTATAAATTAAGAATCTGCATACTGTTCAGAATATAATTCATGCGCGTCAGTGCGTAGTGACTAACTCTTTGTGTATCCACTTCATATTCATTCTATTTGTACCGATCATTTCAGGCTCTGGGGATCGATCGATCTCCTAGCTTACTAATGCTGCAGAGTATTATATTCTCTATCTCACATTTTTACCTCTTCATATTGTTGATTTGTAGTTTAACTGGTTTTTGATCTAGAGTTTTTTAACTAGGTAGTTTAACCTGTAGCAGAAGACTATATATAGTCACTTCATGATCGACTTATGACTTTCAATCATTCAGTGGACGGCTGGTTGATCTCATTAACACTAAATAATTCCTTCCATGCTCAGATCATGAACATCTTTAGAATCAAATCCAAAATTCTCTCTTCAGATTCTAGCCCTCAGAAGTCAGAATGTCATAGTCTGATATAATAAGTTTCTCTGGGAAGTACATATAGTATATACATAGGGCTTTTCTTAATTGAGGATATTAATATGCAAAACCTTTTGGGAATTAAATTCTATGAGTATACTTTCTTTTGCAATTCCATAAAATTTGTAAGAAAAAACGACTAAAATAATTATTGTACATTTTTTGTCGACTGAGCTCTTCATAGGAATTTCAGCGGAGAGTATCATGTCCATTTGCTTTCTGTTTTACAGAAGAAAACTTGAATTACACCTTCTATATATATCGCTCCATTTCTGTATTTTTCTTAAGCAAGTATACATATAACTCTTTTGAATCACTCGTGTATTTAAGTTCCTTCGGAGTCCTACGAAAGCACTAGCGCGCAGTCTGTGATGAAAAGAATTACACGATAAAAATTGATACATGCATCACTGTCCTAGTAAATTTTGCTCAGTGTTAATACAATTTTATAATCTGCTCGTAGTTGTGTATGAGGTATTTTTTTTCCAGCTTTAGATCCAAAATCGCATGGGTATACACTCTATGTGTGTCAAAATGTCAAGTTAATATGGCGACATGAGCTGCTACGCAGAGCACGGCTACACATCACGCAAGAGGAGTTTTTTATATGTGAGGGAGATGGGTCATCTACATTACTTCAATTAATGCACTGTAAACCACCGTGGGAGCAATCCTATCAGGAAGAGATGATCTCAGATCCCCATTGGTTGCACACATGGAGGATTCATTTCCAAGAACAATTGGCTTACATTTAGAGTTTTTTTGTTGCGCAGCTCTCATTCGCCAGAGGGATCTTGATAAACTCAACATGATGTATGGCGTGGATTGGAATGAGGTGAAAAAGTATATTTATCGGCATAAAAAGGTAATGAATAAATTTCTTTCAATTTTAAAAAAAATTATGAATGGCACACAGTATGATGTTTCCGTGGGCAATTTCACTTCCATTTTTTGAATTTGCCAGTGTAAATCTGAAAAGGAATATCGTACTTAAAATACTTACAGTTCAAATTTAGAATATGAAATGCTTCTATCTCATTTTTGAGAAAATACACGTGCGCGAGCCGCGCAGCACGTCCTATTAAGAAAGATAAATAATGGAGTACACCGTACGTAACTTCCTCCACTAGTGCTTATGGTCGTAATGAATTTTCTGAGCGGAATTACTATTGTTCTGCAAACTTGTGTTTTACTAATTTTCTATATCTATTTTTGAGCCAATTCACGTATGTTCATTCGCTTAGCTATATTGATCATGCAGTCCACACAACAACCATAATGTTTCAATGCTACCTGCCGGATTTTACAGACTATTCATCGTGTGCTTGATCATTGCAGAAAAATGTCTACGCATTGCTGTATTGGGGCGACTTACTTTCTGCTGCAAAGAATGCAATAGAGATTCTTCTTCCAGAAACGGATATCAACTACCAGAGGTTGGAATCTTTTATTATACAGGGACAAGTTATGCGTAATGGCAACTTCAACCATATATAATTAAAGAGGAACAACTTCTCCACAAATTAGCTATTTGCACACATTTTTCTTAACTACATTCTTGTTCTATTGATGCATCCAAGCATGACATCTATTTCCAGTAAAAACGAGTGGGGTGGGTGTGACCACCACTTTGACAGCAGTATCATATCGACATGAATATATGTTACATTAGTGTACTTAATTAGAAAAACTGTCGCATTAATCGGGGTTAAACAGAAAAACCTACAGCATCATTTCATCGGTGAACTCAAATTAATTACTATAGTGCACATTACTAGAAAAATATTAGAACTTCATTACTGATTCATTTTTAATAGAGTTAATAACTATTGTGCGTCTTCGCAGCTGTCCTGGTAACGCCCACGTGGAAAATTTGACTATCAAGGGAGTCATGAAGCCTAACGGCCGTCCTGTGCGCTGCGACTTTGTCGATGCAAAAATAATTATCAGCAGTTTCGCAACATCTCATGGTGGCAGAGGAAATGCTATGGTTGAACCATTTACCACGTAAAAGCTTGAAAAATACTTAAGCCGTTTATACGGTTCGATCGGTACGTATTAAGGATCCTATATAATATGGGTTGATCCGTTCGGTTCTCTGTTGAGTATATGGATTTTTGGCGGTGAATATATGCAGCTTCAGATTCTGGCATATTCTGAGTCTGTAGAAGGCAGAAAATTCTTGTGGTTTTCTGGTTTTGTGCGGCGTTAGGTGGCAGAGCTTCGTGCTTGGTTTTGCGGTTTCCTCATCGGCGGTGCGTGCGCACGGAGATGGTATTGTTGTCGACATCAAGAATTAATTTGTATATCCGGCCGCGTTAAGATGATGCATGGATGAGAGCTGAAAGAAAAAATGAGCTGGAATTACCAAGTGTCTTGGAGAACATGACATATGCAAGTGTTGTTTACTTGTTTAGACATGCCTCTAATTGTATTGTTTCTTCTGTATTGGACTTCATATTTTGATGCAAATATAGTTTATTCTCGTTTTTTCATCGTAAACAGTTTTCTCAATATAAATTTTGCACCTGTAATTATATATGCATACAATCTTCTTGCATCATGCCTAATAAAAATAAGTGCTTCTGTCTTAGTGCCTTTTCATATTTTTTCATATTTATTGAATATAGTTAGCTGTGCCCTTTCATGTTGCATTGGAGGGTAGGTTCGAGTCTTACTAAGTCTATCCCTTGGCTTTGCTCCGTGATGAGTATATGGATTTTTGGCGGTGAGTATATGCAGCTTCAGATTCTAGCATATTCTGAGTCTGTAGAAGGCAGAAAATTCTTGTTGTTTTCTGGTTTGATGTTCCTACGTTTTACCATGCGTTCTGTAGCATAAAGAGACGGTATGGAATGAAGGAACGTAGATGCTTCTTCCACAAATACACCTACCACTGTTTTGGACGTGGGAGTTCGTACTGCTGCTTGCAAAGTTGTGAGGATGGGAGGAAAAATTTGGCTAAAAAGTTGTGAAGATGGAAGAACAGCGAAGGCCATGAACAACTTGATTACCTCACGCAATAATGGGGGTGGGAATGGTTCGGATGCTCCGTTGTACTAAAAAAATGATAGTGGTATCCTTGTGTTCTTTTGTCCACAGTGCAATGACATTCTATTATCCGCAGCCGTCCGATCAAAAAATGTGACACATGAGGTCAATCAGTATAGTAAAATGCTGCACTCCTCTGCGCTACAAATGCAATGATTGCTACAGTACAGGGCAACTCTCGTTCATGAGACTGACGATGGCATGGCACCGTTATAATAGATTTATAATTGCATGGTAGATATCGAATACGAATCCAATAAAAAAAATACATGCACGTTGGAAATAACGTTTTTTCAGGATACAAGATTCACGCATATAACTCATTCACAGATACACGTGTGCGCGTTCTTTACATACGTTGAGATCTAATCGAAGGCTTAAGAGTTTTTACAGCGTGGATACGCGTATTATCTCACTGAACATGCACGTGTGTACCCTCTCTAGAATGTGCTATTCACTGAATAGTATGAACAGTATCTCAAAGCCGAGCGTGCATCGAGCAAGGCTCGAACGTGGGCGGGCAGCGGAACGGCGGCGCGCTCCAGCCAGCCGAGCACGTTGGATATAAGATCTCTCGCAAATATGATTCATTCGGCCCAATAATCTCTTTCTGTTCGTGCACGAGCAATCTGGTGGAACCATCTCGACGATTCGACCAACAGACGCCGGGTTTTGCTTAGCCGCGTTGCACGAGCAATCTGGTCGAACCATCTCGACTCTAAGACGAACAGACGCAGGGTTTTGCTTAGCCGCGTTGCACGAGCAATCTGGTGGAACCATCTCCACGATTCGACCAACAGACGCCGGGTTTTGCTTAGCCGCGTTGGATTCGCGTCCTGCGGCGTTTTGTGAAAACACCGCTATTTCTGCAGAAAGCATGCTGGTTCTCGGATCCTGCTTATACTCGGAAAGGGAGGTATAGAATAGAGGCGCAACCCTCCCATGCAGATTGAACAAGTGGTCGTCTGCATTTGTGAAGATGAAGAAGTGGATGAAAAAGTGGATGCACGAGAAGGAACTTCTCTTCGTCGTTTGCGAGGCTCCGCGCACGGAAGATCCACCCGTCTACGGAGACGGCCTTGTGGGGAGACGTGTGCAGGGCAGTCTGAAGCAGCACGGTTGCGGTTAGTTTTCTGTAATTTATCTCGCCTTTTTTTTTGCTATAAATCCATGATAGCTAAATTATGTCCGTCGATTTTGTTCTATTCTTTATTCAAAATTATGATAGTTTCGATCACGTACATCACAGTGTCAATACAATTTTATAATCTGCTCGTAGCTGTGTATGGGGTATTTTTTTCCCCAGCTTTAGATCCCAAATCGCATGGGTATACACTATGCGTGTCAAAATGTCAAGTTAACAAGGCGACATGAGCTGCTACGCAGAGCACGGCTACACATCACGCAAGAGTTTTTTTACATGTGACGGAGATGTGTCATCTCCCTTACTTCAATTAATTAATGCACTGTAAACCACCGTGGGAGCAATCCTATCAGGAAGAGATGATCTCAGATCCCAATTGGTTGCACACTTGGAGGAATCATTTCCAAGAACAATTGGCTTACATTTAGAGTATTTTTGTTGCGCAGCTCTCATTCACCGGAGGGATCTCGATAGCCTCAAGATGATGTATGGCGTGGATTGGAATGAGGTGAAAAAGAATATTTATCGCCATAAAAAGGTAATGAATAAATTTCTTTGAATTTTAAAATAAATTATGAATGGCACATAGTATGATGATTCGCGTATGTTTTACTAATTTTCTGCAAACTTATGTTTTACTAATTTTCTATTTCTATGATGATTCGCGTATGTTTTACTAAAAGAAAATTATGAATGGCACTATTGTTCTGCAAACTTATGTTTTACTAATTTTCTATTTCTATTTTGGAGCCAATTCACCTATGTTCATTCGCTTAGCTATATTGATCATGCAGTCCACACAACAAGTTAACCATAATGTTTCAATGCTACCTGCCGGATTTTACAGACTATTCATCGTGTTCTTGATCATTGCAGAAAAATGTCTACGCATTGCTGTATTGGGCCGACTTACTTTCTGCTGCAAAGAATGCAATAGAGATTCATCTTCCAGAGAAGATATCTGTACCGGATATCGACTACCAGAGGTTGGAATCTTTTATTATAGATACAAGTTATGCGTAATGGCAACTTCAACCATATTAAATTAAAGAGGAAAGGAACACCGAAAAGAGAATGTCATCCATAAATTAGCTATTTGCACACATTTTTCTTAACTACATTCTTGTTCTACTGATGCATTCAAGCATGACATCTATTTCCAATAAAAACAAGTGGGGTGGGTGTGGACCACCACTTTGACAGCAGTATCATATCGACATGATGAATATATGTTACATTAATGTACTTAATTAGAAAAACTGTCGCATTAATCGGGGTTAAACAGAAAAACCCACAGCATCATTTCATCGGTGAACTCAAATTAATTACTATAGTGCACATTACTAGAAAAATATTAGAACTTCATTACTGATTCAGTTTTAATAGAGTTAATAACTATGTGCGTCTTCGCAGCTGTCCTGGTAACGCCCACGTGGAAAATTTGACTATCAAGGGAGTCATGAAGCCTAACGGCCGTCATGTGCGCTGCGACTTTGTCGATGCAAAAATAATTATCAGCAGTTTCGCAACATCTCATGGTGCCAGAGGAAATGCTAGGGTTGAACCATTTATCACGTATATAAACGCTTGAAAAATACTTAAGCCGTTTATATGGTTCGATCGGTACGTGCTAAGGATCCTATGTAATATGGGTTGATCCCTTTGGCTCTCGGTTGAGTATATGGATTTTTGGCGGTGAGTATATGCAGCTTCAGATTCTGGCATATTCCGAGTCTGTAGAAGGCAGAAAATTCTTGTGGAGCGTGGAGAGGGAACGGCCCCCCCGGCGGTGACGGCTTGTTAGGTGGGGAGCTACCCCTATCCCTATGTATGCAGTGAACTATTTCCATTATTAAGAATTGCTATTCCATTAACGACAATATATCTGATGAACAAGAGATAATATATACGTGATCCTGGGCATCCGATCGGAAATAGATCGTTCAGATTCAGGCCGGCGATCCCACCTCCCCACGTCCGTGTGTTTTTGTGAAGGTTTGTTATTGCACAGTCTATTAAATTTTTTTATCTTTTAATCATACACTTAGTTATCTAAAGTTATATCCTCCTCTCTTTGTAAAAAAATCCTTTCTTAAAAAATGAATCGTTGGAGTATGGTTATCTAATAGGTAAAAAAGCGACTAATAAAGAGAAAAGTCACTGTCAGTGTAATAGACACCCTTTGTGAAAATCCCATGCGCACCGATTCTTTGCGAGAACGCCCCCGCGGTCACTCTCCTCCCAAGCTCGAACGCATCATCTCCCTCTTCCCGTTCCCAAATCGAATAGGATTAGGATTAGAGAGAGAGAGAGAGAGGCGAGCCTGGCATGTCCACCGCCGCTGCGTCGACGCCCCCGCCCATCCCACCGCGTGCCACTCCTGCCCATCTGTCAGATCCCAGCTTCCCTCCCAGGAATTTCAATAAGAATCACCAGGAAAGATCGACAGGAAAAGGGGAAAGTAAGAGAACGAGAAAGTTCGCTACAACTACAGCTAGAGTATGTCGGCCAAAAAGTTATGTCTTCATTCATTGTGCCGTAGCATATATATAAAGACAACTCTCCATTAACTAAGTGCTATTACAATCTCATTAAACACACAATTAACTAAGTAAATAACCATAAGCAAAACTAATGTAGACCGTTGATGCTTGCCATCCTGGCCGTTGGATAAAGTGTTAAGCAACGAAGGGGTACCTCTTCCCAAACATCTATCAACTTCACAGAGCCAAGTTCTCAGGTTTTGACATTCCCTTCCCCTCGAGTTCATACTTGTCCTCAAGTGTTTGAATCAGGAAACCAAGATTTAATGGTATGTGAATAAAATTCAGGAAAAGTACCCTTAATGAAATCGGCATCTTCCCAAGAAGCGTCATCAGTTGGTAAATTTTCCCATTAAATTAACCATTGCGTCACCAATCGATCATGTCTAGGCAGGGCTCGAGTTTCCAATACTGCAACCGGTTCAGTCTTCAACTTACCATCTTTACTGACTAGGGGAAGATCAGGACTGGGAACTGCCCTTGGACCACAATGCCGTTTGAGCTGACTTACATGGAAAACTGGATGAATTCCTACACCCTCTGGCAATTGAAGCTTATATGCCACCTTCCCTACCTTCTGTATAACCCTAAATGGCCCATAGAACCTACTAGTCAGTTTAAGGGCTTGCCTGAGTCCAAAAGCAGATGTTCTGTAGGGTTGCATTTTCAAATATACCATGTCTCCTGCTTCAAAGTTTCGCTCACTGCGGTTTTTGTCAGCATGCTTCTTCATTCTCGATTGGGCTTGAGCCAAATTTTCCTTCAATCTTCTTATCATAACTTGTTTCTCTTGCAAAAAGTCTCTAACTTCATCATCCTGAGGGCCGGGAATACTTACTTCATTGATGAGGGGAGGAGGAAACCAATAAAGCGCTTGGAACGGTGATACCTTCAGAGAAGTATGGAAGGTGGTGTTATACCACCATTTGGCAAATGGCAGCCAATAAACCCACCTCTTCGGTTCTTGAAAAGCCATACATCTCAAATATGTCTCAACACATTGATTAACCCGTTCAGTTTGACCATCCGTTTGAGGATGATATGCGGTGCTAAACCTCAATTCAACCTTTAAAGACTTAAAAAGCTCCTGCCATAATTTGCTAGTGAAAATGCGATCTCTGTCTGAAACAATCGCCACAGGAAATCCATGTAACTTGAAAACATTATCTATGAAAGAACGAGTAACCGACTGGACTGAATATGGGTGAGCTAAAGGAATAAAATGTGCATACTTGGTAAACCGGTCAACCGCCACAAAGATCACCTCATATCCCTTTGATTTTGGCATCCCTTCAATGAAATCCATAAAGATGTGAGTCCAAGCCATATCAGGTATGGGAAGAGGCTCCAAAAGTCCGGGATAATGACAATGCTCAGCTTTGGATCTTTGACAAATAGGGCAGTTCTGAACATAGGCTTGCACATCCTTTTTCAACCCCGGCCAATAAAATAAGTGCTTAACTCGTTGGTATGTGGCCACCATGCCAGAGTGCTCTCCTACCGCTGAAGAATGGAGGGAGTGTATAATTTGCTATCTTAACTCTGCATCACAGCCCACATACAACCTTCCCTTGTATCTTAGTACTCCAGCACGAAGGGTATAACCCGATTCAGTTTCTGGAGCTATGGAAAGACGCTCCAATAGTTCTTTACAATGTGTATCTGAGGTATAACTATTTTCAATCGCCTCTACCCAAATGGGAACTGCCATAGATATAGCAACCAACTCTGTACCTTTTCTGGATAAGGCGTCGGCCACTCTGTTTTCCTTCCCCTTCTTATACTCAATCAAGTAATCGAATTCAAGCAACCGTAACATGAGTTTGTGTTGGATTCCTTCTCCAATTCTTTGCTCTGTCATATATTTAAGACTTTGTTGATCTGTTTTAATCACAAGCTGAGTTCCCAAAAAGTAATGTCTCCATCTTTTCAAAGATTCAATTATTGCTAAAGCTTCCTTGTCATATGTGGATAGAGCTGCAGATTTCATTCCCAGTGTCTTACTGAAATAAGCAATGGGTTTCCCATTTTGCATAATGACTGACCCAATTCCTTTAGCACTTGCATCGGTCTCAAGTATGAAAGGTTCAGAAAAATTTGGAAGAGCCAACACAGGTGCCGTTGTTAATTTGAGCTTTAACTCCTCAAAGGCCTTGTCTTGAGCAATAGTCCAATTGAAACTATCCTTTCGCAACATATCATGAAGAGGCCTACATATCATCCCATAATTTTTAATTAATCTCCTATAATATCCTGCCATTCCTAAAAAGCTCCTCAACTGAGATACATTCTGAGGCTTGGGCCAATCCTGGACAGCACTAATCTTCTTTGGATCAGTAGCAACCCCTTTTTCAGAAATGATATGTCCCAAATACTCCACCTGGTTAGCAGTAATTACACATTTGCTAAGATTCGCATATAATCTTTGCTGTCTCAGGGTTTCCAAAACAATATTTAAGTGCTGCCGATGCTCTTTTTTATTTTTGCTATACACTAATATGTCATCAAAGAATACTAAAATGAATTTCCTCAAGTATTTGGCAAAAATTGAGTTCATCAATGATTGAAAAGTAGCCGGCACATTAGTTAGGCCAAAGGGCATGACTAAATATTCAAAATGACCCAAGTAAGTTCTAAAAGCGGTCTTGCAAATGTCTTCTTGCTTCATACGAATTTGATGGTATCCTGACTTCAAGTCCAATTTGCTAAAGATGGCTGCCCCATGAAGCTCATCCAATAAGTCTTCAATGACAGGTATGGGGTATTTGTTTTTGACAGTAAGGGCGTTAAGCTTACGGTAATCTACACATAACCTCCATGAACCATCCTTCTTCTTGACCAAAATAGCTGGTGAAGCAAAAGGACTGCAGCTCGGCCTGATAATAGATGATTCTAGCAACTTATGTATCTGATTCTCCATTTCAAGCTTTAATTGATGTGGAACTCGATAGGGACGAATATTAGGAGGGTTAGATCCTTCTTTGATGGGAATGGAATGGTCACACTCTCTTTGAGGAGGTAGATCTTGGGGATCAGAGAAAACATCCTGGTATGAATCCACCAAAGATTGGTAAAGAGGATTCACTAATGTAGCTGCTGCATGTATCATGTGGTTTTGAAGTTCTACCATAAACCCACAAACCCCTTTTTCTGCTATTTTGTCCCAACTTTTCAGGCTTATTGCCTTAATCACAGGAGTTGGTTGAAGATCTTCAAAAACTACCTCAGTGACTCCATTCTTCATAATAGTTAACCTCCTAGTCTTCAAATCCATTTTCATTGGACTATGGTGATATATCCAATCACACCCAAATACCATATCATAACCATTCAGTGGTAGTACTTTGAAGGAACTAGTGAATTTCTCTCCACGAATACTGTAATCCTCTTCTGAAATAATTGAACCAGTCATTAAGGTTCCACCTCCAGCCACAGTTACCTTCTGTAGGGTAGTCACCTTGATTTTACATGAAGTCCTGGTAGCAAAAGCCAAATCAATGAAGGTGTGAGAGCTTCCACTGTCAACCAATGCTATCCCTTGTTTACCCCCGATGTTGACATTCAATGTATAAGTGGTTACCCCAATATGTCCACTGACAGCTTGTAGAGATATTTGCATCAATTGTTCTTCTGTTTCCGAAGGGGAAGCAAGTTTTTCACAGCTATCAACTTGCACTTCTTCCTGCTCAAGTTCAGCTGGAATTGCTTCTTCACTTTCAGCTGCCATCAAATTTACTTGTTTATATTGCTTGCATTTATGACCTAAGAACCACTTATCACCACAATATCAACAGATCCCAGGAGTAAATGGCTTAGGGTTGATCTCCTTCTTCTGATAGTTAGATTCAGAAGAAGGTTTGCTCTTTGCCATTGCTGACAAATTCTTATGTTGACCCAATTGAGCATTCTGAACACTTCTCCTAGTTACAGCTCCCTTTTCCATATCTTTAGCCATCCAATATGCTTCACACAGATTTTGTGGCTTGAAAGGTTTGAGGTAATGTTTGATATCATTTCTCAACCCATTTATGAAACACTTAACAAAAAATAGTGGGTTTTGGAGAGGATTCTCATTCTTGTATACTGCCATCAATTCTTCAAATCTATCTATATAATCAGCAACACTCAAGTTGTACTGCTTCAATGAATGAAAGTTCTCAAGTACTTCATATCCACTGTGTTGCGCAAAACGATCACAAACCATAGCACAGAATTCTGGCCAGGGTGGAGGGTTCCAGAGTAAACCAGTGCTTCTCAACCATCTATCAGCCCTCCCAAGCATGTACATTTGTGCTAAATCAAACTTAGCTTCATCAGGAACATTGGCCATTGCAAAATAAGTTTCACTTTGTCTGATCCACTCCAACGGTTCTCCTCCATCAAATTTAGGAAAATCCAGTTTAGGCCCCTTAGCAATAGATTTGTAAAAATTGTATACTCTATCATTGCTAGGGTTGGGGTTCCACTGTCTAGCATGATATTGAGAATGAGGTTGACTCAAATACTCTCTAGGGTTCGGAGGCCACTGCCTAGCTATAGATGATTCTTGGTTAGGGTTTAAATGATTCAAAGTGGGAGAAGCCAAAGAAGAACCTGGCAAAGGTTCTTGACCCCAACCAGTGGCAACTGCTGAAAAACCAGTAGGTGGATGGTTGTAGTTACCTTCAGGGGTACCCCTCAGGTGAACCCCTTGGGTGCTATCAAGATTTATGTGCCTCAAACCTTCGATTCTCCGCGTCATCTCCATCTCAAGTTCTCCAGCTGGTGCCAACTCTTCCACAGTATGAAGGTTTGAAGTACCTCTTCCATCAGTCGCTCTTGTCTGGGAATGTGTTAGCCCTTGTAAAAGACTCTCCATCCGGTTCATCTGGTCCTGCATTCCCGACACTTGCTTATGTAAATCTCCCATTTGGCGCTGCAACACATCAGCCTTGTTACTCGCCTCCATCGCTTCTTGCCTGACTTCCGAAAGTTCCGAAGTCTCCGTCTCATTTCTTGCCAAAGTTTTTGTCATCTTCCACCAATCGAAGCTAGGTTTAGGGATTTTACCACGGATCAGAATCCAGAACCTTCACCTAGCGCCGATTTGGACAGAAGCCACCAATCGGAAGTGGTTGGGGATTTTACGAGGAACTCAAGAAACCCTAGTTCCCAACCCAATCGCTCCGATCACTTCTTGCCGAGAATCGATTGCTCTGATACCACAATGTCAGATCCCAGCTTCCCTCCCAGGAATTTCAATAAGAATCACCAGGAGAGATCGACAGGAAAAGGGGAAAGTAAGAGAACGAGAAAGTTCGCTACAACTACAGCTAGAGTATGTCGGCCAAAAAGTTATGTCTTCATTCATTGTGCCGTAGCATATATATAAATACAACTCTCCATTAACTAAGTGCTATTACAATCTCATTAAACACACAATTAACTAAGTAAATAACCATAAGCAAAACTAATGTAGACCGTTGATGCTTGCCATCCTGGCCGTTGGATAAAGTGTTAAGCAACGAAGGGGTACCTCTTCCCAAACATCTATCAACTTCACAGAGCCAAGTTCTTAGGTTCTGACACCATCGAGCCGCGCCGCACTGGCCATCCCTCCGCTCTCTTCCCTGGACACCCTCGGCGAACACGATTGGAGAAGTAGCCAAACGCTAAGGTGCACTCCCAATCGTCGCTGTGTGCTTTGGGTGGGCTACCACTTGCTCCATGCCAATGATTTGGGCGATTTCTTTTTGTTTTGCTTGATTTGAGCGGTTTCAGGAAGTAAGAAGATTGGCAAGTTCTACTGTATTAGTGAAGATTATGGATCCTGTTAGTTCCACCGAGGATGCATTACTACTTGTAGAATATGTAGGCAATATTTTAATTCCAAGTTTTAGTAGCAGACAAAAGTAATATACTAGTGATGCACAACTAACTAGTGACAGTAGGCTACTCATCATATTTCAGAATATACGCAAAAATAATATTGTATCAAAGTCGTACAAACACACGAACGACTTACTTTTGGGTTTGATGTAGAGCAGGAAACAGCGCAGGCTTGATGCAGTGTAGGCTTGACGCAGTGCAGGACGTAGATGAAGCAGAGCAGGAGCGGTCGCGCAGATATGCGCTGCCCAGAAACCTTATTGCCGCCCCCGTGCAGGTCTTCACGACAGCAATGGTTCAAAGATACCGCTCACCTTCCTTCCAGGTGCACGCCGGGAAGAAAGGTCGGCGAAGTTCGACAAAGACAAGATTACCGCACAATATTACGAGAGGAAGAAAACAATGGGAGAGAAGAATGGAGAAAATCACCACAAACCTGACGCCTCTGTGCCTTTTATAGACATGCTAATTACTCTCTAGTAACTGACACCATTAGACTGAAATAATGCTCAAGTAACTGACTCCATTATTCACTAGTAACTGCCGATATTCAAATCAAATATTTACGCAGTCTCATTACGACCAAAGAAGTAATCGACTTATTATTCACCGTAATCGCTAAAATTTAAAACCAAATAATGGTAATTAAGCGCCTCTGAGACCGCTTAAAAGGAGAGAGAGATGATGCGAGGTTCAAGAAAATAAGGTGGACATGGATCGCCAAGTGGCACGCCACGCCACGGCGCGATCGCGGCCGCAAGTCACAAGTCACGCGATTTTCACGCGAAAATACGCGAATACGCGGCAGCGCGCAAGTGCGCTGCGTGTGTATTTAGCCAAAGCCACCATCCACTTCCATAACTCAAGGAGTGGTATGGACTCCACCTTATAAATTGGTCTCCCCCACTTTGACTAAGCAATATGGTACTAAACCTCACATGCTTTGGAATTTAAGAAAGCGGGCCACAAATAATGGGCCAATTTCTAACAATCCCCCACCAATTCCAAAGCAAGAAGCAAAAGGATATCAAAGATATTGTGCTGACGTACTGTTAATATACTAGTCTTTTAGTGTAAGTCCCGTACGGGTTGAACTTGCACCTAGAATAACAAGATTCATCTTCTCACAGCTAATGAATGGGCAATGCCTTGAATTCATAGCTTTTTGTGATTAGATTTCACTTGAAATCTCAACTAGTACTAGGCTGCCAATGAACCACGCCTAAACGGAGCGTTATATGGTCATGCTCCCTTATCTGCTCATGAGCTTTCTAGAGAATGCCCCATTCTCGTGAACTGCGACCAAACAGTTAAGCTCAAGTAGGTGTATTCTTTCTGGGTATCCTGCAGGCTAATACCTTTTCCTCATTTGGACAACAGAATACATTAAGGCTTTATGCCAACCTTCCATACAGTTGAGAGTATTTTATTTATTAGGACATGAGTACAATCAATATGTACTCTCTTGTTACAACATCAACTTATTTTTCCCATTAACTACGTCACGGGATCTCCGATCAAGAAGGCATGGGTTACCATTGTGATGTAATTTAAAGGGGCCTCATTCCCATGTCCATAGAAGCAACGGAAATCGCTTTCCGTGCTAATCCCTTTGTAAAAGGGTCTGCCAGATTTTTCTCAGTGTTAATATAGTTCACAGCTATCACTCCGAAGTTTCTCAATTTTCTGACAGATTTAAGCCTCCGCTTCACATGTCTAGAGGACTTCATATTATCCTTTGTACTTGTGACTTTGGCCAACACAGTTTGATTATCACAGTACATCAGAATTGCCGGTATTGGTTTCTCAACTAACGGTAAGTCTATCAGAAACTCTCTTAGCCATTCAGCCTCAACAGTGGCTGTGTCAAGTGCTACAAGTTCCGCTTCCATGGTTGGTCTTGTCAATATAGTCTGTTTACAAGACCTCCATGAAATCAGCAAAGACCAAACAAAGTAAACACATAACCACTTGTAGCTTTGATCTCATCAGCATCAGAGATCCAATTGGAGTCAAGTAGCGCAATACAGAAGGGTATCCAGTATAATGTATTCCATAAGATGTTGTGCCCCTCAAGTAGCGCAACACTCTTTCAAGTGCCTCCTAGTGATCATCTCCTGGGTTAGAAGTAAACCGACTTAATTTGCTCACAGCAAATGAAATGTCAGGTCTTGTGGCACCGGCTAAATACATAAGTGACCCAATAATTTGTGAATATTTCAATTGATCTTTTCCTAACCCTTGATTCTTTCGAAGCTTAATGCTTGTATCATAGGGTGTTGGAGAAACTTTACAATTTTCGAAGCCGAAACGGCTCAATATTTTCTCAGCATAATGAGATTGGCTCAAAGTAATCCCATTCTCATTCTTAATCAATTTAATATTCAAAATAACATCTGCCTCTCCTAAATCTTTCATATCAAAACAGCGAGATATAAAAGATTTGACCTCGTCAATTACGGCAGTGTTTGTTCCAAATATAAGTATGTCATCCACATACAAACACAAGATCACTCCTTGACCCCCACCATAACGGTAATATACACATTTATCCGCTTCATTCACAATAAAGCCAGCGGTTGTCAAAGTTTTATCAAACTTTTCGTGCCATTGTTTAGGTGCTTGCTTTAAACCATACAAGGATTTTAATAATCTGCATACCTTATTTTTCTCGTCTGAAATCACAAAACCATCAGTTGATCCATATAGATTTCTTCCTCCAACTCTCCATTAACTAAAGTCGTCTTTACGTCCATTTGATGAACATACGTACCATAGGAAGATGCTAATGCAAGGAGTACTCTGATGGTGGTTAATCTAGCGACAGGAGAATAGGTATCAAAGAAATCTTCTCCCTCTTTCTGAGTGTAACCCTTAGCTACAAGTCTTGTTTTATACTTCTCAATAGTACCATCGGGCCTCGCTTGTTTTAAAAATCCACTTACATCCAACAGGTTTGCACCCAATAGGAAGATCGGTGATCTCCCAAGTCTCATTCGCCATGATTGAATCCATCTCACTCTGATCGCTTCTTTCCAATACTCAAGATCGTAAGATGCATAAGCTCCGAAAGAGTCTTTGGCACATCATCCACGAGGTATACAATATAGTCATCACCAAAGGTTTTATCAACCCTTTGTCTTTTACTCCTTCGAGGAGCTTCTGCGACTAAACTATTGTCCTTCTCAGGGATATCATAAAATGGTTCAGAAATGGTGGAAAGTTCAGAAGTTTGATTATTCTCATTTTCGATATTATCGATTTGAACATTCTCAGTTCAAGTTGAAGTATTGCCTACTGTTCTCATAGGAAAGATATTCTCAAAAAATGAAGCATCTCTAGACTCCATTATTGTGTTAGCAATAATCTCAGGAGTTTCTGATTTAACTACTAAAAAATCTATAGGAAAGATTTTCAGTTCAAGTTGAAGTATTGCCTACTGTTCTCATAGGAAAGATATTATCAAAAAATGAAGCATCTCTAGACTCCATTATTGTGTTAGCAATAATCTCAGGAGTTTCTGATTTAACTACTAAAAAATCTATAGGCTGTGCTATTTTGATCATATCCTAGAAAAATACAATCAACTGTTTTTGGTCCAATTTTCCTCTTTTTCTGCAATGGTATGTTGACTTTTGCCAAACACCCCCAAGTTCGCAGAAAATTAACATTAGGTTTTCTCCCCTTCCATCCCTCATATGGAGTAATTTCACTCTTTTTAGTGATTACTCTATTTAGGACGAAAGTTGCTGTCAATATAGCTTCCCCCCACCATGCCTTAGGCATACCGGAACTCTCTAACATGGCATTGACCAAGTCCGTTAATGTCCGGTTTGTCCTCTCAGCTATCCCATTTGATTGGGGTGAATATGGTGGTGTGAACTCATGGATTATTCCATGCTCAGAACAGAATTGGGAGAACTCATGAGAGACATACTCTCCTCCACGATCAGATCTCAATCTTTTTATTTTCTTTTCTAGTTGATTCTCAACCTTGGCCTTATAAATTTTAAAGTAGTTTAAAGCTTCATCCTTAGTTTTAAGTAAATACACATAACAATAGCGTGTTGCATCATCAATAAAAGTTAGAAAATATCTTTTGCCTCCTTTTGTCAATAGTCCATTCATTTCACACAAATCTGAATGAATAAGATCTAATGGTGCCAGATTCTTTTCATCCTCTAATCCTTTAAAAGGTTTTCGAGGCTGTTTTGCTTGCACACAAGACTGGCACTTTGATCCTTTGACAATTTCACATTTTGGAATTAAATCTAATTTGGACATTCTCACAATACTATCAAAACCAATATGACAGAAACGGGAATGCCAAATATTTGCCTCACATTTATTTATATTTGTTGCAACATTCAGATTATAACAATACTCTAAAGTACTTAGGCGGAACAAGCCTCCGCTCTCATAGCCTTTACCAACAAAGTTTCCGAACTTAGAAAATACAATTTTATTCGACTCAAAAACTAGCTTATAACCATCCCTACATAGAAGAGAACCACTAATAAGGTTCTTATTTATTGTAGGAGCATGCTTTGCGTTCTTTAAGTGGACAATATTCTCAAGTCACTTCAGATCCACCGTACAACACCAAGAATGTAAGCATGCGAGCCGCTTTCCCATTAGGACGGAGGAAGCCCTGCTGCCTGGTAAGAAGAAAACAAGAAAATATCGAACATACGTGAACATTAGCACCAAAGATCCACCCACCAATCGGTGGATTGACATGCTAAAAACAACGGTGGATTACCATACCCTCCACGAAGTCGAGGCCTCGCTTATGATTACGTTGACCTTCTTCTTTGGTCGCTCACCATCTCGATTTTGCGGGCGACAATCCTTCGCAATATGACCATCTTTTCCGCACACAAAGCAGGTGATGTCCTTCGAATCCCTTTTCTCAGTTTTCTTCTTCTTAAAGCTAGTTGTCTTGTTTGGTTTGTTGGATTTGTACTTCTTTGCTATAGTCTTTTTCTCAATGAAGTTTGCATTGTTTTGGCCAGAAGTGCTTGGTGCATCTTTTGCTCTTGCTTTTTCTTCCACATCGAGAGTAGCAACGAGATCTTCAACAGAAATCTCTTCCCTCTTGTGTTTCAGGCTAGTGGCAAAATCCCGCCAAGAAGGAGGGAGTTTAGCAACAATGCCCGCAGCCACAAACTTAGGAGGTAACACACAGCCCAAGTGCGCAATTTCACCGACTAGTAGCTGGAGGTCATGAGCTTGTCCAAGTATGGACTTAGCCTCATCCATGCTAAAGTCGAAAAATTGCTCACACATGTAGAGCCAACGACCAGCCTCTGCCTCTGCATATTTGTGCTCTAGTGCATTCCATAATTCTGCATGGCGCACTTATAGTCCATGTACACATCGAGAGTTGATCTGCGAGCCAAGATGCAACCAAGAGTAGTGTTGTTTGCACTATCAAACCGCATGTACTTGCTCGATCAGAATGGATACCGCGGGTGGACAACCCACCACACCCCAAAGACATGAGCCAAAACTTGACTCTAGTCCATTATCTACGAAAGTTCTGGACCACAAAACCTCTCGGGTTTCATCGCATCAGAAGCGCTAACCATTTCTGTATTGCAACAAATTTCACAATAAGGTTTCTGGATTGTAGAATATGTAGGCAATATTTTAATTCCAAGTTTTAGTAGCAGATAAAAGCAATATACTAGTGATGCACAACTAACTAGTGACAGTAGGCTACTCATCATACTTTAGAATATATGCAAAAATAATATTGTATCAAAGTCGTACGAACACACGAACGACTTACTTTTGGGTTTGATGTAGAGCAGGAAACAGCGCAGGCTTGATGCAGTGTAGGCTTGACGCAGTGCAGGACGTAGATGAAGCAGAGCAGGAGCGGTCGCGCAGATATGCGCTGCCCAGAAACCTTATTGCCGCCCCCGTGCAGGTCTTCACGACAGCAATGGTTCAAAGATACCGCTCACCTTCCTTCCAGGTGCACGCCGGGAAGAAAGGTCGGCGAAGTTCAGACAGCACAGTACTACCACACAATATTACGAGAGAGGAAGAAAACAATGGGAGAGAAGAATGGAGAAAATCACCACAAACCTCGACGCCTCGTGCCTTTTATAGACGTGCTAATTACTCTCTAGTAATCGACACCATTAGATGAAATAATGCTCAAGTAATCGACTCCATTATTCACTAGTAATCGCGATATTCAAATCAAATATTTACGCAGCCTCATTACTATCAAATAAGTAACCGACTTATTATTCATCGTAATCGCTAAAATTTAAAACCAAATAATGGTAATTAAGCGCTCTCAGACCGCTTAAAAGGAGAGAGAGATGATGCGAGGTTCAAAGAAAATAAGGTGGACATGGATCGCCAAGTGGCACGCCACGCCACGCGCGGTCGCGCGTCGCAAGTCACAAGTCACGCGATTTTCACGCGAAAATACGCGAATACGCGCGCGTGCGTGCGTGCGCGCGCGTGTGTTTAGCCAAAGCCACCATCCACTTCCATAACTCAAGGAGTGGCATGGACTCCACCTTATAAATTGGTCTCCCCCACTTTGACTAAGCAATATGGTACTAAACCTCACATGCTTTGGAATTTAAGAAAGCGGGCCACAAATAATGGGCCAATTTCTAACACTACTGTGTTGTAAAAATTCTAGATTTTGTGTTGTCATAGTGGAAGCATGTACGTCAAACCTTACGCCTTTTGTTTTATGAATGGAAGAATGAAATTTTGTATATGATTTCTGTCCATGAGAATTGGTATGTGGTTGTGTGCTACCCTTTAGTTAGTAATATCCAGTCTGGGATGCAATTTCTGATTTTTTGTGGAGCCAACTCGAGCTCCTGACGTGGTCTCCAATTTCTGAATTTTTCGTTGTGTGATGTATCACAGAAAGCAACTGCAAGAAACAGATCGTCACGATCAATGTGCATCGATTCACAACAATAACAATTGAATGGATGGGTCGCTTGATGCAATGAACCCGCTTGGATCCCGATATATACAAACAAGACTTACAAGTAGTACATGTCGATTCTTGGAAGAACCAATACAAGCACTCAACACCTCTTCTTGCCTTCCAACTTATTCTTGACAAGCATTCCGAAGCATCTATTATTTACAGAAAAATGAACATTCATTTGGGACATTGTAACAACCCAAATTTACGGGACTAATGTAATTGCAAAATTAATAAAAATCTTTGTCGAATTTTTGTGTATTTCATTTCGTTTAATTGAGTTCTTGAGTTGGAATTCCTGGCGGCAAAAATTTAATTAAGAGAAGAAAAACTTCAAAAATGAGAATCAAAATTTCAAATCAAATCCTGAATTCTCAAAACCCTTGGCCATCCTAAATCTAAATTCTAAAAGTCAAAGAATTTAAATCAAGATGTAATATTTAAGTTAATCATTAAAGTTTCTCAGTTACTAAAACTAATCAAGGAAATGTGAATTGGAAAATCCTCAAAAATCAGAAAGATCCTTTTTCGGCCGGCCCATTTCCCTTTGGCCCACTCGGCCCACCTGGGCACCTTATCCCTTCCCGATCCCCTTCTCCCTACTCGGTTCCGTCTCCCAGCACCGCCGCCCGCATGCGTTCTTCCTTTCCTGCGCTCCAACCCGTGCAGCCGCTACCTCCCTTCTCTTCTCCTCCCTCCTCCTTGGTGCTGCTCCTGGTCGGCCCAGCCCCAAGTGACAGCGCGCCGAGCCCGCCGCTCCGGCCTAGCTTCCTCGCCTGCTGCCTCGCCCCTAGACTCGCGCGCCGCCGCTGGTGTTGACCTCGTGCTTGCACACCCTGTCGCTGGCTTCAATGCCTACCAGGCCTACCGCCACCCCTCCCGCCTGCACCGGCCTACCTCAGCATTACACTGCGCGTCGCCTCCATCACCTCTGCCGGTCTATGTCACCTCGCGAGCTATGCTACCGCCGGCCTAGCTCTACATTCACTCCTCACCCGCGCCGCATCCCTCTGATGGCTCTGCACCGGCCTATGCCTACGCCTCCACTCCTCGGTGCCTAGTTCAGCGTCGGCCTATTGTCATCTTTGCGTCGACCTCGCCTGCATCCACTGCCCGACATTACTATACCCCAACCACTGCCTTCAATGCCTTCAGCAGCCACAAGCTCACCTCGTGTATGAAAAGGATTTGAACACCTCAGTGTCTTGCCGTGCCCCTTTTCCCTTTCCCTTCACAAGCCGAGGCATCCACCTTTCCCGTTTCTCATTGCTCTGCCATCGCCGAGCTAACCCCCGTACTGCTGCACCACCAGCAAATGGTCGCCGCTTGGAGCTCCGCCACGGTGCCTTGAAGCTATTCCAATCATTAGTTGGACCCCTGGTTGACCTTAGCTCATCGCCCACGGAGACTTCCCGCACGCCGCAGCTATCGCCGCCAAGTCTCCGCTGCAATCTCCCGGTCAAACCACCACCGCCAGTGAGTCAGCTAAAGTCTTCTCTTGCTCTTGTGCACTAGCTCACCTTCCCTCTCTCAGGTCGGCGCCGTCCTGCCGCCCCGACAAGCTGTCGCCCCGCGCCGCCGCTGGTTTTCTTGGTTGCATCCCCTGGTGCCAGCTGCCTCTGTGGTGTCACCGCCTCAGGAGCTTCCCGGCTCGCCAACCGTCGCCAACCTCCCGACCACCCTTTCTTGGCGGCACCATCAGGCAGCCAGGTGCCGAACCTCTTCTCTGTTCCAAGTAGTCAGGCGCCTACTTTCCTCTCTATTCTCCCCGGCCGAGTGCCTCACTCCCACCTCTACCTCACTCTTTTTCTCTATTGGCATGACAGGTGGGCCCCATTGAGACAATATCTGGCAAAAAGTGAATGCTTGTAATATCCCTTGCATGGTGAGCTTCTGAAATCCATCTCTAAAAATTATGCTATGCGGCCAATAAATGGATTATGATTGTTAAAAGGACTTCTTTTTGTAATAACACTGTGACTATGAAATGTTTATGCTCCTAACCATCAAATACTAAATTATCCTCGTTTGGGAACCTATTAAAATCAAAGACCTCATGGCCAATTTTCCAATTGATAGTTTATTCTTACTACTCAATTGGTAAAAGCACAAATCGCACATTGATAACAGTGGTTATTGCAATCTGAACATGTTTAGGAAGTGATCCTGAAGATTGTTGTTAGATAAAAGCTTACTTGTGGATGCAAAAATAAATTGAAATCGCTTGTCTTTCCAAATTAAGTTTTACCACTTCTCGTCAACACTAAATACTATCAAATGCTAGTCCAAGAGCTCAATATCGAGTCTACCTCAAAACTAGAGCAATCTGCCTATTATCCATTTTGTCTTCCTCTTAGGGTTTAAAACCACCAGGGCAAGTAAATCCCATTAACTTGCATCTTATTGCATAAATTATTAATACACAAATTGCTCATTTGTCAAACCAGTGAAACTTCCTTTTGTGTGTAATTGTAAATCTAATTTTCAATATCATTTATATGATACAAAGATTCAAATACCTTTTGACATGAGACATTAATGAACCTAAATAAAGGATCCTTGCTACCTACCCCATTAATTTATCTTTGAATACTCTTAAGAATCGCATCCTAAAACCAAGCCTTGCAAAAATAATGAGGCATAAAATGATAAGTTTTAAGCTAGTAGCACTCTTAGCTTGTAATCTTGCTAAAACATAGTTTTTCATCCCAATTAATTTAAATATCCTCCATTGATCGAGAGAAATTAAATATGTGCACTCTTATTAAATTATAACTCATGTCTCAAATAAATTATCTCTATCAATCCTCTCTAGCGAGATGTGATTCACTAACCTGCTCCTAACCATAATTGGATAAAATGCTCCACCTTATCCTATATCTAACACCTTAAAATACCTGACTCAAGTATATGATAAATCACCCCAGACAATCTTCCAAAAATGCATAACTCTCACTTAACTCTTGGAACTTCCTTGATAAATATATAATAATATAAAAGGAGTTATAAAGAAACAAATCGAGCCCTTTACCTTGAGCCCTGCAGAAAGATCCTGCGGGTAATCCCTTATTTAAATTCTTCTTGTTTCTTAAAATTTTCCCTCACGGTAAGGCTATTTAATCAATTCATTCCTATCAAATAAACCCATTCCAATCGCTCCCTCTCTACCCTCAATTTATAAGCAACATAAAGCAAGTTTAATTAATTTAAACCAGACTTTTGCCGCTGTTGGGATTTATGTGGTCTTTCCCTTTTTGTTGTCGCGTATTAGAAACTGCTGTCTGAAGACGACAAGACCAAGCGGATTTGGATTACAGTGAAGATTCAAGATTTTATTGCGACTGACTGATTAAACAAGCTTTGATTTAAAACAAAGCTGCGGTAAATAGCAAGGCAAGTCATCACTTTGATCATATTGATCCCACATTTTTGAAAGTTATGTTCTTTCAAATTATTAAAATGCATGCTTACTTGTTATGTAAATCTATGTCAAATGTAAGGTAGATATTGCCCTTTATGCTACTAGTATTATTAATGTGACACCCTTTACCAGTTGATTCAACTAACCCTTGTCGCCCTAGATAATATTGCTGTTAACATTAGCTAAGTCATATTTACTGCCAAGTGAGTCTAAGGCTAGGGCATTCAATTGTCCGGCTCATCATTACTTCAAATGTGTGAAATTGTTTTGGGCAGTCATTGGACGTACATGACTGAAATATTGGTACCATTTATCTTCTCAAAACCTCAAAACTTGCTTTTTCTGTCTGGGCGGATGGTAGGAGTGGTTGGTGGATGTAACATTGGGCTGTGGACGCCCGTCTGGACAAATTAAGGACTTAGTCCTGTGTTGACCTCTCCATGTAAAACAGTACAACCACAAGCTGGCAAAGTGTAGGCATGACTAAATAATTTGTACTCGCCAGTAAATGAATGCATTTCGGGGGAAAGCACGATTTTTCTTGCTGGACGCAAAGCGTCCTGGAGATGGTCGTGTCACCGGATAGCGGTGGGCGCAAGAGGGGGTCTAGCTGGTGCCTAAATGGCCTTCCTGTAGATGGAAACCTTAGCGAGTGCATTCTTTTACTAGATACATTGTAAAGATCATGTGATAATCCGATTGATCTACATGTCCAAGGAAACATGTGGAATATAACAATTGGATTATCTCTTGTGGGTAAAGATGTGCAACTCTGCAGAGTCTAAAACTATTCGAATAGCTGAGCTCACGGTCAAGAGCGGACATGGGAACATCCTCGAGATAATTCTATTTCAAAAACCTTTTTCGGGTGGGATGAAAACTAAGTGGAGAGAGGTACTCTACTTTGTTGGATTTTTCCTGGAGAGATGTACTCCAGCGGTAATTAGGGTGAATGCAGCCTAGTAATCAAATTAGCATTGGTGGAGGTAACCATACACTGTAAAAGGTGGATGTAACCTACGCTACTATTAATATTGCACTCTCTCTTTACAACTTGCATTTTGGTTAAAATTGTTAAGTCACAGGAATTTTACCTATTGTATTGGAAACGCTGTTTTAGCAAATAAAATAACCTCAAGCTTCCCTTCACAGCCTTGCATATAATAGATATTAGTGTTGCATTCTGTGTGATGGCTTGTTGAGTACAATTTTGTACTCACTGTTGCTTATTACCCTCCAGTCAGTCAAGAACAGAAGAATGCCCTGCAATACTTCAAAGGGGTCGACAAAGATGGTATTTATGAAGGCCATGGACATAGGTCGCGAAACCCCAGTTGGCCACCTGTTGGCAAGTCTTGAGGGTCCCACTTGTGTGAAGATTTTTCGCGCAGACTCACTCTCGCTTTCGACCTAACTGCCCATGTAAGTTATTATCAGATAAATTATGCTTCCGCTTAATATATTTTTGATATACAAGGATGTAATCGTGAGCACAAGCACGATCCAGGAACAAGGCAGAGATCACAGGGAATTCGGATTTCTAAATCCGATTCTCGCGCATATGCTCTTGATAGCGATAATAGCAATGATAAATTGGTTCGTAACTGAATAACAAAACCGAATCAATAGTTTTAGAACTGAATAGTAGAACACAAATTCTCCAGATGAAAACTTTACAAGCAAATACCATTGAAACAGAGTACATGTCCGCAAGGAATGGTTCTCACAAGACCACATAAAGGGTGCCCTACATAAATTTATCCATAGGACCACATAAATTGTTTCACAAACACATAAATTGAAAAGTTACTCAAAAGCTCAGCAATCCATTCTTTGCAAAACTCACTGTCTTGATGATTAGATGAACCCTGCAGAAAATGGAATGTCAGACGCTTGAACTTGAGAGATAGGCTGATTACAAACAAAATAACAAATTACCCGGAAGTATCACACATACCTCAATGGAAAACTGCGTAGCTTCTTCCTCTCCAATCGTATTCGCCATGGATGGCCAGCAGAGGGTGCAGCACGGCTCGATGGGCGGAGCAGCGATGTCGCGATGGATGGGTGGGCGTCGGTCATGCACAAGGCGGGAACGAGCGGCTCACCTCCGTGGGCGAAGCCACATTGGGTGAACCGAGTGCACCGCACGAGGTAAAATTAAAAATCAAGTTATTAGCAACTCGTTGTTACCTCTTGTGCACCACCCTTACCCAAATTTGTGCACCACCCACCTCCTCGTTTCGCACCGCCGCTGGTTTCTTCGAGAAGCCATCCTCGCCGCTTTCCTACCACCTGCGTTTACGCCCCTGCGCTCGCCGCTTGCCAGCCCCGCGCTCGCCGCGCCATCATCTTCGCCGCTGCGCGTCGCCGACGCCGCTCCTCGCCTCCTCCACGCCTCGGCGCCGCCCAGCCCTCGCCGCCTGCGCTCGCCCACTCGCCGAGCCCCATGCTCGCCGACGCCGCCATCTCCGGCCGCTGCGTGCGTCGTCGGCGTCGCTCCCTCGCTTCCTCCGCGCCTCGGCGAAGCCGCCCGAGCCTCGCGCTGCGCCGCTCGCCGCCATCTCCGGCCGCTGCGTCGTCGCCATCGCATCGCCTCGCTCCTCCCTCCGCGCCTCGCGCGTAGAGTTGGTGGACGGCAGAGGCGGAGGAGGAGGACGGCGCGCAGCGCGCCAGCGGTCAAGCGAGGAGTCGGCGACGGCGCGCGCGGGCGGTGCCAGCGGCTAGGGAGGCCGGGGCGGAGGCGGTGGCCGGAGCGCGGCGCGGCAGGGAGGCCGAGGCGGTGGCCGGGGCGCGGTGGCGGGGAGGCCGGAGGCGGTGGCCGGAGCCGCGGGTGGCTGTGGAACGGGAGCGACGCGCGGCTGTGGGACGGGGAGGGCTGAGGCGCGGAGCCGCGGAACGGCGGAAGGAGCGGGCCGAGCGGGCGGTGGATTTGAGCCTTTGAGGAGAGCGGCCGGCGGAAGGTACTAGTACATTGCATTTTAGTTTTTGTTCCTGTTCTTACTTATCTTAGCATGTGATTATTTGTATGATTATTGAAATGCTGTGAACATACTAAGCAAGTAAACAGAATACAACGACGACGACGACTCAAGAAAATTCAAATCCTGCTTGAGATAATTCATGCGCTATACTCACATGAGCAACTTGAAAAAGAAAAGAAAATTCAGTGTCTTACCGTTATTCTCACATGTTTACATGCAAAATATAGTTGTAGTGTCATATACTTTTGTTAGTGTGATTGTAATGTAGTTTCATCGTGAATTATTTTGCCTTTGGGGTAATAGTGTTTGCTTCATACTTGTGTTCCGCCCTACCTATATTTTATTCCTGGGTCCATCACTGTTAGGAGGTAACGTACTACTTTGCCATTGTATGTGTTAGATCATAATTACATGTATATATTGAATTGTGCACTCGGGTCCTTCGTGCTCTAGCTTCGCCCCTGCTCACCTCTCCCCCTGACCCTACCCTACTTTTGATTTGGGAATAGGAAGGAGACGACGACGGGATCGAGTTTGAGGCGACCGAGCAGGAGCGCATTTTCACAAAGAATCGGGTGCGCATGGGGGTAGTTGTTGCACGATATATGTTGCCATCAACTGACTAAAACAGTAGTTATTGCACTATGTCCATCCTTTGCACCTGCTATCGTGATATAAAAGATGTTGAGTAATTGAAGTATGTCATCTACAATGGTAAGCATGGTACAATTCCATCGACTATTACTTTGATTTTCGTGCTATCTTATTCTGTATGCATATAGAGTAGTTACGTAAATATTGTGGATACTATTATTTAGCTAAGTGCTGTGCAGATATATATCCAACGGAAATAAGTACGATCCGCTCCATGTATTCGAATATAAACATACTTGAACCAGTCTTAAGAATATTAAATGAAGCCTTGCCCAACCGTTCTGCCTTATTACTAGTAGGGTGTTGCTAGCGTCCGGATCTGATCCAGGTGCTAGCATGGTACGATTTGATTGAAATATTTTATGGTAATTGCTACAACACTATCATACACATGTGCAATAAAAAGCCATTAACGCTTCAATGCAACCTCAAATAATATGTGCAACAAGGTGAAACACCGTATACAACAAAAATATTTCACAAAATCTCGATATTTGTCGAGATATGAATATACAAATCCAGACTCTCTATGTATACTATACTAGTCCAGGATCACGCTAGTGCACACAGTGTAACATAGATGACATATCGACGATATACACGATAAGATAAAGGAAAACACTCAAATATTAATAATTATCATAGTACGACCTTATAGCCAAGTTTACAATTTACTAGCTTGGAGGACTTAAAACCTAGTAGCGAAAAACAGAAATAAGCGTAGAAGCCATTTAACATGCCCACAGGCAATTGACTGGAAAGCGAAGTTCTAATCCATGAAGTTATCGAAGTATCCTCTCTCTAGTACCTCCTCCTGACATACCTCCTCCTCCTCAACTGAGCAATAGGGGCATAAAGCCGAGAGTACATTAGTACTCAGCAAGTCGTTTATAATAAATGAATGCAATATAATATGCAAGGCTTACCAATGGATGGTTGAAAGGTTAATTTGTAGAAAGCAATGATTTAAAATAAATACGATTAATAGATTGAAAGCAAACTTTAGAAAAAAATAATAGTAAGTAATCAACAGAATTGAATAATCCACTTGTGAACTACCCATTCACAAGCTAAACTACCAGTGAACTAATTATTCACTTTCCAAATGTAACCAACTAAGTTTTTATGAAAACTCTACCCCTCGTGTAAAATCACCGAGTATTATTCATAACCGAGGATACGGCTATTCAAATAGTTTTACACTCTGTAAAGGTTGTACAATTGTACCCACATGATGTGATTAGCCTCGTGCTAAGAAAAATCACAACAAACTCTTTACAATGTTCAATCTCAATCTCAATTTCACTCACTAAGGTTTCGCCATCGAGTAGGCAACCATCAGCAACCATGTTCAACTCAATGACGGAATTGAAATCGAAATATCATAAATTAATTAGTTAGGTCTATTCCATATTAGACATATGGTTTGTATAGTAAATCTCAGATCAATAGTGCATAAAATTAAGTCCTTAACATTACTTAGGCGAGACTTTCATATCTCTCGAAGTAAATCTACACTTTCTCTTTTACTGCACGATCACTCACCCAAGTGGAAACCAATTTTATACAACCAATACCAATGACACACTAATGTTATGGCACACAAATTTTATAATTGTGGCACCAATCACGATTCAATACTCATTAAGTTAAATTAATTAATTGATCACATGTGATGATGAACCCATCGAAACTATAATCTTGGCTAAGCATATTTTATCGTACAACCTATGTGACAACTAGTATGATATCACTAAATAATTTTCTATTCTATGGTGACAATGGTATCATGGTATTCAAATTATCAAGGAGAGATTAATCAATTGGGACAGTAACTATCAAGTACAAGGTTTGTAATAAAATAGTGATGCATGGTAATTTGAAATAAAATAGATAATTAATAGATTGAATACAATCAAAAGACATAATTTGCCTTGACCTTATCAGCTAAGAACTCTTGATCTTCTGATGGTGCTCCTGCTCCTTCGAAGACGCGATCTAACGATAGAGAAAACGATTGAGGTATAAAAATAAAATCAAATAAAATTCAAAGAAACTCTAAAAACTTCAACACTAGAACCAAAAGATAGAGCTCGATTTTAGATGAATTTAGAAAAAAGAGTGGGATCAATTAGAGCTAGAATGGGGGAGAATGGGTTCTTGAAAAATTAATCTAAAGAAAAATACTGAAAAATCTGAAAAGTTATTATGCTGTGGACTCGGTGCACGGAATAGTGGGTCTACGGTGGACTCAGCTCATAGAACAGTGCATGCAAGTAGGCCTACTGACGCGGCGGCTATGGCTGATGTGGCATCTGACTAGGCTAATAGGTGGCGTTAGGGCTAATGTGACAGGTGACATGGCATGCTGACGTGGTGAATGACGTGGCATCTGACGTGGCACCAGGATGGCTCAACACTGACGTGGCATTGACACGTGATACTAGGCTGACGTGGTTACTAGGGCCTACGGGTTCATGGAATAGTGGTGGCTGACAGGTAGGACTCGGCTGACAGTGGCTTGGCTCACGACACACTTGGTTCACGGAGAAGGCGAACTGATGCAGGAGTGCGGGTGCGGGGTGATGTCACGGTGATCTAATAGCGGTGGGTGAGCCACATGGATGAATCGCGACCGTCAATGCAGATCTAAACGGACGATTGTGACAGTGGATTAGACGGTTCGGGTGTCGACGTGCGGCGTGGTGCGAGGCGCGAGGTGACCCTTTGGTGCGCGAATGGTCGCGGGCGGGTGCGTGGACCGAGGCTATGTAGAGAGCGGTGATGCAGGCGACGGAGCGAAGCAGGGCGGTGTTCACTGACGATCAGGACTCACCAATGGTTGCGGACGACGGATAAGATAGCCTGACTGTTGACAGCACATGGTGGAGCGGCTGGAGGACAGACAACGGCTGGAGTTCAGCGACGGCTGTGAAGGTAACGGCGGAGGCGACTCGACTTTGGCATGAAAACGGTGGTGTGCGATGGAGGGATGCGTGGTGGAGCGAAGCTGGGCTACAAGATGCGAAGGCTTTATGGCACGACCGCTGAGGGAGTCCAGCACAGACACGGCCAGGAGACCGAGTCAGAGACGACGACAGCGGTGATGTCCCGTTCGTCTATGCGAACCGAGACCACGGTGGAGATGCGCTGGGATGATGATGAACAATGGCTGGCCCGCTGGATGCGTGACACATGGAGTTGGAGAGAAAATGGACGGCGGACGACAGACCGCACCGATGAACAGTGCTAGCATCTCCCGATAGCTGACGCGTGGCCCCCGTGGAATCCAGCGGTTGCTGGCGCGTGGTGGCTGGGATGGCTGACATGCAATAGAGGGGAGATTGGACAGCTGAGACTCAACGAGCTGGAATGAACAGTGATGGGCCGGCCCATCACTGTGCATGGATTTTGGAGGTTTTTTTAGAAATTCAAATGAAATAAAAGGAGCTCTAGAAAATAGCAAATAAACCCAAAAAATTCTCAGAAAGTTTTAGAAAATTCCTTGAGAAACAAGGAACCCAAATAAAATATTTTAGCATATTTTAATGTTTTATTTTAATCATATTAAATTCTTTTAATTAATAAAAATTTATTTTAAGCTTTCATTAATTCTAGAAAAATCCAAATAATGAATTTTGTTTTGAAAGCTTCAAAAAGGCTCTAAAATCAGGATGTTACCATATTACACTAGTTGTTGCTAATTGTTGGACACATGAAATCGAAATATTGCAACAAAAACAACACTACCTTCCATGGCAGGCGCGGCAAGGCCTCGGGTGTAGTGGTGGCGTGCGGTGGAAAGGTGGTGTGCGCGGCATGGATCCGGCGCCAAGAGGAGAACGCATATGCATAGGCGGCTGATCAAATGGTGAGCTGCAACTAGGAGACACGGTGGCCAAGCTGCTCGACAGCACACAAGAGCTAGAGTCGGCACGACCGGAGGAGCTGTGCCGCGGTAGTGGCCAAGACTGGAGGCAAGCTGGTGGCTGAATGGTACAGAGGAGCAGCAACGAGCAGCCAGCAGCATGGGCCAAAGCCGAGCTGGCACCAACGAGCCCCGTGGCACGACGGTGGCCGGTGTCGACCAAAGCCATGCAGAGCCGGTGGTGTGGATGAGCTACCGATATTGGAGGAAGAAGATGGAGATGTAGTCGGCACTAGAGGCAAAAAAATGGAGAAAGAGAAGTGGACGAAAAGAAGATGGAAGAGAGATGCTGGAGATGAATGAATGGTTGGGGATAACGTTGGAATGAGTGGTTAGGGATAGTTTCGATATTTAGTAGTGCCATTGCCTTCCACCCTAAGCTGCTACAACCACATCCAATAAGTGCTTCCCACGCAAATTCCCAGCCATCTCCTCCTCCGCACTACCTCCCCTTCACCCGCCTCCCGCTTGATCCGATGAGCTATCTCATCCTCCGACCGCCTCCTTACCATCCAGCTTGGGTGGCCATCATGAAAAAATCCAGATGGTTTTTCCTCTTTCCCGAGGTTCTTAGGCGTAACAAAATATGTTGTTCCTGGTAGTGAACAAAATATTGATCTCATAAGAAAACTTCTTTTAGACTAGACGTACTAATCATCCCAACCATATTTTTGTTATATTTTGTTATATTTACTTGTATTTTTAACATGTATCAACTTCCTTAGAAATATCTCTACAGCGTAGAAACATCTTTAAGAACCATAATTACATCATAACATTTTTGTGCACTTCCAAAAGTTCGTAAAAAATGTCTGTATAAGATAAAATTCTATGTGCCTCCAAAATGCCTCAACTAAAATCATCTCGAGGATAAAAATGGCATGATTTATAAAAGTGTCTCAAAAGGCTCTAGTAGAGAATTTAGAACTTCTTATTGTAGAGACAAATCATAAGCATCCCTTGAAAGGTTCCTCTAGATGGGGTGTTTGTAGTCATTTTGTCAATTAAAAATAAAATTATGTATGTTTTACAACAGAGTAAATAAACTTGCAAAAGTGTGCAAAAACTAGACTGAAATCCTTGACTATGTTACAAAATGTATTAGAGTGAATTCCATGGAATTCACAGTAACCTACATTGATACAAGTAATACAGAAACCATATATTTACAATGTTATAATTTGAACCAACAAAAATAAATGACATAGATCTTTCAGTTTTTCTCTGATTAATATAGAAATTTCTAGTTTTTTTTATAGCGAACGCAAATGTTTCTCTTAACAGATTGCTTCAACACTAATTGTGGCAATTGTATTTGTTAAATTAATTACCTTGTCGAACATATCGACATGTTTCTTTCCTCTGCAAGTACAATTTGTTGGGCGGTAGGTCCGGGGTATGCACATGCCGAACCTCAAACAGCTCCCACCTGGTTGACCTTGGCAAGTAGAAGTCTGTTGGGGGGTCTACCCCGGACCTGGTCTGAGGTAGGCACATGCCGAACCTCGGACAACTCCCGCGCGGTCGGCCTCAGCAAGTACAAGTTCATTGGGGAGACTACCCCGGACCTAGGGTAGGCACACATTGAACCTCATACGACTCCCACATGGTCAACGTTAGCAAGTAGAAGTCTATTGGGGGGTCTACCCTAGAACCGGTTCGAGGTACGTAGGTACACGCCGAACCTTGGATGGCTCCCGCATGGTCTACCTCAGCAAGTGGAAGTACGCATGGTCGTACTTGCCATGTATTTATTAATATCAAATTTCTCTTAATTTGGATTGCACTTGACATGGACTCTTTCTTTTAATTTGCTACCTTTCATTTAATTATTATGGCAAATTTTATTCATTTATGGATGTTACTTTGGAGGTCATGTGGAAGTCAAATTGCTAATTTCTATTTATTTTTAATTCCTAATTTTTTTAATTTGGATTGTACTTGACATTAACTTTTTTAATCTGAGTTGTTATAACTCAGATCCACCAGATTGATGGCTAGATCTTTCTCTAAGTATATAATTTGTATAGATATAAATAGATTCTTATCTTTTTATGTCAACAATCAAATCTAAGCCTTTAAAATTAGGACCCATCAATTTAAGTGATAGATATTTTACTCTTTTTTTTAGAATTTCTAGTATATTTTTCTTTTTTCTTAGGAACTCTTAAAAGCCTGTTATCGACTTTTAGTATATAATAGATAGATATTGTATGTTTATATTTACATCTATTAAATTTGTCTCATGAAACTTACTATTTCTTATTAGATATAGGGATGCAGTACGATGATCAAATTTCTTCAAGATTCCATTAGTTGGCATAGGCGGGATCATGGTCTGTACTTTGGAGACATGAGCTTTGGTCCTATAATCAAAGTGTTTTATGGCATGTGTTGGGGGAGGGTCCTTGCGCTACCTCAACCCCACGACCACTCCGGAGCGACGACACCTGTTGGAACGTCTACCTCAAGTCAAGTCCACAAGTCGACCTCGGTGAGGTTCACAAAACCAACTCTAGAGGGAGTCCAAGGCCAACCTTGGGCGAGATACACAAGACCAACCCTGGAAGGGGTCCAGGGCAAACCCCTTATGAGGTTTGGGGCCAACACCGAACAAAGTCTAAGGCCAGCCACGAACCAACGCTGGAGTCTTGGACATAGTAGGACCCGCACAGGGGAAATGACATGGATACCCCGAGTAAGCTGGGCCCCAAGGGCAAACTTGTAACTTCACTCGCCTCCCTTTCCCCCTATAAAAAGGACCTCTTGTAATGGAAAAGGGGAGGCTATTTATAACCCTAGACACTCATATTAAATACACTTAGGTCATTTGTGTGCTTCCCTTGAGTTCCTTCGCATCCTCAGCGGTCTCTGCATCTGACTAGAGGTGTTTATAAGTTTACTATCTGGTCTCACACTGATGACAGTTGGTGCTGTCCGTGGGGATCGAATGAGAAGCTACATGCTCCAGAAGCAAGCAATGCGTACTGGGCACGTCGCATCAACTTCGTGACATACTAGCTTTGGTCTAGATGCTAGTCCACCATGAACCACATTACTGTCCCCACATGGATTACAAGCCCTAGCGACTTGCCTTCACATACCGTCCACTCCCTCCAATCAAGGCCACGCCCACCATGGCAATCTTGGCCACAAAAACAGCAGAACCACAACTCCAACATCAGCAATTGACTAGTAGAGTGCCCGTGCATTGAAACAGATATTAAATAAATAAGACAACATGTTCTAAACTCATATTATTTGGTTTATATATTTTAGATCATAGTATCACGAATCATCTACTTAATTAAGCTTCGTTCCAACGGACATGCATTAAACAGATAGGTCGTACTAAAGATGGTTTTTAAAATTGAAGTCTAGCCCCCTCTAAAGACACCGGTTAAATTTAACAGTTATATTTGGAATACAATATATTAAATTTTTATCATTGTAAAGACCGTATGGCGAATAGTGATTAAAACTGAACCCCTTGCCGGACTCTTCTCACTTCCCTCTACCTCCTTCTACCAGTTACTTGCGTTGGCTTCCGACAACTTTGGCACCGCGGAATCTTAGGTGAGACGACCATCTTCCTCGGCTCCAATGGCTTTGCCACCATCTCCGACAACGAAGGCCAATGCCAACCCATTTTTTTATCGGTAGTCCTTTAATCAAGCAACCCTTTACAAACATGAATATTATTGTGAGTGGTATAATATAGTATTATTTATCAGTAGTCCTTTACAGTAGGTAATGATCCATTTGCCCACAAGAAAAGCAACTTGAGTACATACCATCAATAGCAGGCATAAATACCCATTTAATCAATGGCACAGAAATAGTCCAATCCCACGTACCACAAGTGGATGATCCTATTTTAAAAGAAATGCTGAACCAAAGCTTTAAATTCACACCCGATAGTGCCGATCCAGTTGTTAACAACTTATAAAGAAATGCCATCTTACATATTCAAATTCAGATGAATTAGGACCCTAGATGCCAACGTGTCCAAGCAAAGACTATTAACAACAAATTATTTTTTAAAAATAATAGAAAACCGTCAATTATTCAGCACAAGTACTCTACTATTAGTCTTGTGCCCATGCGTTGCTACGGAAAAGAAAACTTAGTAGTGGATATTATAATGCAGTTATATATTAAGAAGGCAAGTGCTTACAGATCAAATATAATAAACCTTGATAAAATCAGCCACAATGATTGTTGTTCTTTGTGGATTGAGTGTGTTTACATGAGTTGCTCACATATCTTGCACAACTCTGTATGTATGTACAGCAGAAAGCAACACGCCTGCAAGTAACTGAAAGAAAATTGATATAGTAATTAGAAGCTTGTATCAAGTAGAAAGTTCGAAACATAATAACAAGTTCTGATGGTATGCAACGATAGAGAACGGAATATGTTAAGACAATGAAGACATCCATGATCAAAACATGCATACACTGTAATTCTACTCGCCAACAAATTATCAACAGTGAACAATACATGGTTAAAAGTTGGATCTGGTCTGGTTAGACACACGCATTGAACAACAAGAAAGTAATCTATGCTGTAGCACAGATTAGGTATTAACATTGTAGGAAATAATTGGAATGCCCTCAGTCCTTCTTTCCCCTTAAAAGTATATGAGTTAACTCCTCGTCTAGTCCCCACAGGAACAAGGAAAAAACCTTATAGACAATAAACAAAAGTGACCAACTAAAAAAGAAAGCTGAGACCAAAACTTGGCCCACACTTAAAGGCCATCATAGACACATCATGCATACACTTACACAGGTGCACACAAACACAGCCATACAGACGCACAATGTGAATCTAAGTAATGAAAATTTCATATAGAGGAGGTCACATCAAAATAACATTGAATTTGAACAATGGAACACTTAATCACTGCCCTTATTAATATGCTCTAAATTAAAGAATAGATGTCTTAATCTGCTCTAAAACAAAGAAAAGATGTCTTGATCTTCCCCCTTCGTGTTCCTACCCATTGGGACAGGATGGCAGGCTAGGGCACAGGACGTGGGTGTATGTAGATGAGCGGATGCACCCCTTGGAGCGATCGGATGGCTAGAGTCTACATTTGTACACAGTTGATAAGGGCAACATGGATAGAAAAATATACCTGAACAACCCCAAACCACATGTTGCTAGATTACTATTTGTAAGACATGTCCACAAAGAGAATTTTGTAAGATATCAGACTTGATAGAGTTCTAATCTATCATCGTTTGTTGGGGGTATTAAAAGTACAATATTGTGATAGGAACTTCATGCAAGTATAAATCTAAATCACATACAAATAGGGTAACTTTGCAGTTGCTACAAGAGTTCCAAATCCAAAATATCCAACTCAAACTGGCATAGATAAGCAGCATGCTTAGTAATAATTGATTTTAGCATTTGGATCGATCAGATATTCTCATTTATGCTGTAGAGTTCTGAAATATTCACATGCATGCTTAGTAAACAAAGCCTCATCATGTCCTACAGAACATACCAGCAACTTTGAAGATACTTGCTACATAAAATAGAATGCCATTGACACCACTTAGTTGTTGTAGTACAAGGAGACCAATTCCTATCTAAAGAAATAAGACCAATAAGAAAAAAGGGGAACATTAATGTGTCAAAGTAAAGAATTTAATAGCAAGCCACCAACCATGAGAGGAACACTATATCTCTTCTGCTTGATATCTGCAAATCGTATGGTTGTCCTCCTCCTCCTCGATGATGCAATTGACCTCTGCGTAGACAAAGTGTAAAAATATATAATTCACATTTCCTCATGACTTTGCTACAAAAATAAGATAAAATCACCACCAGTCTATATCACTTGAGATAAATACATTGACAGGTGTAGCATAAAGCATAAAATTGTCAACAATGCATGTATATCACTTGATAGCAACAAAACTGAGGCCTATTACTACTGGTTACCTTTATTTCATTTACTTCTGCTGTGATGTATCAAATCCTCATAGGACTTGCAATGAAGATCCAAAATCCTACGTCTTTCTCATAGGACTTGCATGTATATCACTTGATAGCAACAAAACTGAGGCCTATTACTACTGGTTACCTTTATTTCATTTACTTCTGCTGTGATGTATCAAATCCTCATAGGACTTGCAATGAAGATCCAAAATCCTACTTCGATTTAGATCTTGTTGTTAACCTTAACACAAGATAAAGCAACATATCAGAACACTTACTAGCCACCTTGGTGATTTGGGGATAAAGAACAATCCATGTATGAGGATTGAGCAAGGAGAAGGGGAGGAGACGGTGGCGCAGGTGGGGGGAGGCGGCGCGAGCGCAGAGGGGGAGGAGGAGGCGGCGGCGCGGGGTGGGGTGAGGGGAGGAGGCGCGACGGAGAGGGGAGGCAGCGCGCAGGGGATGGGGAGGCGGTGGCACGAGGAGGGGAGGATGCGGCGGCGAGGTGGGGAGTAGGAGGCGGAGGTGCGGGGACAAAGAGGGGAGGCGGCGCGGGGTTAGGGGGCGGCAGCGGCACGGGCTAGGGAGGATGCGGTTCGGGGAGGAGGATGCGGCGGCGCGGGGGTGGCGGAGCGCAGAGCGGGGAGGAGGTGGCGACGGAGTGAAGGAGCTGGGGAGGAGGAGGCGGCGGCGGCGTGGGGTGGGGAGGAGGGGAGACGGCGGCGCGGGGTGGGAGGGAGGAGGAGGCGGCGGCGAGCGGGGTGGGGAGGAGGAGGAGGAGGCGGTGGAGCGGAGTGGGAGGGAGGGGAGGAGGCGGCACGCGGGTGGGGAGGAGGGGTCTACCCGATGCGGCTGCGGAACAGAGTGGGAGGGAGGGGAGGAGGCGGCGCACAGGGTGGGGGAGGAGGGGGTCTACACGATTGGAGAGCTGTCGACGCACAAACTGTGAGATAGACGGTTCGGAATCTATCTCATAATCAGATCGAATGGCTAAGAAAAAGTGAGGGAGGATGGATCAACCACCAACTCCTTTTTAAGTATTAAAGATACCATAGAAACAACCAACACCATCACGTGCAGTGGCATTTGTTGCTGCTCGACAAGCAGCAACTATGCAGCAGTCACAGAAAGCATAGGCCGCTCCGTCTATCCCCAAGACCAGGCATCGGGTGTCCACAAGTCGACTCCAGTGATATCCATGCCCGTTGGGTTCAAGGCTGATAGCACAGCCTAAATCTCTGATTTTATTCCATGTCCCTTCCCCTTCTAATCCCCATTAGGTGTCCTCACTTGACTGGTGCCCCCTGCCCAACACCTGACTTCGGCCGGCATGGACCTCCTTCGCTGGATCGCCACCATAAGGACTTGCCCTGCTTCATCCCTTGGGGCCACTAGGTTAGGAAGGCTTTTTGAGCTGGCCACTACCAAGGGAGGCTGGCCGAATCCCCCTTCACCCCCGTCATGGTGCACCCTTCCTCCCTACCTCAATCCCACTGTCTCCACCTGGCGCATCTCCCCCTCCTCCCCGGGGGGTGGGCGAAGCTGCGGGGCACAACCGCTACTCAGGGGACGCCGACACTCACCATCCTTTCTCCGTCAGGCACTGGTGCCACTACTCGCCTCCTCCTCCTTGCCGCACGTTGCCTCATGCCCTTTCTTGATGTCCCAGACCCCTTGAGTGTCCTGAACCTCTCCTGGACAGCGCCTCCCTCCAGATTTAGGCCTCTCCACCACCGCACCCAAGACACATCTACGCCGCCTTCAACTCATTAAGCCATTTCCATCTCGAATCTTCGCTTAATGATCTTCAACATATGAAGTCATCCAAAGTTTTCATCATCTTGGAATATAACCTATTCATCCAACTCATGAAAAATATTAGTCCTATAATATGATTATCATTAATTACCAAAATATACCATTAACACATAATGGTGTGTCTAGATTCTTCAATCTTCCATTTGGTAATTGATGATAACCACCACAATTTCAAATAATTGAATATAAAACTTTAAACCCAAAGTGCGGTACTACCGCCGTACAAAGTGCGGTATTACTGCGCTGCGGTACTACCGCATGGAGGTGCGGTACTACCGCACTTCGGTTGTACCGCCGTGCTAATATCGGTACTACCGATTTCAGGCCAGTTCAGTCATTTCTCGGGGAGCTCTCTGAAAAAAATGTTCCGAACATCGGTACTACCGCTGTACAATGCGGTACTACTGCACTGCGGTTGTACCGCCGTTCATATTTCGGTACTACCGATTTCTGAGAGTTTAAGTTCCCCAAGCGGGTGCTCTCTGGAAAAAACATACCGCACAAAATCGGTACTGCCGCACTACGGTACTACCGCTGTTTACACGCCGGTACTACCGCACTGCGGTAATACCGCAAGTGGGTGCGGTGCTACCGATTTTCCTAAGAGAGCATAGTTGACTTTATACTTTAAATTCAAATGCATGTTGACCTTTGTCTCGAGCCATATTGATCTTCTTATCAATCTTTGCATGCATCTCCAAATATTCAAATAAATTCTGGGACTAAACCTTTCAATCACTTAACATACATGTTAGTCCCTTTTTGCAAACACAAACAATTGAGTATAAAACAATATGATTCAATGTGAGTATATATGAACTACACAAGTTTTATATATACTCAAATGATATATTTCAAAGTAGAGATCCCAATGTATGTGGAAAAAGAAACATGGATCAATACTAATGAAATCACAAAATATAGAGTGAACTCCCCTTAAATGTGTGCATACAAGAATATATAATAAAAGCATATGCACATATTCATCTTAGACATTATGTGGAGTTCAATCTACATTTTGGATATAAGGAATGCACTAAGATGTAAATGAATATAAGTGTCGAATGCATACCTCTTTGATTTCACATTTTCATCCAAATGAGACTAAACAATATCATAATCAATCATACACATTAGTCTCACAATTGTATTTGTCATTATCATCAAAACCAACATAATGGAGCTTGAACTTACAACCTTGTTTGGGCCATCTCTGGCGCCACCAAGTGCCCAGTGGGACTTCACCTATGGTGGGACTCTTGGACCCTCTTTGAAGATTTTCACCATAGTGACCTAGGGCACCCCCGTGGGTTTGCATCATGGTCACCCATTTCGTTCTCATGGTCATCCTTAGGACATTGCCACACTCCATGTCAATCTTTGGGGCATCACCTCCAGACCACACCCCACAAGGCCTCGTCCCTAACATGAGCTCGTGCGATGTGCTCTGGTCTTTCACTACGCCATGCTCCCAGATCCCCTCCGAGCCACACACTACACTCTGGACCATGTCTGGGACCCCACTGGACCATACTTTGCACTTTGTCTATGCTTCGGCCTTCCTCTGTTCCATCTCAACTTTGGGTATCCCATATCTCACTTATGTCACTTCCACTCACGCGCCTAGGACCACCTTGTTGGACCATCTCAACTAGGACCCTCTAGCTTAACGGATTCACCTCAGCGAGCTCCAACACATATCGATGGCTTGGCCTCGGCATAGTTCACTTCGGCCTTGATGGCTTTTACCTCAGCTGAACTTTGTTTCATCTTGATGGCGTCTCCTTGACTAGAGGCTCCCTCTAGTTTGACAGACTCACCTCAATGAGTTTTGACATGTCTCGATGGCTAGGCCATGATGTGGTCCACTTTGGCCTCGATGGCTTTTGCCTCAACTGAACTTCACTTCGTCTCGATGGCATCTCCTCGACTAGAGGCTCCCCTAGTTCGATGGACTCACTTCAGCAAGCTCCAACAAGCATCGATGGCTTGGCCTCGATGTGATTCACTTCAACCTTGACAGCTTTTGCCTCAACAGAGCATCGCTTCACCTCGATGGTGACTTCTCGATTAGGCTCCCCCTAGTTCGATGAACTCATCTCGACGAGCTCCAACACACCTTGATGGTTTGGCCTCGGTGTGGTCCAGTCACCTACTTCTCCCCTCTAGGGTCAAGCTTTTTCTCTTTCTAGGGTCGAGCTACTTCTCCCTCTCTAGGATCAAGCTACTGTTCTCCCTCTGGGGTCAAGCCTTCTCTCCCTCTGGGGTCAAGTTACTTCTCCTCCTCTGTGTTGAGTTTTCTCCCTCTTTAGGGTTGAGCTTCTTCTCCCCTCTACAGTCGAGCTTTCTCCCCCTCTGGGGTTGAGCTACTTCTCTCCCTTTGGGTCAAGCTTTCTTTCCTTCTAGGGTCAAGTCGCCTAATACTTCCCCTCTAGGTTGAGCTACTTCTCTCCCTCTAGGTCAAGCTACTTCTCCCTCTATAGGGTCAGACTACTACTCCCCTCTAGGGTTGAGCTTACTCCACCTCTAGGGTTAAGCTTGCAACAACTCACCCTCTGGGGTTGAGTCACCTAACACTTCCCCCTCTAGGGTCAAGCTTGCTAGAACTCACCCTCTGAGGTCGGGTCGCCTAACATTCCCCACTAGGGTCAAGCTGCTCAAGAGGTTCGTCCTGAGAGCCAAGTTTTTAATGGGAGACAGTGACGTTTTTGCCTCCCCAAGCGAAGTGCCACTCGTGAGCTTTGTCCCGAGTACCAAAATTTTTCAATGGGAGATGACGACGTTCTCACCTCCCCAAGCGAATAGTCGCTTGTGAGCTTCATCCTGAGCACCAGGTTTTTTTGATAAGGGATAGGGTAGCAGGATACCCCTAGTAAAGAGCAGCAGGTGAGCTTTATTCTGATATTAAGTGGGAGACCTCAAGATCAACATGCCGAGCATGTCCTTTAGTAGCCTGACTGGAGGGATTCGAAGGCTGGCTTTGAACTAGGCAGTGAAGACGATGAGCATCCCTGGCCCTAGGTTAGGGCAGACCTTGTCAGGCTTGGGCAAGATAGCCAAATTGTCACTCTTGATCTTTCCCTCCTTCTCCAGTTGCTCTAGAAGGCCCCTCTTCATGTTGGAAGGGCCCAAGTAACAAAAGAACTAGATGACTTTCTCGAGAGTCTCCTCTTCCCTCGCCCGCTGCCATTGTCTTCACAGTACCCTTCCTAGAGTTGGAGGCCCTACCCTTCTTGCTAGAGGTACCGTGGACACCGATGTCTTCTTCGAAGTCATGGTGAAAGGAGCCGACTCTAGCAGTAAAAGCTCCAGGTGAGGTCCAGGTAGCCCGAGTGCAAAGGCGACCGTCTCCCCTAGGGGGTCCTGGGTAGTCCAAGGCAAGGTTCCTCGAGGTGAACTAGGCGTAGGGGATCCACGTGGGCGAGGGCGACGCGGAAGAGCCCTATGCGTGAGGGCAGTGTGGAAGAGCCTTGGGCGCAAGGAGCCCTAGGTGCGGAGGAGCCCCAGGTATGAGGGTGGTGTGGAAGAGCCCTAGGTGCAAGGAGCCCTGGGAATGGGAGAGCCCCAGGTGCAAGGACGGCGTGGAAGAGCCCCAAGCACAAGAAGCCCCAAACACAGAGAAGCCCCAAGCGCGAGGGTGGCGCGGAGGAGCACTGGGCGTCGAAGAGGCCTAGGTGCAAGGAGCCCTGGGCGTGGAGGAGCTCTGGCCTCGTGGGCAGCGTAGAAGAGCCCTAGGTCCACGTGGTGCCCCCAGGAGGATTCGGTCTACCAGGGACAAGGACTACTTGGTGCCCCCTATAGAGATTCTAATGGTGCGAGGGTACCTCATACTGTGTGCAACCCTTAGGGCTAGGGTGCACCGAACCGAGGCTGAAGTTCATGCGAGCTACCACCCTGAGTCCGCTCCAACACTAAGGTATCTTGATATTTTGTCCCACCCCCGGAATCTAAGGCCAATCCCAAAGGAGGTCCAGGGCTAACCCTAGATGGAGTCTAAGGCCAGTCATGAACCAACCCCGGAATCTCAGATGTGGTGAGATCTGGGTGGGACAAAAAATGTGGATACCTCCAGGAGTAAGCTAGGCCTCTGAGGGCAAATTTATAACTTCACTCACCTTCTTTTTTCCTTACAAATAGGACCTCTTGCAATGGGAGAGAGAGGGGCCATTTGTAACTCTAGACACTCATATTAAATATGCTTGGGTTATTTGGGTGCTTCTCCTTAGTCCCTTCGTATCCTCAGCAGTTTTCGCATCTGACCGGAGATGCTTCTAAGTTTATTGTCTGATCTCGTATCGATGACATGTATAGTAATCTAGTTGTAGACAAATGGGAAAAGGCAAATACAAAGAACTCGTCATAATTCATGAGTCCATCTTCCGTGTTGTCACATGGATACTTTGTCTTGCAACCAACCGTATTGTGCTGTTCTTGGCTCCCATGTAGCCATCGAGCGTATGTAACAAGTCCTAGATTAAGCTTCACAAGAAGGATTAGATACCTTGTTTGACATTGACCTTGTGCTTAGCTCAAATAGACTCAACAACTTGTAATGCGGGCACAACTCTAGTATAACCCTGTTCATTTTGGTTTAAAACCAGTTTCTATTTTTGACTTCTCCTTTTTTTCACTATTCAGTAATTTCGTCTTTTTTTATTTTTTTAGATTTTTTTGATTTTTTTGCCTTTTCTTTTTTCTCGTATTTCTTTGCATTGTCTGTGATAGATTAATATATTTTTTTCTATTTTTAAATTTTTTAAATTTAATTATCAAATAAATCAACTCAATTACAGTAATAAATAAAATAACTACAATAAAAAACTATAATCCAACGACATTCCAAAGGCCGCCCTTAAATTGGCTCGACTGCTCTAGGTCCGGCCCGGCTCGTTCTGGGGCTAGAGCCAAGCCAGTGTGTGCTCGTGAGCTTTTAGTTTCCTCTTCACACTACCATTGACTCTCTCTCTCTCTCTCTCTCTCTCTCTCTCTTGTTTCTTTGGAAGAGCAATACCATTGAGGCATTGACTGACTTCACCAAATCGATGTCTTTGCTAATCCTTTGTCACAGTGTGATGTCATCCAATTTAAACCTGCTTCCTGTGCTGCAACTGCATGCATCGAAGTTTCTCTCAAAAAAACTTCTACCTCCAAGGGAGTAATTAATCTCCTGCATTTCTTGGAATCCTCTTCTTATTTCTCTTTCTACACGTACGTTTCTTTTATGTGTGTATGTCTTATTCGCGACATGATCAATCCACCTTGAGAGTTGACACATGAAATCCGATCTTTTGTTGTTATTTTTCTGCAAGTTAATCGGGCCTTTTTTAGGGAGTATTGGGACTTCACCAGTTATTTATAGATGTTACTTTAAAAATCGTATGAAAATTAAATTGCTAATTATTTTTTATTTTCAATTTCAAATTTCTCTTAATTTGGATTGTAATTGATATTGACTCTTTCTTTTAATCCGAACCATTATAACTTAAGTCTTCTAGAATGACAGTTAAATCTTTCTCTAAATGTATAATTAGTATAGACTAGTAGAAAACCCGCGCATTCGCACGGGCTAGCTTGTTAGATTAAGTATGCAATCTCATCTCAAAAGGATAAAATAACTAAATACAATATTTTAGATTATAAAAATTGTATTTAATATAAAATTTATTGAGAGTAGATTAAAGTACAATCTAATTTCGATTTTAACTTTAATCACCAATGGTGAAGAACATGTCCAAGTTCTACGAAGCACAGAAAATACTCTCTAATTGGCAAATGATATGTTGCAAGTTGATAACACTTGTGTTGATGCAAGAGAGAAGAAACCAGAGCATCATTAAGAGAGATGATATAAAAGCTAGCTACTTTGCTTGTATGACTAATTAAGAAAGAACAAGTTGGTGGCTTAATGCAGCATACAAATAGTTGATGCAGTAATTTCTCAACCTAATTTAATTCCTCCACACATTTCTAATTATCGTATTTATGGTTAGATGTTTTCCTTTTTCGCCGAACTAATAAAAAATTTAGGTGATGCATACACTATCAATTCACATTACAAAGAAAAGAAAAGTATCTGAATTTCACACATAAAGTATTAAAAGAACAAAAACAAAACATGAGGGTGAGAAGCCTCGAACCAATTAATGCCCTAAAAACTGATTTGTTTTGGCTTTTACAGATTTTACATATTTTCGGAATTGCACATTCCAATTTATATGTGCAGAAATCAAATTCCTAATCTTCCTTTAATTCAATTTATGATTTTTGTAAAACAAATTTATAATTTTCATTTAATCTAAATATTGATTCCTAACATATATTTATAAAAATATAATTTTTAATATTATTATAATTTTTACTTTGAATATGTATATTTGGGTAATTCTAAATCTGAAAAAAAAATTCTAATTTGCATATAGTTCCTACTGGAAAATTTAATATTTTTTATTCTACTTGATAATTCATATATGTATCAAATCTATTATTATATTTTGATTTTTAATCCAAATTTGCATATTTGTTCTTACTAGAAACTTTAATATTTTATTTTACTTGAGAATTCATATACATACCAAATCTCTTATTATACTTTTATTTTTTTTTTTGAAATTTGTATATTTTTGGATTGTGCTTGATGTGGTGTTATCTCCTTAAAAAATCAATATTTTGGAGTTTAGGTTTGGAATTCACATACAAATCAAATATTTAATCTTTTTTAATTTTTAGCTGAATTTGGTTGTTTTGGACCATACGTGGTGTCTTTTTTAGTTTCAGGCTGAATTCGTATAAAAATCCAATTACTATTTTCATATAGTTATTCGTCTTAATTTTATTTTTAATTATTTTACTTTTGAAATTATGTGGAAATCAAATTTCTAATTTTACTTTATTTTTATTCTGAATTTTAGTTGATTTGACATGTACTTGACATGGTCTCTTTCTTTTAGTTTTCTAATTTTATTTAATTTTAATTAGAAATTTTAGTTATTTGTGGATGTTACTTCGGTAGTCGTATGGAAATCAAATTGCTAATTTTCTTTATTATTTCTTCTGAATTTTAGTTAATTTAGATTGTACTTGACATTAACTCTTTCTTTTAATCTGAGCCGTTATAACTCAGGTCTACTAAATGGATGGCTAGATCTTTGTAGTTGACGTGGGAGTTTACGTGGATTCTTTATTTTAATCTGAGCTGTTATAATTTGGGTTCGCTGGATAGATGGTTAGATTTTCTTGATTAACTTGGGAGTTTCCTTGATGTGCCTAATTAGTATATGGAAATAAAGTTCCTAATTTTATGTTATTTTATTTTGAATTTAAGTTATTTTGAATTATATTTGACATAGTCTCTTTCTTTTAGTTTTCTAATTTTTATTTAATTACTATTATGAATTTTAGTTATTTGTGAATGTTACTTTAGTAGTCATATAGAAATTAAATTGCTAATTTTATTTATTTTTTATACTGGATTTTAGTGAATGTGGATTGTACTTCATATAGATTCTTTGTTTTAATCTAAGTGTTATAATTCAGGTCTACTAGATGGATGGCTAGATCTTTCTAGTTAACGTGGTATCTTCCTTGGATTGCCTAATTAGGTAGTGTTCGGAATAGCGATGGTTTTTGACTTTTGCTGAAATTTTACTGTAACTGGTTTAATTTTTACTTAGCTGAGTTTGCTTATTGGGCATAATTAAATTTAAAAAATGTAAAAATAAAAGCGACAAGCTAATCTAGAGCGGACAATGCAAAGGAATACGGGAAAAAAACAAAACACAAAAATACCAAAAAACAAAAAAAACTAACAAACAAATCAGCTATTAGAGAATCTTGCGCTACATATCCATCGCAAATGAATGCCGAACACACAGCTGAGTTGAGCAGGCCCTTAGTATAGGTATAGATACAGGGGGTATTTGTATTGGATTTTACCTTAGTATAGGTATAGATACAGGGGGTATTTGTATTGGATTTTACTGATGGTTTTTAACTGTGGCTTATGATATATGATTGAAAATGAATAGTAGTAGTTAAAAGAAGTGGCTTTTAAAAGGAGACGAGTGGTGCAAAAATGAGGGAGAGATGCGTGTGTGTGAGAGGGAGCGATAGGAGTGGGGTGGATAATGCAGCCGTGTCCTGTCTTATTCCCGAAGCGAGACGGTAGTAAGAGAAATAAAGAAGCTACTTCGAGAAGCCAGATGTTCGTATTGACTTTTCTAACTAGAAGTTAGAAGCAAAAGTCAATACGAACATGGTCATAGATAAATTCTTATACTCTAAGTCAACTATCAAATCTAATCCTTTAAAATTAGGATTCACCAAATTAAGGAACAGATATTTTGCTTTTTTGTGAGTACTTCTAGTATATTTCTTTTTTTTACCAAATTGTAAAGGTCTATCATGACTTGTAGTATATAATAGATAGATACAGTATACTTATATTTACATCTATTAAATTTATCTCGCGATACAGGCATGCAGTGCAATGAACAAATTTATTCAAGATTCCATCAGTGGGCACAGCCGGGGTCATGGTCTGGACTTTGGAGACACGAACTTTGGTCCTGTATCAATGCGTTCCTATGGCATGTATAGTAATATAGTTGTAGAGAAAGCAATGATAGGGAAGGCAAATACAGATAACTCGTCATATTTTTTGAGTCCATCTTCGGTGTTGTAATTGGACACTTGGTCTTGCAACCAACCGTCTTGTGTAGGCTCTAGTCTTGTGCCGTTCTTGGCTCCCATGTAGCCATCGAGACTGCCCTCCACGGGCCAATCTCGAGCGTATGTAACATGTCCTAGATTAAGCTATCACTACTACCAAAAAAAGTTTATATTAGACGTCTTATCACAGATAGTTCATAAAAATCGCTAGTATTAAATGCAATCACAGACGATTTGTAATACAAACCGTCTGTGATATTGCTAATATCACAGATGGTTAAGAACCATCTGTGATTGCATTTAATACTGACAATTTTTATGATATGTTTTCCGCCTCATACACCCCTAAAATTTCATAATTTTTCGTCTGAGTTCGAGTAGGATTTTGTTTTGACACATTTTCAGTAAAACGGGCATAACTTTTGCATACAGTGTCTGTTTTCGACGTTCGTGTACTCATTGGAAAACTAACGACGAGCCCGATCCAAAAAAAAAATTGACCGGCATGCACCAGTCGTTCTCGAAGACTCCCAAAATCGGCTATTTGTAGCCTCAAATTTGAATCGTAAGTTTTTTATTTCTGTTTTTGCCAAAATTTTTGATCTTCCCTTCAAAATTTAGGGTTCATCTTAACTGCAAAGTTGTAGATCTCATCAAAACCTTCAAATGAGTATATATAAGCCATATAAAACTTTGTTATTTCATATTTTTAAACTAGTTGTTTATATTGTATCGGTATATATATAGTCAATATCATAGATAGTTCGTGGTTCAAACCGTTTGTGATACTATTACAGACGGTTCTTATCAAGAACCGTCTGTGATAATTTGTTCCCTGACCACTTGACCTGTCAATCCTCAACTCAATTCCAGCCAATAGAAACTGACCAACCCACACCTCACGGATCGTAGCTCTCCCTCCTCTATAAATACTCACCCGAACCCATCCGTCCCCTCCCTTCAAATGCGTCTTAAGCTTTCTTCCTCCATTGTTTCTTATAGTATTTGATTCTGTGAGGTTTAGATCTCCATCGTAGCCTCCATTGTTGCTACTTTGTTGGGTTTAGGGCTGCCTAGGAGGTTACAGTGAGGCGCCGCTAAGAAGGCCTACCTAAGCTGTATCAGGGATGAACTTCCATTAGGATATCTGATTCTTCTATTTTCTTTCTTGTTTGTTGCTCGATTTGTAATGGAAATGGAATGTTCTCTGCTATTGTAATGATGGATTGTAGTCTTGTGATGTTGTAATTGTGGATTGTAATATAAATAGAATGTTCTTGCTATGTTTGTTGTCGTATTTACTTGTTTTCAAACAGCATAGCTAATATTTCCTGAGGCTAATTCAAAAATAGAAAAATAATTTAGGTATAGAATAAACTATCACAGACGGTGTGTTAGTATAAACCGTATGTGAAGAACATTATAGATGGTTCTATACATAGAATAGTCTGTGATATGTGAGTATCACAGATGGTTTTTGGTTAGAACCGTCTGTGATAGTGTTTTTCACAGACGGTTCTAGTTACAAATCGTCTGTATTGTATTATTACAGATGGTTTACAAACCGTCTGTGATAACTTTCAATTATCACTGACCCATAAATTCGGACAGTTCAGAATACCGTCTGTGATGACATTTTTGAACCATCTGTGATGATAATTTCTATAGTAGTGTGTACAGGTAGGATTAAATACCGTGTTTGACATTGACCTTGTGCTTTTAGCTCAAATGCTTCAACTAAAATCATCTCTAGAGGATAAAAATGGCGTGGTTTATGAAACTGTCTCAGAAGGCTCTACTATAGAATTTAGAACTTCTTATTGTAGAGACAAATCGTAAGCATCCCTTGAAATTTTCCTTTAGATGGAATACTGTTTGTAATCATTTTGCCCATTAAAAATAAAATTATGTATGTTTCACAACAGTAGTAAATAAATTTGCAAAAAGTGAGCAAAAACTAGGACCGGAAATCCTTGACCGTATTACGAAATGTATTAGAATGAATTCCACGGAATTACTGGTACTCAACCTACAATGATACAAGTAATATAGAAAGTCAGAAACCACATATTTATACTATTATAATATGGATCTACCAAAATAAGCGATGTAGATTTTTCTATTTTTCTCTGATCAATACAGAAATTTCTAGTCTTACAAAGGTTTCTCTTAATAGATTGCCTTAGCACTAACTGTGGCAATTGTTTTAGTTAAATTAATTACCTTGTCCAACAGATCGACATGTTGCTTTCCTAGTATATTGAAGAGCTAAGAATGAGACCATGTCGTAATTCTTTAACAGGTCAAAATTTTGTATTGTTGCGTGCTTTATTATTGACTTGAGGAGTAGGTACAACTAAGTACAATGACATAAAACAGGGTTGACCTAGAAGTACACATTACCTTGTTCACACTGGATGTATTGTATTAGCTGAGTTGTTAGTACAACAATGTTACATATATATATATATAACAGGAAAGCTGAAACTCTGCAGAAATCGTTTCTTCTTGATCTTGCTCGATAGCTGATTCGCATTATTAGAAGGTACGAGCTGCGAGAGTGATCAGGTTAGTATAGTAAATCATTCTGATTATGGGCATATGCATGTCCCGTTTCTTTGTTCTTTCTTTGTCAAACAGGCAACTAAGCATGTCCGTAGTATGACGTTTATAATCGTGGTATATATATCATGTATGTATATGGTGCAGGTTCGTAGCCTAGTAAGATCGCCATAATCCAGTGCTGCTGTGTTCGTGTGAAAGCAATGACGGAGAAACAAGTACGACCCTCCGATCCTTTGCTTAGATGTATGATATGAACACTAGCAGTAAATCCTGAGCTATTTGCGTACAGAAAGATGTTGGAATTCTTCCTCGCTAAACTCTTACACGCATTGATGTACTTTTCCGGAGCACCAACCGCTCTCTCTTTTCTTCTTATTTCTCTCTCGTTTTCGCTTGTCTCAATTACATGATTATTGTGTCTTATATAGGCTAATTTCAAACCTAACACTCGGACTCATTATCCTACTTAGATTCCAACTCATAATCCTACTTGGATTCTTATTTCCTTTCTCTACTCCTATACATATACTTTGTAAATACTAAACAAACTTTCCAAAAAATGAACCAAGTTTACTAAAACAAGATTAACTCTAACAAAAGATGCTAGCATATATATGTTTACATTTCAAACTAAGAGTAGTGTTGTGTATGTAATTAATAGAACTCAAGTGCCTGAATTACTATAGCAATGGATCACTTTGTGGCCTTCATGATCTATTTCTTTTTCTTCCAATGAATTGGGAATTTCTAGCCTGCCCAGTGAATGTGGTGCATTCAGTTAACCCATTTTAATTATGTACTAACATTAACTAGTCCCTAACCATGATGTGTTAAGTTTCACTAACCA
>JAYEVJ010000242.1:0-141200 GCA_036346265.1 Melocanna baccifera | reverse complement strand
TTTTCACTTGTTAGTTTTGGTTCGCTAAATTGAATTTATGTCCGTTTAGCTTTGTCTTGTTCTTCGTCATATTCTTGGTCCCATAAAACTCCAAAAAATCTTCACGTCCAAAACCATCAAGAACACATTAAACCCTAATTCTCATTTTAAGACTAGAACACTCCCACTTGTCTGGCCATACAAAAATGCCATAACTTTTGTTTCCGATATTTTTAGTGAAACCACCACCATTAGATCCGTAACTTCCATATATAACTTCCCTAAATTTTTGTTTCATTCCTAAAGCGGTTAAAAGATATCTGCGGTGCAAGTTGACTCAAAATTACGGATTGAATGCATAGTGATGCACTTGTGATTTTTGTGCGATTTTATCTGCTCGGTTTCTAGAACATGGCATCAAAAGAAAAGTTGTAGAAAAAGCCATCAGGAAATAAGAAAAAAAGAATCATCAAAAAATAGGTAGCGACAAAAGTTCACTGCCAAAAATGCGGCGTCTTGTCGGTGGAGAGAAATCGCCATTTTGATTTAGATCAATCCTTGTGCTTTAATTCCATATTGCATTCTATTGAATTATCTTGTGTTCATCACTCTTATACATTGTTACACATTTTGGCCTTCTTCTATCCTTGTTTGATCGAACAACATAGGCTAAGTGCTGAATCTGAATTATAATTCAATTCATGCAATTTTGAAATTAACTCGATTGTTTTCTATTGCTACACATCTAACCTTCCAAGCTACACATTTTACTAACTTGAGCAGATCACGTCGACCCAGCCCTTGCAATCGCTATACACATCACTTGAGTCAAGTTATCCGAACTAGCCAGCCATACACCACACTGCTTTGCATTGGTAAGAACTTGTAACAAATTGGTAAGAGTTTGGTAAGAGTTTGAGAGATATGTGACTTGTCAAGCTCCACCTCCTAATAGATTATTAGGATTTATATAATTATCGTGTATTTTCTTATTTTCTACTAACCATGACAGTTCAAGATCACATAGTAGGAATTTTGTGAGACCAACAACTTGTTGGATCGGCTTAATAAAACCCTCTCACCATCAACAACGAGTTGAGAGTCGGATAAATGTCCACCTCCAACTACTCGGCGTGCACTATTTTCTTCAAACTCTTCGTCGAACGAGGATGATGATATCGAAGAGAACAACAACATCACCACACTAAAGTTGATTACTCGATCGTCGTGCGACTCTCGCATCAACGAGATATGTGTAGGTTACAAAGAGGTACACAATGATGATGCAATAACTAACGTCAAGTATGATATTCCATCATTTGTTGGTGAATTTGATCCACGATGCCTATATTGGTAGGAGATAGCATTAGACAAAGAATTTGAATATTATAATTGGTGCGATAGGCAAAAGATTGGAGTGCCACTAGTGTTTTATTGATGATGCAATACTTTGGTGGAAGTCTCTTGGTAGACATGGGAAAGTACCACAAACTTGGAATGCATTGAAAAGACTTTTACGAGATGATTTTTTCCTAAATATCATGCTGATTATTTGCTAGCTAGATTGCAACGTTTAAACAACGAAGTAGAAGCGTAAGGGAATACTATCACGAATTAAAGACTCATTTGTTCCGTTGTGGTTTAAAGGAATATCTTTGAGCTATAGAGAAACAGATTCTTGAGTGGGCTTAATAAAGAAATTGGGACATTCTTATTCACAAAGAATATAATTCTCTCACTCATTTGTTTATACTTGCTTGTAAGGTTGAAAGTCGATTGAAGAGAAATTGAGAATGCTTAATGACAAGAAACATAAAAACAAGCTCATGTTTGTGCCTTTTTCTATGACTAACAACTTGCAGAAGTTGATATCCATCTTTGAAGAAGAGAGTTCACATTGAAGACAAGGAGTTGAATATTCAACAACGGGTGCTATTGAAAGTAAAAGATGAGGAGATAATCACGGTTGAAGATGAAGTACTTGCTATCTCTTTGCTTCATCATAAAGATTTGATACTTACAACACTTATATCAGCGGGAGATCAATAAAGGTAAAAACTATGGTGCTGAATTTAAATATGAAAAGGTGAGTAATTGTGGAAATTCATGTGTTCAATTGAAAATTCCTTGTTCTGAAATTTCTTTGCTCAATTTACATAATGTGGAATTGATTACTCATAAGTAAATTCTTATTAGAATATCTTGAAGATTCTTTATACTATATCATGTTTGAAAATCCTAGAAAGCTATCTAGTGTGATTAAGAATCTTCTTTGAAATATCATGTTTAAAATTATTAGTAAGCACTCATGCCTACACATATAAATTCAATTTAATTGGAATTATAGTGTAGATAATCAATTTCATGTATATCGAATATGCATAACTTGTGATCACTTGGATGAATTGAACCTTGTTATTTTGAATAACAATTAGTGTGTTGAATCGGTTCATTATGAGAGAAAAATAAAAATTAGTGACAATTCAAATCTTATGTGTTCATCTTTTATTGAACCATCTAGCATTGACAATATGAATAATGAAGTTGATGGATGGAAAAACTTACAAATCTTTTCACCCTTGCTAGATGAATGTGCTATTGCTCGATTGAAATATGATTATTTGGGCGAATTTTATTTGATTCCAAAAGTTGAAGCTTTGCCCATATTTGCTACCATGCAAGTTTACAACCTCAAAGATTTGAATTGCATAAGTGCATCACTTATATTTGCAAAACAAGTTGCAATAATTACTATGTGAGAATTTTGATTTGTTCATTAACTCGGTTTCTTACGAATACAATGAGCTTTTATAATCATTCTTTGTTTATAACATCAATTATGCAACAACGAAGAATTGTTAAAGCGGATGACATATACATATAGCATGCATACGCCTTGGCTTCTTTGTTACCCGATTTTCAGCGTATCAAAAGCCGAGGGCGGCTTTGTTTTCAAGAAGGGGAGGGTGATGAGGACATGGCCGGTGGATACAACCATATTAGCAATGCTTGTTGTTCTAATTACAAGAATTTCTCGCATCACATAAATTATCGGTTGAGCTTATTTTTAGAAGTGCCTTTATATCATATGAACTATATGATGCTACCTAATGATGAAAATGCATATTTCTGCAGCTATACAAGGAGAATTGCATATCAAGACCACATTTACGCAACTATATGGGCCTACAAAATGAAGCCAACCAACATATCAAGACCATGTCAACGTCTCTCAACTCTTTCTTTATAGTCACCACGTCACTTTTGGACCAATTCAAGCAAGAGTTCAAGTAAGGACACGTTTTGGAATCAATTCGGTCTCGGATTGCGATTCAGATTCGACAAGGCAAACTTCAAACGAGCATAACTTTCACATACAGAGTCCATTTGAGGTCTATGAGTACGTGATGGAAAGCTTTTCTCGTCCTCTCTTCCAACGGATCTAGCCTTGTCTGAAATTCCTAGCGTATGACCATAAATCGTTAAAAGAAGTTGATATATCACCTATTTGGGCCAAATCGGGCTTTTTAATACATGGGCTAAGAGGAAGGTGCCACCCCATTATTCATGGCTAAAACACTATTCACGTTATGATGTAAATAGTATCACTCTCTTATATCTTAGTTTTGTGTGGCTTCCACTCCCGTATTTAAGGAGGTCGCACCTCTCTAGTTTTCTTAGGATTTCGTTTATATTTAGTTTGCCTATGTTGTAACTTGTATCTTGATTGTGTGTGGACGACCACCGTCAAGATTCTTATTCGGAATCCCACACTATATTGAGTATTTCAATCCTATTTACAATTTAAGATTGCTTGTTATCTTGTTCTTGGCACGGTTGATAACAACTCGAGTGTGGTTTAGCGATTGCTTAGCGTTAGTGCGTGACCGGTTAGTGGCCGTATCGTCAAAGTTGTTCTCCTCCAAATCGAAGTTATCATCCTATCGGAAGATCGGGACCTCATCGCCTCGTCGATTTGTTGTATGGATACGATACGTGATGGAGAACGTCTCGATCCATCGCATATAGAATGTGCTCACCACAAGGTAATGTGTGTTGAGATTTGAGAATGCTTAGTGGTTTGCTTCTCGGCACTTCATGCTAGTTGTGGTTATCTTGCACTTAAAAGCTCTCAAATATTAGGAATGAACTTCTGTTGTAATCAAGTTGTGCATATTATTTGCTAGTCATGGAATATAATCTTCAAGTTTGCCACCTCAATTTGGTTTTAGTATATTCATTGAATTCCTTCACAATGGCTTGTGGTGGCAAAAGTGCAACTGTTTGGACCCCAAATTTTTCGATTACTTGTGTGTAGTTTTGAGCTACTTATTGCACCTTGAACTATGGTATTTTACTGCAAAGTAGTTCATTCTCTTCACCTATGCTCTTTGGCTTATGATAAAATTGGACAATACTTATTTGATTGACCCAACCATATTAGCTATCTGTCTTCGACTCTTGCCATACTGACAAATAATATGCTTTGTTATAATGTCTAGATATAATATAGTTTCAATAAGCCTACAACATAACCAGCTGTCTTATCCTCATACTAACAAATAATATGCTTTGTTATGTTTCTCTTTAGGTGAAATGCCCCATCAAGCATGCACCAGTAGTTCTTTGTTTACTGCTAAAGTGCTAATTGTAATCTTTCCACCCATCAAGCATGTACCAACAGTTCTTTGTTTCATTGCATAATCGTAATCTTTCTATTATTTTTGAAAGAAAGTAAAAAAGGTCTTTCCATTAGCATAACAAGGGTTTGTGTCACGCTCATGCAAGGAAGTATCAAGTATGGCCTCCAACAAAGGAAAAGAGGTGGAATCTTGAATTGCAAGCAAGGAAAGTACTACCGAGAAGTCCAAACATGTAATTGTGAATTGTGATAACTTTAGGTTGTAATCACGGAAGTGTAAGCAAATATCTAATATTTCTTTGCGCATGTTTTCTTGTCCATGTAGTTAACTATAGGATCCAGGCGGTAGCGCCTATTCCCAAAGAATAGCAAGTGGTAGCATTGTTAGTGAGAACATCATGCCAACAACTAATGAGAGATAGCAGATGATAACAAAACAAAAAGGCAAAAACCAAAGAAGCTAACCTTGGATGTTTGGAAACACTTTACTACAGTCCAAGTTGAAAGCCAGGTGGATGGCAAGGTTGTGGTCAAGAAGATGGCAAAGTGCAACTATTGCAAGGTGATGTTTTCTGGTGAGAGTAAACTTGGCACAACACACCTATGGAATCACTACAAATCATAGCATGGTAAAGCTAATGATCATAGTGTTCTTAACTAGACAAAAATAGGAGAGGAAGTAAACTTGCAGTCTTGGAAGTACAATGAAGAAATTAGTCTGTACAAATACCATCTAGCAATCATCATGCATAAGTACCCTTTCAATTTCTCTGAGCATGAGTACACTAATGACTTTATTAAATCTTTGTGCACTACATTTCCTATCAAGTCCCGCATCACAGTTAGGAAAAAGATCATGGATATTTTTAAAGAAGAGAAACAAAAGGTGTTTGATATGTTCACATCACTTGCAAATCATATTGTAACTCAGTAACTCTGAATTCCTATTTTGAACTTTTGATATGCTTTGGCCTCTGGTTGGCTTGCTACTGACTAGAATTGCAGACGGCAGACCTGCAGTCATGTGAAGGTTCACACATGAAGCTGATTCTTGTAGAAATTGTTTTGTTGGTGGAGAACTGGAGATATGTTTGGTGGAGACTTGTTTCATAGGAAAGTTTGATTGTTTGATTTATCTTAATTCATCTTAGATTTTTAGTTATTCTGTTAATTGACAACATGGCGCTATTTGCTACCCCATTCAATTTTTATGTTCCTGTTTCCAGACAAATGCAGGTGTTGTGATGATTACAGATATGATGTTTTGGCTTATCCTGTACCTTTTCCTTGTTCGCAATGAATATGATATGAATTTTATGAGTATTCAATCTGAAATTTTAAGCATTGTGTTCTCTAATATCTTTTAAGTTATTATGTTAGAACAAATGGGAAAAGGTCAATGCCACTTATTTGGTGACAAATACTATAAAGGTGTATCGTTGACTTTATTTTACTTGTATTTTTATTCTAAAATTAATTGCAAGATCACAATGTATGTATTCCCGGGTTGTTTGCATCACACGCTTGAACTACTTGAAGAGTCTTGATGGGCTATGGTTGACTGGTTGTGGATTGTCATCGGCTCATTTGTCCGGTTCGTATTCGTATTTGGCGTTTGTCCAATTTGTATTCGAATCAGAAAAAATATGGATGCAAATATGGTTTGAGCATTATCTCGATTAAGTATTCGATCCGCTTTAACCCCTAATGATATGGTGACCAAATGCAACTAAAACAAGGGGAAAGAAAGGCTACAATTACCATTACACTAACAAAAGTGAACTCCTCATTGAATCAGACGCATTGAGAGAATATCAACTCTACATCCCTCCTTATGGTGCATGCTTCATGCATCCCATGTATAGAACTTTAAAAAAAATTCTCAAATAATTTATAGATGTAGGGATGGTATATTCCTAGCCATGCAAAATTTTAAGATGAAACTTGATCACATTTTGTATTATAAAACACATAGTAAAATAGTCGGTGCTTTTTCCTTGTCCTTCGTTATCTGACCTTTCCCTTGCCATCCGAGGTGTAAGGTTTCGTTGTGTGAAGTTCTTTGCCACCACTAGTAGTTGAGCATGTATTTCTGCTTGATGAATGCCCGATCATACATCTCTGGACCATCGATCTATTGAAAGAAGTAGTAATGCTCCATAGTCTACCGTCTTGCACAGAGAGGGTTAGTGATGTATGAAACAAAACATGTAATAGGAATTGAGCATTAGCAATTAGCAATTGAGAATCACTGGGGTTAGGGAAGGCTTTGGGAAGTGGTGGCTTGGATCGGGGTTCACCAGATTGGGCTGTCCACGGCGAGGCCTCAAGGTCGGGCGGCGGCGCTAGTCGCCAGCGCAGTAGAGGGCTTAGGAAGCTAGGGCCGTGCTTCAGGAGTGGTACTACGGGCATGGGGAGGCTACAGGCCAAAGCAATTGAAAAGAGATCGACTAAATAATATGAATTGAATATTTGGCTTACTTGGGGAATTTTTATGATTAACGGTGTTGCGACGGCCGTCAGTGGCAATTAGGTGGTGGTGGTTTACCTTGACGCCATGGTGGTTCATCAGAGGGGGTTTGGGGATTCTTATAGGCTGCCTAAGGCGGTTGGCTCTGAGGAGGCTCTGCTCGGGTTGAGCACGTGTCCAAGGCGAGAAGGTGTGGGAGGGCTCCGAGCGGTTATGTGAGGTGGCGGGGAGGTCGGTAGGTGAGCTGGCACTTCGTGCATTGAGCATCTCGGGTGATGTATGGTGGTGGTCAGCTGTTGCGGTTTGGGGTGGTCGACCGAGAGAGAGAGGAAAGGTGGCGGTGGCGAGGGCTTAGCAAAGTTTGGCGGCTATTAAGGGTGTTATTGTGGTGTAAGAGGTGCTATCAACAAGGTGGTACGGAGGTTGAATTGGCATAGCACCGCTTGACCGAGCAGTGAGAGAGGTGGTGGCATTTTTGGTGGTGGTTGTCGCTTTCGGGATTTTGTCGGACGAGGAATAGTGGCGTGGCGGGGCTAGGCGTATGGGCGAGGTGTGGTGTCTAGGGGAGAAGGGAGCACTAAAGGAGTGAGAAAAGTGTTGAATTGGGTAGAGGTTCAGAGGAACTCAAGATTTGGCAAAATTCAATCTAATTTAAAATTTTGGGTTGTTTCACGTAGGAGGCTGTGAGGCAGATGCGCTCCACGCCCAGTGTTTGTTCCTACGCGAGTCACGCGGCCACAGGGGGCTGCCGGAGCTGCATGCTCTGGTACGTCGCCGAGCGGCTGCGCGACTCCGGGTACAATAGCGCCATCTGCATATCCAAGTGGTCGCGCTCACCGGACATCCCTTCAGGTAATGATTGTTTTGCGTGTTGCACCATATGTAGCGCGCGCTTAAGCTGAGTGCCTCTTCAGAGATTAGCATGGTGAGGGAAGCATAGAGTTGTTTTAGATCCAAGTTCTAGCGTGGATGTACTGCTTGCTCTTTCTAAGTTAATGATTTTCTCACCATGGTGAGGGAAGCATGGGTGCCTCTTCAGGTAATGATTTCTAGAATTCTGCTTTTCTCACCATGCAGATTTTGTATTTGGTTGTTCTACTTGCCACTTGGTACATCATATTGAGGACATGCTTTCCCAGTTATTGGGGTCAGGAATATTTTCTCTTGAATGGGATCATGAATGGCTTCACTTTCTGGTCCATAACTACAAGTAGTGCTGCCTCCATCTTTGCAATTGTGTGGTCTTTAGTAGTTTGTTTGATTTCTGGTGGTGTGAATTGTGATACATGTACTGGTATGAGCAAGTCAGCAAGACGAGCAAGCGATGCGCCGTTCCATTGCCTGCTTCTACACCTGTGTTCACTGAGGTATGGTAGTTAACCTTAGTTGCTTAAATTTGGCCAACAGATTTAAACTTGGACCAATTAATCATGGATAAAAAAAACATAGAACTGCTTGGTTGATCTGATGGTGCTCGTAAAATTTCTTATACATCCAGCCATCCACTATTTCTTATGCCTTGTTTTACTCCATTGTTACTTGAATCGCTTACTTGGCTCATATGGTTCTGTTTAATTATGTTGCCAGCCAACTCTGTTTTCCTTCTTGAAAACTAAAGGAAGCTTTAAATGATAACTGCAAAAGACAAGGAACTTTTCTTGCCATACTCAAACTAGATGAGTACTATTTGTTTTTTCTTGCCACGAAATGCTCTTATATTCACTCTAGAGCACAACCTTTCATCAGATGACGCAGTCTTAAAAGTGTTGTTTTATTGTGTGTGAAAGTTTTGAAACATACGGTTTTAACTGAATTCATATGGTGCTAAATGGTGATTATCTTCTCCTACCTTGCAGGGTGTGCACTACTTGTTCCTTAACACAGTTGGGCTTTTAGTTGGTGTATTTGACATAGCAGCGACAGGATACATCTTACAGCATGGTTTAGCCTAAAATACCATTTTTGCGATATGAATGTATAGTGAGCTGGCATCAACAGGATACATTTGTTTCTTATTTGATTTGTTTACTGGAGTGTATCTGTATGTTTCGCTTGAAATATGTTCATGCGAGAGCAGCTCCGCGTTGCCCGTTCACCCTCCCCCTCTCCCAGCTTCGCTGTCAGACGCACGCGCTTCTCGGTTTTGTTTACCCCTTAATCCAAATTCCAAACCCGCCCCAAATCCCCAGGCCGAACTCCGTCCCGTACCCAAATCCCCAACGGTCTGGTTCCCACCGATTCCAAACCCTAAACCCTAGATTTTCCTCCCAATTCGAGCAGCCGGGTTCAAATCCCCGCCTCTAAACCCCAATTCGATGCTGCCTCGCGCCTAGGCCCCTCGATTCGGCCGAGATGGCGACCCAATCCGGGTTTGCGGCGGTAAAATCGAACCCTAGCCCCGGGTCTGCGCGCACGCGGGCGGGGTGCTGCCGCGCGGTATGATTGGCTCGGGGGAGCACTAGCACGAGCAGCAGAGGCGGAGGCGGGAGCGGGAGCATGAGCGGCGGCGGCGGGGACTTCGGGCGGGCGGTGGCTAGGGCGGCGGTCGCGCAGATGCTGGAGGCAGCGGGCTTCACCTGCGCGCACCGCTCGGCGGTGGACGCGCTCGTCGACGTCCTCCTGCGCTACGTCTGCCACCTCGGCCGGGCCGCCACCTTCCACGCCAACCTCGCCGGCCGCGCCGTCCCCAACGAGTGCGACGTGGTGCAGTTTCTTGAGGAGTTCGGTGCCGCCTACCAGGGCTTTGCAGCGGCCTCATCCGCCTCGGACCGCTGCCTCGTCAACTCCGGCGTCATGAAGGATATCATCATGTTTGTTGGCGCGTCCAATGACAGGCCATCCGTGAGGCAGCTGCCCAGGTTTCCGATGCAGTCCACACCGCCACAGTCGGCTGCGAGTTTCGCGGCATTGCGGAGGGAGAGTGGGATGAAGCATGTGCCGCAGTGGCTCCCAGCCTTTCCGGAGCCTCACACGTATGTGAGGACCGACATGTGCAGCGAGAAGGTGGACAAGGCTGGGGTTGACGAGGTGGAGCTGGTGCGGCAGCGGAGGAAGGCTGAGAAGTCGCTGCTCAGCTTGCAACAGCGGCTGGCACTTGCAGGTGCCGATGGGTTCCGACCAGCGGTGGTGGAGGATGGTGCTGGCAAGGGGAAGGAGCTAGACGTTGTTGGGAGCAAGAGCCATCCATTTCTTGATCCAGCATTGCCTTTTGGGGAGAAGGAAGTTTCGGAGGTTGCCATGCCAAATGTGGGGAAGAAACACTCTGTCCTTGAGGCCTTTGCGCCTGCATTTGCGGAATCAGAAGGTGAAAAACCTGATGAGGGAAGGACCAGGATCAGGGTCAAAGTCAGAAGAGGGTAGTCCCAAAGGAGAGACAACCAGTGTACCTTAGGATTGGGATTGATAGGAAGTCAATGGTGATGGCGTTGAATTCGAGATCCCTTGAAGATCGGAAGGACCCTGGTTCTTGAAGGAGGGAGGAAGGATGATCGTGCGGAGGGCAGATTTGATTCCAAGGAAGCAATGGACAACCCACAGGAACTTACTCTACTGTAATGTTGCTCCTAAATGTTTCCACTAACACACAAAGCTTCATGGTGAATTTCGGACTGGTGGGATTAACAACTTTTCAGATTCGTGGTGGCACAGCATTTGCTGAAATCTTGAGGTTTGTTATTGTTGCGTGTAGCCATTTCTGGCAGCTTTACTTGCTTACCATTCCATGCTTATCTATTTATTTAAGTATTGTGCTGAAAACTAGCATAATCAAACAAGAGTATTCACTATGTCGTAATCTGCAATTCTGCACACTATTAGGTTTAAAAGTAGCAGGTAATATAAAAGTGATATAGCTAGGATATGTTTAGCATTTCGTGGCCTGCCACATTATGTAGAGATTAACAAAATAAACAATATTCACTATCCACCTGACAATTTTCTAAAATTGTGAATCTTGAACTCATCGATCCAGAGACGTTCAAGGAACTCTTCTCTGATTGGAATTGTGGTTAGGAGAACGATGTGACCTGTCATCAAGCTCATTTCCTCGAGGTGAGTTCTGCAAACAACTAGACACAGTCGTACCTGTTTGACTTCCAAAGTTGTGTTAGCGAGGTTGCTTGAGTCTGGCCATCATGCTTCGGAGTCTTCGCGTGATCCCTTCGTGAAGTGGTCGTAGCCTGGTGCTCAAGTAAGCTCTTGAGTTGGGTTTTCGAGCAAGTCATTTATGTGTTGAAGCTCTTGAGCCTCTTCAGATTGGTACTGGATGCGCCTAGGCAAAAACCTCTAGACGCCAATCTTCTCTTTCGAATGGTCTCGGGATCTTCAATATCTAAGGCTGGTTGAGGCCGCCTTAAAGGAGAGTGATTATTTCGAGAATTTCTCCCATGCTCATCAGAGTACTCACCTGGCTCATCACTAGAGGCCTCCTCACCATCATCACAAGAGGTTGTAGTGTGTGAGCGGCAGAAAGCGTCGTTAGCTCTTCCTCTAGGAGAACGATCAATATCAGCATGGAGGGCAAAGACCTCCTAGATATAATTTGCACTTCCGTCGAAGGCCCCCTCGCTTGAAGAGTCATCCAACGAGAGCGCATCGCGACTTGGAGTGAACCCTACCAGGAAGGGGAATTTCAGGTTATAACTGTCTCTTGTTGGAGCTGAATCCTGCAAAAGTATAGGCGAGCTCGTAGGAAGCCCACCCACGCTCATTGCGAGGACAACCAAAGAGTTTCAATCACCAAATGTTGATGGGTCTCGGAATGCGGGATTACAGGACTCATTGAGCCTGATCGGATGGCTGCTGAAGGATTCGAACACTTAGGGGCAGATCTCTTGTCATGTTACAAGTCCTGTTTGTGGTCAGATTGACCCTTGCCCTTTGGGGAGACTCGTTCCTCCATTGAGCGTAACATTATAGGGGATAAGGATCCCTTCTCAGTCTTTTTCGCGATGCGATCTTTGAGATCTCGTAATGGATCTCTAGGGATTGCCTCAATGTCGGATGAAAGCATGGTCTGCTCGTAATCATAGCAGGTATCCATGTTGAGATCTGCATAGTCGGTCAAGTTGAACCAATTCTCCACGTTCCACTCTCCTGCCATGAGGATATCAGAAAGAAGAGAACTTGTCGACAAGGAACTACTAGAGTTTGGAAGAACTTTCTCACAGACGGCGCCAGTATTGGTGTTTTAGTACCGATCTTACGTATGATTATTTGGATTCGGGGGGAACTCTTGAAGACCTAACTACGATCACACAACAAAAAGATATAGGGATTTTTATACAAGTTCGGACCTTCTCCTGAGATAGCAACAACCTTAATCATGTGTGGCTATTGTTAAATGAACTGATTACAACTGGGAAAGTAATGCAGAATGTTTTGCTCTACTTTCGCTCTCTCTCGGATTCCTCCCCTTCTCCCTGAGGTCAACCTTTATATAGCCTGTAAAGTAGCGACAATTATTCCATGCTAAAAGATGCCTTAACGTTTCAGATGATAACTATCAGATGGGCGTTATTGTTAGAGACGTGGTATCTCACTTGTCGTGCGTCGGTTATTGTTAGATAGAAGTTATGCGTAGTTATTCTTGAGAATAAGTGCACGTGCTAACCACCTTGTTAGACAGACCCACGATATAATGGGTTGTCGTAGACAGGTTAGCTGAAGTTTGGCTTAGTTGTAGGACAATCTACGACCACAAGGTGGTCGCAAGACAACTCATGACTATGTCATACTCGTAGAAGAATTTATGACCATGAAATGGTCATGGAAGAGTTTACGACTAAGGAGTGGTCGTAGAAGAGCTTACGACTAACTTATGAAATCTCTCCTTTATAAATAAGGGATATACTTAAGGAATATAATGATGTAATAATATCATTTACAAATAAATAACAATTTGAGGCTTGTTATATCCTCGTCACTCCCATAGCAAGGAATTGGTCTATGGTGCTCTGGAACACCATGGAGCCATTTTTGGCCTTCCACTGCCACTTGAGCTTGTCGCGAACCATCCTAGGCTCTAAATCCTACCGCGCCACCTCGCCTGGGGGTTCTCGTTACGCCGAGGAACTCATTTTTGCCCTTGCCTCCGGCAGCCGTCCCTCTCCTCGTTGGCGATGAGCCTTGTCTCTTCTCGAAGGGGAAGTAGCACTGTAATTAAGTTAAATGCATGAGATTAATTAGTGTAATGTTTGTCTTAGTGCTAGCTAATCTCGCTGACGTGTGGCCCCCTCTTTTGTTAAGCTAATTAGTAGCTAACCAATGGGCCCCCTCCAATTTAAACCTTTTAAAACTCGGTTTAAGACTTAGAGCCATTAACATGTGGGCCTGGTTTACTGTGCCCACAATAAAGAGGTCCCACATCAGTCGTAGAGCCATTTCTTTTAGAAAATAAATCAAAATTAAATTAAAATCCCGTGGGACCCTCTTATCAGTATCAGTGAGCTTTTCTAGTAGAAAATTAATTTAAAATTTAATTTAAAACTCGTGGACCCCACCTGTCGGAGAGAGAAGTTCTCTCTCTGATGTTTATTTTTGGATTTAATCCAAATTCAAACTTTGGAGAGCTCGTTCTTATTCATTTTAACTCCAAATTTAATTAAATTTATTTCTAATTTATTCTAAATTCATGATCTATCTAATGGTAGCTCATTTGAATTTTCTTTTGTATTTATTTGTTTTGCTTGTTGGTCTATTTTCTGATGCGATCATCCGAGTAAAGTACGAGGACGCAGAAAGAGCCCTAGATCAAGGCAATATAAGAATTTCAAGACCAACTTGCTTGTAAGCTAGTCGAGTCAACATTATGATCAAATTAAACTACATTTGTGCAAATTTATATTCATTTAAATTATTAAATTGCATTCTTAATTTATTATGTAAATGTATATTAAACTTAAGATTGATACATGCATACTTGATATTGTAGTATTATTATGCCCTCCCTTTGGCACTTGAATCACATGATCTTTGTCACCCTAAATATTTAATGGTAACTTTACTAACTATAGATCATACTTAAATGTCATGTTAGTCTTGCTTACGTACTAGGGCATTAATTTACCCTACACATCATCTTTAATAATGAAACTTATTTTGGACAGTCATTGAATGGAAATGACTTATATTTTAAGATAACTTAGTTTTATGTTGCTCAAAACCCTAAAACTTATTACCATATCTAGGCGGATTGTATGATGATTGTTGCGAATATAGCACGGGAGATTGTAGTTTGTGGCATGTACGGTCTTGATAACTTAAGGACTTAATCTTGTGATGATCTCTCAATATAAAACAATATAACCATAAGTCTATAATAGTGTCGACCTGACTAAATAATTTATATACACTAGTGCGAGTTGCACCATTAGAGTGACCCATGAGTCGTATCATTGGTTTTAAGCCTTTGTGGGTACGGGTTATGTCGCTGGTGTCAACCGCCATGTGGCACAAGAGAGATTCTGGGTGTGATGGGCATAACCACCTTCAGATAAAACCTTAGCGGGTGTAACTTACATTAGGTAATGCATTATAAAGGTTTTGTAATGATCTTCTTGATTCACATATCCAAGAAAATATGTGAAACATAACAAGTTGATCATATCTTGAAGCTAAAGCGTAGTCTTTATAGAGTATATACTGTTCGAACGGCCATGGCTCTGATCAAGGGCGACATGGGACTTGAGTTAATTTCTATTTCAAAACTTGTGGATAGGATATAAACTCATCGGATGGATATAACCTAATTTTGGTTTTTCTGGATGGATATAGCCTAGTGTTGATAAATGGGTGGATGTAACCTTAGTAACAACAAACTAGCATATGGTGGATGGAACTATGTAACGAGTAGATAGAACTTGCACCGTTATAAATAATGCATATTTTCACTCTTTTTAATAAAACAGGTTTTGGTTAAAATGCTAAATTATAGGAATTTCTAATTATTGTAATTTCAAAATATTGCCTTAAGGAAATAAAAGAAACCAAGCATTCATTGTTAAATCTTGCACGTATAAATATTTTATTTTGTGTGTTGGCTCGCGGAGCACTGTTACTTGTGCTCACTCTCACTCACAAAATCCTTTCGTGCCCGTGGACCATAGACACTATGCATACTAGATATCCTAGGAGCTGATGGTGAAGAAGATGGAGGATATTATATTAGTCTCTAGTAGTCCAGATCTTACCTCAATCTTGTTGATTAAGTTGGTGTTTGCGTATATCAATATTATCCAAGTTTTTGGTCAATATCAGTCGTACACAATTTACCCTAGTTGCTTGCTTATGGCAAGATGTGTCCTCCCCTTTTGCTTTCACTTTCGCTTCCACTTCCGCTTTTATGTAATGTATCCATTTGGCCTTACCAGCCATGTAAACTTGATCCGATACGATCTATTTAAACTTTGATAATATAATATTAATATACGATATGATTTACATCGTGTATGAAATGATTCAGTGATGTATTCTGTATGTACTATCTATTGATCTAGAAAATAGTGTAATAGTTTCACAGAGGATTTTGGATTGGTTAAATGGAGATCCGACATTCCCTATGGAATGTTCCCTATTCAATGATGCACAATCTTCAAAGAAGTGTATCCTTCTTATCTTGTTGCAAGACCTAGAACAGTCAAGTAGGAGCTCAATTTGGACCGCAATCCACAAAAACTATGTAGTTACACTGCTCGGACACATTTCTTTTATCTGAAAAACGTAATAAGCTGCTCAGTTGCCGCATTAAAATATTCTTGATATACTGGAGCTATGCATACTCACCTTTGAATCTTTAATGCACAGTTCATAAGATAAATTGAGAGCTTCATCCTTTCACAATTAATAGTGGTGTTATACAGTGATAATCTGATAGGAGTCGCACAGAAATAAAGAATTATCGTAGATAAATTTTTTGACATCAGTTACATTTACAACAAAATCTCGATATGAAATTTGGCACTACCGATGTGTGAGTGTTACTCTTGAGGCTATTACCCTATGTTCAACAAACCTAGAAACTGCATGTTTAAACTAATTCTTCTGAATACTAACTCCAGTTAAGTGCTGGCAGCCAGGCAGTTCCCATAAATGGATAGAGAAATCTAGTATATAGATGTTGTCAGGTTCTCCGCGATTTTTCATTCACTCCACGTATAAAAGCTCACTGTCTGATGAGTTTGCTGGTTGAATGGCATCGGGAAGTGTACGATATTCCTTCTCTGTGATGGATCTCACTTCATACTGTTCACTGGCTGGATCTGCTCTTTCTCTGGGAAGGAAGCCCTGCTCTCGCAAGCAACCACTGGTCAATGACACCACATTTAATAGCATGTTTAATTGCCTTGTGCAAGTAAACCTTGTCTGTGACCAGATGGGGGTTAATTGCCAGCATACTCATGAGGGCTGAAAAATATAAGAACACAGTCAAATGTCATCTGAGCTGAATTCAATTCACACAAACAATCGAAGTCTTAAAAAAAGATAAACAGATGATGAAATGTCATTAATCATCCTGGCATATGGTGATAACAAGCTATAAAGAGCTGACGCGTTAACTTCAAAACGAGTCTTGTAAATAGTATTCTAACAACTTGTCGTATCCTATCCACCTAGTAAAAGAGGAAGTATGTACTGATGCACTTCCTAAACGTATGGTGTCAATGATGTGAAAGTAATGGCATATTGTGCAGAAGTAAATAGAAAAAAATATATCGTATGTGGTACCTGCAACAATGGCATCACCCGATTGTGACATGTCACTGGTGAAAGGAGTAATAGGTGCATCTTCCGTCCCGCGAACCCAACCATTGTGCTTTTCTGTGTAATAGTGAATCTTCGAGGTCCCATTTGTCACAAACAGCACATCGAAATTGTCATGCCATAATTTCATGACAACTTCTGGGTTGTAGTGTGTGAATTTGGACTTATTATTATCTTTTGTGTCGAGTTTCTCAGATGGTTTAATACCACAGAGGAACTCGAGTTCCTGTTTTGTGACTTCAATAATATCAGCAGCTTCCCATGCCTCCTTGATGAGTGACTTGGTCTCTTTACTGGATGACCACAATGGCAGTGGAAGATTAAGATCAAAGAATATTATACCACCAAATTTCTTGGAGATCTCAATTGCTTTTAACAATGATGCCCGTGTGGTCGGCTCAAGCAAAGCAGACGAATTATAGTAAAACATCTTAGCCTGCATTAAAAAGCAGAAGAAAGTCATTATCTTTTGTAAGACATAACACATCAATGTACCTTTTTTTATTAAAAAAAACTAGATGATTTACCTAATTTCAGAATACAGATTGCGCAACAGACCTTTAACGTTGGAAATTTGAACTAGTAGGTCCCTAGAAAGTCTTGATATGTTCATTTTCTTTTGGGACAAAAAAAAGGTGATCTGTTGTAGCAAAGATATAATCCATTTATCCTACGTGTTTTAGGGCCTGTTCTTTTTGGCTGTAGCTTATGACTTTTGGCTGAAATTTTTGAATTTTAGCTGTTTGTGACAAAGATTACGGAGATAGATACCCGCTTGCGATTTTGGATAGTACAGATGTTAGACTTTTAACGTGTACTATAATTAACTTGTAGACTCCATCTTAAAAAAATACTTCGTTTAAAAAGTTAGGAACGGTAGCAAAAGCCAAAAGCCGTTTTGAGAAGCTGAAAAGAACAGGCCTTTAGTATAGAGCAATTGTCAGCGCCTCACTGCTAAAAAGGTTTTTATGCAATTCTGATTTTCGCAGTGCAAGTCTTTATGGATAAACAATGAATAGTGCAAGTCTTTATGTGTCTTCTGACTAAAAACAGATTACAGACAAAGTGTTTTTTTAAGGTGAACTACAGACTAAGTGTTAGAATGTAGCCTGCGTGCAAACGTGTAGTGTAAAGCAGAGTTATCAACAGATGGTGTTGTATTTGGCTCCTCCTTTGTCAAAGGGTGAAACACTGAAACAGGTAAACCCCAAGTTGTTTATTAAATGTAGTATCAGGTTCACCCATTTATGATAAAAAAAATCATCTATAACAAATTTGAACCAACAGAAGTCCTGTTGTGTAATGGTGTTGTGTGAAATTTTGCAAGATTTGCCTGTTACTGTTTACTTGATTGCTTCGAAGAAGTACAATCATGTTACATTAAATCTTAGCAGCTCTAATTGTTCTTTAGATCTTAAAAATTATTGATAGAATAACATCTCTACAGCTGCGCGATGTGTCATATCTGAGAGAAATTCTTAAAAGGCAACTACAAATTTATGCGCTGCATAATCTCAAAACCACAAATTTCAGGCAAAATCAAGAACTCATTTGCTTTAGCTTAGAGCTCTTGTATTGCTTGCTAGTTCGTAGAGCTCTTCTATAATTACCTATGTAAATCTTCTTATTTGCGAAAGTTATAGAAATATTTCACAAAATTTGCTTGTTGGCACTAAAAGTTTCACATAAGATTAAGCAGACATACCAGAAGTATCTGTGACATTTATACACAACACCTTGGATAGATTTTTTTAATTCTTGTAGTAGTTTTTCATTCACTATTTACATCCTCTCTAATAACAAAAATTATGAACCGCAACAAAAATTACAGGCCAGCATGTTAGAATAGCTTTACTATGTGACAATTTAAAGGTGAGACAACAATTAAAAAACTTGGCAAGTACAGATGCAAGTTAAGAATACCACTTACTGAATTATTAAACATTTAGAGAGTTTGTCCTTACATAACGTGAAATGGAGGACCCACACCACAACGTTTACCAAGAAGACATGTTAACTTTTTTCAAGGTCATTAACTAAGCATGCATGAATCAGGTGTTCTCATATTAACTAAATAATAAGTATTACACAGGGGATATGGTGTCATCAGAAATTTATTTGAAGAATTCGTCTTTACCTCTTTTAGAACAGCTGGGTTGATATCAGATTGCAGAAAACAATCCTCAGCACAAGGTTTAACACAGTTCGTTTTCAAATTACCTCTGCCTGTGACCTTCATCAAGGACATGGCAGTTGGCGCTGAAGGATCCAAACTAACTGCTCGAGTTTGAACTCCGTTGATATTTAAGTGATACAATAAACTTTGACCATACTCATCATCACCTAATTTTCCCATGAACTCAACCCGGCCACCAATAGCTGCTAGAGCAAGGGCAACATTGGATGAAGGCCCTCCAGGTGCCCTCACAAATTCATCCGGAGACCAAAACATATCCTTCATTCTATTATGAATCTCATGATCTATCAGCCTATTGGCAGGTCTTCCAGAAGGAATAAATGAGTATTTAGCCGGTCCAAAGCAGCACACAAGAGGCATTAAACTGTCGACCTCTCCAATATCTTCTAATAATAACACCTCTATTTTACTTTCAAGATCATTGACTAAAACGTGTTCTTCAATCTGATCTGCTCTTTCATTAGAGGGCTGCAGATCTTTGCTCTGATCTTCTCCTTCATCACCAGTCAATTCTTCTACGGTCCTAACTTTTCTTCTGCCCCTCTTCTTTGGTTCTTTTACCTTGTCCTTCTCTTCCCCTGAGCTTGCAGTAGTAGCAGCTGCAACATAGGAGAGAAGTTGTAACTTGCTGAGGGTTGCAGTATAGCAAAGTCATAAAGTCCGCTGATCAAGATACAAAAAATAGTGGGTGCTCTAGAGTCTAGACATGCAAGCAATATGTATGATTACCTTTCTTGCGGCCTCTCCTTTTAACTTTCATAGTCTCTTCTGGGGATGCACCTCCAGTGTTCATTTGGTCATCTTGTGTTTCCCCTACTGATGTATCTACGGTGGCTTTCCTTCTTCCACGTCTTGGAGCTCTTTTCCTGGTTTTCGAGCTTTCAGCATCACTCTCTCCATCACTTGAACCTTCTGCAACATCTTGAGAACTCCTCCTTGACACGTAACTCACATTTCGGTTAAGCAACCTCATTTTAGGCTTAGTCAAATTCTTTCCCAAAATGTTGGACTTATAATGTAATTGACCCCTGCAAATGAGTGACCAAATTAGATGAGTGCATTACACATTTTATAATTGTTCACAGTTAAAGGTAGTAAGTAGTTATGTTTTAAAAAGGAAGAAAGATGAATAAAATATAAACCTAATGTTATCACACATATATTCAGATTTGTTGATCAGAAGGAAAAGCTGCATTGCCCCCAAAATACATAAAAAGCATCTCCCTCCCTCCTAGCTTCAGTCAGATGAAAAGCAGCGCACAAATTAAAGAAACTTGAGGTTTTACAACATCGTGGATTGCAATGACTATAAGAAAAAGGCAGCATCTTTCGCACCCATCCCCATCGGTAAGTCCATAATTGGAAGGTAAGACTGCAGTGCTATCTGGAGAACATTATCCACTTTCCAACCTAATGAAACAGAAGAGTAGAAGCTACTACTAATCTACTATTGGCCTACTTGTTTGGGCTAAGGCTTCTTCATAAGGAGCTTTTGCCTGGCTTCCCTAATAAGCAGCTTAGCTTCTAAGCCAAGCCAGCCTGTCTCGTAGTATGGCTTTGTGTTGGACTGGCCGGCTTCTTGAGCTGCGGCCCTGCTCGTTTCAGCCTTTTTTAGCTTCTGTTTTTTTTCACTATTCAGTAATTTCGTTTTTTTTAATTTTTTTAGATTTTTTGGACTTTTTTGTATTTTTCTTTTTTTCCGTATTCCTTTGCATTGTTCACGATGGACTAACATATTTTTTTATTTTTAAATTTTTTTAAATTTAATTATGCATAATAAGCTAACTAAGCTACAGTAAAAAAATAAGCCAACTACAGTGAAATTTCAGCCAGAAGCCATCGCTATTCCGAACGCCCCACTCTAAAATACCCTCGCAATAAATTTGGTGCAAGAGCAGCTCTATCCATTCTGCACCGGTTCCTCCATATGCATACACCCACAAAAAAGAAAAAGAAAAAGAAAAAAGAAATGAAGCAACGAACCGCTCCTACATCAGATTCACAGGTCACTGCATGTCAAAGTTACAAACTACAGGCAATTAATTCATCTCTTGTTAACAGGAAATCTTGATCAAGCAAGAATCTTGCTTCCAAGAAGAACCAAAGAAAACTTCAGACTATCTACAACTTAGCTCCATACAATGAAATAGTTGAGTTGCTTCCATACAAATGTAACTCGATGTTCCCGCCGCTAATTGATGTTTTGTTTTTTGCAGCATGATTATGGTTTCCAAAAATTATTTTGAAGAAAAACCCTCATCTAAATCAGGGGGAGAAAAATAGAACAAGGAAGAACCCTAGATCTAGCCGGCCACTGCCGCCGCGCGGCTTCGCGTCCTCGCCTGCGGGCCGCGCCAGCACCGCCGCAGAGCCACGCGGAGAGAGAGAGTGAGAGATTACCTGATGCAGTAATGAGGCAGGGAGCAAGTAAATTGAGGAGGTAGGAGAAGAGAAGCCATCAATGGAGTACTTCTTTGAGCAAAAATCCTCCAAGAAGGAAAAATTCTGCGTTTCTTGGCGTCTCGTCCAGCCAAACCCCCAGGGGACAGAGTGACAGACTGGGAAGGATTGCTGCTGCAAATTACACACCTGCCCTCGGTCTGAGGATAAGGGGCAGAAGCGTGATACCAATAGAAAGCGTATTGCGAAACTACGCCTATTACACGTGATTACGTAACTTGAAAAGAAAAGTTGGCCTTTTTCTCCCGCTCGGTGCCCCGTCTCCACCGCGGCCTCAAATCTACCCTCCTCAGCTCCTCCCGATCCAAAATTTTCGCACCGAGGAGGTATTCATCTCTCCTACTCACCCCTAATTGAATGGCATTCGAGTTGTTTCTCCCGTTTGCGACGTTTGCGTTCTAGTTCTTGGATTGCTTGGACGCTGTTCCAAGAACCCCTTAATCCATTATTCGAACGCCTTTTGGGATTCTTGTTACTACTGTGTTAAGTCTGTCGAATTTGCTCACAGTGGTTCTGCCCAAGGATAAAAAAATCGGAACCGGGGTAATTCCCGACCGCCGGGCGGTACCGGTAACCGGTTGGTTACCGTCTGATAACCGGAAATCCTGGATAAAAAGCGGATAAAATTTGGCAAATGAATTTTGTAGGCGGAGCGGAAGGAGACCGGTAACTGAAAGGGTAACCGGTTGGTTACCGGAAAAACCGGTAAAAAACCGAAAAAACCGGTGAAATTAAGACCCAAATGATTCATAACTATTTAGATTTGTATTAGAAGAGAGTTTTTACACTTGATAATCTGATCCCTGGTACACACAATAGTTAATCTACCACAACAATGCCTAAACCAATCTACGAAGTGCATTACGCAGTCACAAAATTCAAATTTACATTTTAGATATTTCAGGCGTTATACTCTCTACCGAACCGAACCGGGAAATCCGGTAACCGGCGGGATTTGGAAGCCTGGTTCTACCATTCTTGGTCGGCTCCCACTTTAAGCATCGGCAACAAACAACTGTTGCAATCCTATCTTGTTACTGTTCTAGGTCTTCCCATTCTTACTACTACTGTTGTGTGCCCCCCCTGTGCATTGGCATTTCTTTTACTTCTGCTCTGTTGGAATGAACATAGTAGAGTCATTGCATGACTTCTAACACTAGAAGGTTTTAGTTGATAAAAATTGTTGTGGAGTAGTTTCTATAGTCTGTAGCAACATGGCCTAGCTTCTCTAGTTTGTGGCAATGCATTGTGCTGTAAATACTTTGTGTCTTGTTATTTCTGGTAATTTGTTCTAGGTCAACACTTGCTACGGGAAATGTAATGGTTATTCATTGAGCCATTGCTCCTTCTCAATCGCTGAGCAATAATAGTTTTGTCAAGCAAGGTTATCACGGCGATAAGGTGAGACGAGGCGCCTGACTACCTTCACACCTTTTAGGCAAGTATGACGAGCGGTGAGGCGACGCCATACTCACATTCTAACCTTTTTTGGCAGCAAATTTGTTGAACATAGAGTGTGACTATTTTAACTATGTAACAAAGCAAATAAACATACTTTAATAGGCATACTTTAATAGGGAAGAGCCTATTAAACGAAAGAGGGAATATTACATCTGACTGACTGCTAGTAGCAAAAAGTATTGTTTGAAGAGCCTGAAAAGAACCTGAGCGCAGAGCCAGCGTGGAGGCCTGGAGGGAGGCGGTGGCGTGGAGGCCTGGAGGCGGCCACGGCGTGGAGGTGGCAGCGGCGTGGAGGCCCGAAGGGAGGCGGTGTGGAGGCCCGGAGGGAGGCGGCGGCGTGGACGCCTGGAAGAGGCGGCGGTGTGGACGCCTGGAGAGGGCGGCGTGGAGGCCTGGAAGAGGCGGCGTCGTGGAGGCCTAGAGGGAGGCGGCGTGGAGGCCTGGAGGGAGAACCTGGAAGAGGAGGTCGCCGCCTTGGAAGAGGGAGGCCGGAATCTACGGGATCGCCGGAGGTCGCCGCGAGATCGCCCGAGGTCGTCGCCGCGCCGAACTCCCCTCGCCCTCCCTCTGTATGTAACGCCCGTATCACTTACTTTACTCCCCCCATCACTTATTCTCCCGCGCTCCCTCTCTTGCTCTTCATTTTCTCGCCGTTGCACAGTATGGCGCTCGCCTTCCTCCTGCGACGCGGCGTCTGTGGCATGGCGACGACTAGGCGACGCCATCCCTTCCAAGGCGGACGCCATACGCACCCGAGGCGAGGCAACGGCCGTGGCGGTAGCTCCAGGCTGCTTCGACGCCAAAGCGATGCCTTAATAACAGTGTTGTCAAGATAGAATCTAAATCTGGTAGCCTGATCTTACTCTTTTTGAGGGAACAGAACAAAGGGTTTCATTTTGTAGTTATTATATTTGTTTTCTTTTATTTATCTCTGTTTTTTGCACATTTAATTGTACTAAACACCCTTTGCTCCTCACTGTAACCCTTTGCACATTTAATTAAACACGGTTTTCACTACTAGTTTTCAGGTCTAGGACAACGAAGCGAAATCATTGCGATAGGGCCAAAATAGATGCAATATGTACCTATTGCAACACATCACTTCCGTTGGCAAGCGTGGCTAGTACTTGCGTGCTTAAAAGATTGTGCAACGGATTGTGGTTTCATTGCAATACCTATGGTTATTGCCATGCAATGTGTTGTGGCAATTGTTTGTTGTTGCAACGAGTGATGTCGTGGCGATATAGGCTATTGCCACGGCTGACTCCGTGGCAATAGCTTCTTTTGCCACGAAATTTGGTCGTGGCAATAGTATCATTTGCCACGAAAATATTACGTGGTAATAGATTCTATTGCCACGCCATTGATTCGTGGCAATAGACCCTATTGCCACAGAAAGCATTTTGTTGCAACAAGATATATTGCCACGGAAGGCGTTTCGTTGCAACAGGTTTAATTGCCACGGGAGCTGTTTCGTTGCAATATGTTTTATTGCCACAGAAGGCGTTTCATTGCCATAAAGTTATTGCGACAAAATATATTTTGTGGCAAATAGATCCTATAGCAACGAACATTGTTCATGGCATATAGTGGAATCGCAACATAGTAGCGGCGTTGCAACAGCCTATCACAACGAAATACCAATTTTGCATACAGGTTTATCGCAACGGTAAAATTTGCGATAGCATATTGAGCATATGATATTTTATTATAATTTGTTGTTGTAAATGAATAATTAAATTAGGAACACGGCTGGATCAAAAACACATATTAATTCAACACATAATAATTTAAAAGTGCCACCACTCATGCAGGAATTACATATCAATCTCCAAACTTAAACTATAAAGTTTGTAACTAATAACAAAAATACTATCACTTCCATTCCATTTGTCCTTGCTTCTTTGCCATGTTGAATTTCCTGACTCGACGACGCCACGACTCTGTTTGCTCTGATCAAATTGTTTCATCCTGATAGAACATGAACAATAAAGAGGGACCTTAATGTGAGCATTGTCCAGCAGCACATACTTAAGTATATCATAGTGCAAGTTTAGAGATACGAGTTACAGCTGAAAATAGCAATCCTGAGTTCTCTAGTTCAGTTGCGTAGCAAAGTATTTAGCAAGTGATTCCAGCAGAATTATTTAATTTCATTTCATTTACCGATATATAGTAGCCCTACTTCACCTGGCATAATTTTCTAGTAGTTTAGAACAGTATGCTATATTTGACATAAAAACAATGATAGATGAAGATTAATCACATTTTTATTTCATACCTGTTGGTCCCTCCTTTTCTTCGAACGAGTTGTAGTAGTATTCTTCAATTGTTGTGGAGGAATCAAGTTCGATGAACAACATTATTCGGTTTCCTTACCCCCTTCACACCAATTAAAAATGTAAAATGCAGCTCCTGGTGCTGGCAAGACATGACACATCAAAACATGGCAGAGATTCTTGATGTCATACCGTGTATGTGAACAGCCATGTTTGTGGTTGTCAATCAGAGATAAACCATTTTCTTGTAACATATATACATTTTCATGTATCTGAACGCATCTAACTCATTTCATGGGAAAGTTCCATGCAGAGTAGTTCGATCGAGCTTCGTGGTAAATGTATGGAATAATCAGGAGCTAGCTAGCGTAGTTAGTTGTGGTATTTGTACAATCATCAGTATCAAATATGCTCGGTTATATATACGACTACGTACTAATCCACATGTAACTTTGCAGTGTATCATGCATATAATTGAGCAACAAGACCAATGGCATCGGACCATGTGGCCTTGGAGGATGTTGGTTTGAGCCATGTGGCGCAGAATCGTATGTATATATACACACTGAGTGGCGGAGCCACACTATAGCATGGGGGCGCAGTTGTACCCTCAAAATTTTGGCACAAAAAATTAATATATATCTCTTAATATAAATTATATGCTACACATACTAACATACTCATAACAGGCCATTAAGCTCAATAAGCAATAAGTCAAGCCTATTAGCCCAAATGTCTAAGACATCCTCACTTTCTCAATCGATCTTCCATTATCTACTGGAGATTCCTCAATGGACCAAATTCTTGAGTTTCTACCTAGCGTGCAATGGAGCTCGAGCTTAGGCGACACTCTGCTTGTTACCCATTTGTAAGCTTGTGTGTACGGGGTGGTATGTTGGGAGTTTTTCTTATTCTGAGGTTTAGTGATCGGATAGAGATGCAAAAGGCTCCGATGAGATGGTTTGCATAGTAGTCATAGATTGTAGTATATAGATTTGTCTGGGACACTAGAAAGTAAATTACTCATTTTTTTGCCTTTGGGTTTAAAAAGATGATATCAAAAATCAAAACCTAAAGGAGAGTTGCAGGAGTTATGATCAATCTTAATAAGTTAAGAAATAGTATAGGTGAATAATACTGGAATGATTGTTTAGTTATATATATTGAACTTCCGTATTATGTCATTTAAACTTGTTTTTAGAACAGACGTGTCTTAAGTTCGTACTTTCATCGTCAAAATTCTAGCTCCGCCACTATATATATATAATTATAATTGACAGTGGGGTACAATAGTCCGGTGGTAAACGCCTTGACCTCCGAGCTAGGAGGTTGCAGGTTCGATTTCTCCACACCCCATGGTTTTTGTTTTTATTTTTTCTATTCTAATTTTTTTATCCCTTCCTGTTTTGTCAAGTGAGACCTCCTCAACTGCGTTTTAGTTGTCACTTTTCAATTTTTTTATCTCCTCTAGAAATTAATAACTATAGATAATATAATTCCTCCACACCAATTCGGCCCTTGCGTTGAGCAGTTAGGCCCACAAAAACAAAGCGTTGCAATAACAGATTATTGCCACGAACAATCATCATATATAGCAACACATTTATTTCGTGGTAATACAAACTCATTTCATACGCATTGTATAGGAACCTTTTGCAACGCAATTGATGACTATGACAACGCAATAAAATTGTGGCAATATTGTCACCCACTCGCAACGAACTTTTATAAGGTGGCAATACCTCCTAACTATTGCCACGAATATCAATATTATCACAACGTAAGACAACCGTGGCAATAAAGTCATATTACTTGCAACCATTTTTAAATGGTGGCGATAAAGCCACTTTATTACAACGAATTCAATGACTATCGCAACGCAATATTTTAGAGGTAATACTGTGCACATATCGCCACGATTTTGGCAAAATGTTGCAATAGCACATACCTATTGCAACTAATTTAGTGTCGTTGCGATGCGTTTCGTGGCTAAAGGGTTGGAATCTAGTAGTGTTTAGGTTGTAGAAGTACCCTATTCCTAGAGAGGATTGGCACTGTAGAAAGTTGTTTGTTTAGATACCAATACAAATATGTTGTAATTGTAATACAAAAATAAGATTGAATTGTCACAAAATCTTTTTCCTTTTCCTTTCATGGGATGTCTAAACTAGACATGCTGTTTGTACTTTTTTTTTTATATCTTGAAGGATTCAATATTGATTTGATAATAAAAATTTTATAGTCTTGGATACCAATCAAATCATATTTTGAAGTTGGCTAATTCTTGCAGGCCATGTGGAGCTACTAGTTGCCCAATATGTTTCTCAGGACATATATGACCAGCCAAAAAGGCATTCCAACTTTTAGGTAAGCATGAGATACCCTATGGTCTTATAGATTAAGTCTCCTTGTACCATACCATCTTCTGCATCAAAGAGAGATTTAAGCATATGATTCCTGCTGCTAAATGCCATTGAAAGGATTGATTACTTCAATGATTGTTGTGGCTACAGACCAAACAGAGAGAAAGGGGTATGGTAGTGGAGAGTTAGGTGAGCAAATGACCTCTTGGGTCTTTCCCAAGGGCAGATCATGACATATATGCATTCCCTGATAAGGAGCGCCTTTACCATTGTAACCTTACACCGAGCCTTCCTTCCAGAACAAGCCACATCGCTTATATGGTTTATAACCTTCTCAACAGGTTAGCTGGGTTTAGGTGGGGGCCACCCCTACAACAGGAGCCTCTCATGGTGAAGGGCTTCACAGGCCGAAGCCATGTTGCCGAGCCCTTTGGCCCCCTCCGTCCCTGCGGCCTGTGACGTTGTGTGGTTGTGGGCGAAGTGGAGTCGAAGCCGGGGGACCGCCGCGGAGGGCGTCGCGGGCGGAGTCACATCTGTGCTGTGGAGGCGAAGGCATCGCCGATGCGGGAGGAGCGGACAAGCGTTGGAGATTGGGGCGTGTCATGCGCGTGAGGACGCGTCGATCGACTCCATTGGTTGGATGCGTGTGGTGGGACGACCGCGAATGCGCGTGCCTTCTGGCGGTGGCTTCACGCCGGTGGAGTGGACTCGCCGAGCCGGCCGCGCGCCGGCTCTGCAACCTAGCATCCATGGAAAGGCATGGGACATATTAGGGTACGAAAACGGTGTTGGCAAGAGTGAATGGGTATTATGTGCAGGAAGCGCCGGGGTTGTCCCGAGGGGGCGGAGTTGCATGTGGCCTGCGGGGGTGAAGGCCTCGTCGGCGCGGCAGTGCGTAGGTGCGATCAGCGAGCGTTGCCCGCGCGCATGGCGCCGCGCGCCGGTTTACGTCAGTGCGCTTCTTCACGGCGTGGGCGATGCCGGCTTCGCCGGTGCGCTTCTTCACGCGTGGGCGATGCCGGCTTCGTCGATTGTGCTTCTTCACGCGTGGGCGATGCCCGGCTTCCGCCGGTGCGCTTCTTCACGCGTGGGCGATGCCGGCTTCCGCCGATGCGCTTCTTCGCGCGTGGGCGATGCTTCGGCTTCCGCCGATTGCGCTTCTTCACGCGTGGATGATGCTTCGGCTTCCGCCGATTGCGCTTCTTCACGCGTGGACGATGCTTTGGCTTCCGTCGATTGCGCTTCTTCACGCGTGGACGATGCTTTGGCTTCCGTCGATTGCGCTTCTCCACGCGGGGGACAACTGTATATATACTTACCCGAAGGGCCGGAGCGTCTCCCAGGCGTGGCTGAGGTGGTCCTTGATTTCGAGAATATGCCTTCTTCAGTTCATGAACATGCGGAGGGACACTGCCATGTTGATGAACTGAAGGAGGCCTATTCTCGAGCGCAATGTTCCGACGACCGCCGGCCGCCGTGCGCTTTGCGGGGAAGGGAGGCCGTTGCGCTGCAAGCGGTTGGTCTCCCGGCACGTCTTGGGCGCGTGGCGCTGGCTGGCCCTGCAGCGACGGGCGCAGAGTCTGCTGAACAGACTACTCCGCGAGTGCTCCCGGAGGCGAGGGGGGCGTCTCTTGGTGTGCCCCGCCGGTGCGCGGTTGCGTGTCGTCGTCGGGAGCAGACCCGGGACTGTCTTGCGAAGGCGAAGATGCCGCCAAAGGCGGAGCCAGGTTGTTTTGCATAGATTCCCGAGTGGACACATGTCGAGGCGCTATTTGCGCGTCGTGCTCTATCAGGCCCCTTGGTTCGACCGCCGCTTGACCGGGCATGGCGCGCACGGATGGCTGTGCCACTACGGTGGCGATCGTGGAAAGGTGGGCAGTTTGCCTTCCAGCAGTTATGTTTATCTATGGCGTGGGAGACACAGGGGTATTAAATACCCCTTGCCTTATGCCCCGTGCATCTTCATCGCCTTGCCTTCTAGCTCCCATTCACGCGCCCTAGTCTCTTTGTCTTCCTTGCTTCCTCCCGCGCCTCAGAGTTCTAGGAGAATGATGGCGTCGACGGAAGCGTCTGTGCGGGTGATGACGCGCCGTCTTCAGCGGGCGTCGCCGCTCGAGTGAGTACACCCTCAGAGGGCGCGGCTCGCGCCTATGGACAAGTGGTGGGCGGCGGGAGAGTAGAGGGACCGTGCTCCCGCATCACAGGCTCGGCGCTAGTAGCGGAGGAGCGATCCGTGGCCTTGCGTGAGGAAGGCTGCGGACCGCGGGAGGTGCGGCGCCCGCACTGGCGGCAGACCGAACCGCACCCCGAAACCTCGGAGGCGATCGTATTCGTCGCGTACTTCGAGGCTAGGTTACGCATCCCGGCCGCTAGACTTGTCGGGGACGTTCTGCGGGCCTTCGGGCTTGAGCTGGCGCAAATAACGCCGTATGTGATAGCCCATCTTGCCGTGTACAGCTGGGCGGTGCGCACGGAGGCATGTTGGTCCACCGCGTCACTGTTCGCGTTTCTCCACGATGTCCGGTGCGCGATGAAGGATCAGGGGGACAGGGCGCTGCCCGTCTTCGGCGGCGTCGATCTCGCGTTGCGCCCGCGGTGCGAGAAGATATTTCCCGTAGAATCGCGTCGGGCGGAGTAGAGCCGAACCGGGCGAGCGGTGGTTTTACCACCGCGTGGCGCGATAGCGACGCCTTGAGTGCTGGGCGGCGGTGGCGGTTAACATGGTGCCCAGCGCGCCCATAGACGATGATGATAAGTGGATAGCACGAAGGCTTGTGGGGATCACCGCCTGCTTCAATATGCGCGACCTCGCTAAGGAGTTCGTGATGTATGGCGTGACGGCGCAGCGCGGAGTGGCTGTTTCTCCCGAGGAAGCGGTAGCGACAACGCGCCCTTACATTTCTTATTTGCGAAACCCTCCGATCCGCGTAAGTTATCACGGAGTTTGCTCTCGTCGCGCTATTAAATCGAGGTTGGTGTTTCTGGCGTGCCCCATGGCCTTGGCGAGTGCTTCCCTAGGGGCGTGGGCGTGCGGTGGAGTGCGTTCCTTGGACCGTACGGCCGGGGAGCACGCCTTTGCGCGTGTCTGCAACCGCGGAGGCAGGTCTGGGGCGGTTGAACCGTGTGTGCGAAGCCTTGGGTATTAAGGTGCCAGAACGTGTTGTTCCGGCCCCTAACCCACCTCGCCGCGACTCCACGGGGAGGGTACTAGCGGGCGCGGTTACGGCTCGGCAGGGCATGCGAGACTTGGAGGCGGGCGAAATCTTGCCTCGCCACCTGCCGGCGATGGGACGGAGCCATCACTCATGGAGGATGCTGGAGCGAGGCCATCGCTTGCGAAGGATGCTGGGGCGGAGCCATCGCTCGCGGAAGATGCTGGGGCGGAGCCGTTGCCCGCGGAGTTGATTCCCGCGATCGTGGGACCTCCTTCTGCGGCGATTTCCGAGGCAGGACCGCCTTCTTATTCTCCAAAGGCGGCGACCCGCATCTGATCGCCCCTTAGCTCGTCTGGGGTTTGTTGTAGCGAATCGGTCCGAGGCCCTATGGGACTCCACTCGGACACGAGTGCCGGTGCCCAGCGGCCCGATTAGTCTGCGGTGCCGGGGTGAGGGCTTAGTGGAGCTAAGCTCGACAGAAGTTCAGCTTGGCGAGGTGGGGCGGGATGCGGAGGTCCTGCGGTCGGGTGGGGCTGAAGGTAGACATTTCTTGATTGTGACACGCTAGGTATTCGTAGGGTGACCATCGTGTCCCCTTACGGCAACATGGTTCCGAGAGCGGGCGCCCTCGGAGCGAGGGCGGCGGCTTGGAAGGAGCATCTGGCGCCGCCGAGACTATTACGCGGATCTTTGCCGTCGTCTAACGGACTTCATCCCTCGGCGAGAGTGTTGGCGGCATGGCGGGGCGCGGATAACTGTGATCCTGAGCTTAGATCGTGGCCTGCTGCAGTCTGCGGGCTGAAGCGCTTGAAGTCTTTGGAGGTCTCTAAAGCGAGGGTAAGTGTCGACCCAGGCAGCACGTAGCCATTGGGAGGTGTCTTGATTGCTTCATTGTATAGACCCTCGCCCTCGGTGGTGACTGCGGACGGCTTTGTGTCCGGGAATGGGAGCCACGGAGGACCAGTGCTGCTGGCCGTCGAAGGGCCCTTGCGCGTCGGAGAGCGCATTCGCTAGGATGACCGCATGCGGCTCCACAGAAGCGGAGCAGCGCGCGGCCGTCTCATATGCCACGGCGTGTGGCATCGACTCGGCGGCGGCGGTGGTGGAGCATGATAGGTGCTCTCGGTTGCCGTCTTGGAGGAAGAAACGGCCGCCTCGGCTGCGTCCACGAGGGAAGCGGGATGAGGCAGGTGCCGCCTCGGCGGCGTGGGAGGCTATGCGGCCCTGGAAGGTACCTTTGAAAATCTCATTGCGGAGTACGCCCGCTCCTCGGACGAAGAGCTTCCACGGACACCGGCCGGATTGCGGAAGGCCGATCTTGCTCGGCGACGCGGCGTCCTTTAAATCACCGCTCCTACGTATTTGCTTGTCTAAGCGTGTGCTCTTCTCCATCACGGGGCTACCGTCACGTCGATGAATTGGGCGACCACGGTGGGAGATGCGGTGGGGCCGGGGTGATGTCCGGTGCCGTGCGCGCCGTTCGGCCCGCCGTTCGGTTTTTTCATGAGCGGATCTGGGAGTACATCGGGGAGGCCGGGGTGAAGGTGGAGCTGCGGCCGAACATATGCGGCAAGGAACCTTGGCAAGTGGCTTGATGAGGTTGCCGACACGACGATGACGGGGCCGACGGCTCAAAGCAGGTGTGACCCCGAGTTCTTGTACGCTGGTGTGTGTTGTAAGCTTGTGTACTCCATGCCGCGAATGAAGTGAAAGTTGCTTCGCTTCTTTGATCGACCTTGCCACTTTGCTCGGCGGTGGTGATGGGGACTCTTCTTGATTTACGACATCGTAACCGTGCCGCTGCTAACGTCGCTGGTGGCAGGCCGAAGACTCACTCGACTTCTGGGCGAATCGACCCTCGGCAGGCGAGACTTCGGCGCGAAAGGTCGTCCCAGCGAAGCCAGACGAGTAGTGTCGACCCGCCGGGTTTTGTAAGAACGTTGTGGCAGCGTGGTAGACAAGCCGGGACATTCGTCACCGCCGTCGTTTTTGGATGCGTCCGCTTTGCGCCTTCTTTTTTGTGGGGCTTGTGGGTTGGTTGGGGCAGAAGGTAGTCGAAGTAGACGCGCGAGCGCTCCGTCCCCTACCCTCCGAAGCGGTGGCAGCGAAACTGGCGTGTAGTTGAAGTAGACGCGTGAGCGCTCCGTCCCCTACCCTCCGAAGCGGTGGCAGCGGAGCTGGCGCCTAGTCGAAGTAGACACGCGAGCGCTCCGTCCCCTACCCTCCGAAGCGGTGGCAGCGGAGCTGGTGCCTAGTCGAAGTAGACGCGCGAGTGCTCCGTCCCCTACCCTCACGGCGGTGGCGTGGAGCTGGCGCCTGGTCGAAGTAGGCGCGCGCGTTCGGTCCCCTCTTCTTTGGGCGAGGATAAGATAAGCTTGGGAAGGGACAGGGACCTAGCCTCGTAGGTCCTGTCCCTGGCGGTCGATGGGGGTCTCACGGGCGCCTCTGTTTCACTACATTCCCGGACGCCGATGGGACAGCTGAGGCGGGATCAACGGGGGTCCGCGCATGGCGCCGTACGACTGCGAGGGAGATGTCCCCTGGCCATCGTCCGTTGTGTTGGGCCCCGTTGGATAAGGGGGGACGCGTTGCGTGTTGCAGGCGTAGCCCTAGCGTGGGGCAACTCTATCGCACCACGTGCTCCTGGGGCGGGCGATGAGACTCTTGAGGCGTAATGTCCGCGGTCTTGCTGCCGTGTCTCTTTAAAAAGGGGGCGAGTGGCCGAGTGGAGCGGCACTCGCCTTCGGACTGCATAACCCCCACAACCGGCAAAACTACGGTCCTCGGTGTGTTCCAACTTCGCCCAGTAGTGTGGAGGGCTCCAGAACGCGGCTGATGCCGCCTGGGCAATCGTGGGGTCGGGCATCCCACCCATGTGGGGGGATGCGACACTGCGATGTGTTTCGCCTGCCTGCACGAAGAGCGCGGTTGGTGCGGGGTAGTGGGCAATTCACTTGTACTTCATCAAGGCCGTTCTAGCTTCGAGTAGATCGCTTTGCACGCCGGCGAGGCCACGTCCGCCGTCTTTGTCCCGTCTGACGCTGTTCTTTCCCCGATTTCCTCCCAGGATGAGGGGAGTAGGGGCTTGGCACTTGCGGCACCGCGAGCGTCTTTGCTCAAAAGACGGCGCCGACTCCTCGGCTGGGCGGCACACCACGGGGGCCTTGGGCGCTCTCGTCTTGTGGCGCCTTATTGTGGCGGCGCATCAGCTCGAGCGTCAATGGCTCCGGCGTCGGCGGGAGCATCGCTCCGCGGCCGAGGCCCAGCGCTGCGTGGGCGCTTTCGCCGAACGCGTCTGGCTTCTCGGCTCTTCCGCAGAGGCGCAGGCCCTTGAGCTCGTGCGCCTCACTCCTGCACTCGCGGGCGCCCGTCCATGCGGTGGCCGCGGTTTGCTGGAGGCGCGAGGAGCCTCTGGTGCCCATGCGCCGTCGGATGTAGACTCCGGCGAGTGCGTGGGAATATCGTCCACGTCTTATTTATACTCTGGAGAGTACGCATGGTGATAACACCAGCGCGTGCGCGGGACATCCGCGTCTTGTTTAGACTCAGTAGAGTGCGCAGGGAAGACATCCGCGTCTTTATTTGTATTCCGGAGAATGCATGGGATTATCAACCACGACTTACTTAAACTCCGGAGGGTACGCCAACGCGCGCGCGGGACATCCGCGTCTTGTTTATACTCAGTAGAATGCGCAGGGAAAATATCCGCGTCTTTGTTTGTACTTCGGAGAATCGTGGGATGTCAATCACGACTTACTTAAACTCGGAGGGTATGCGCAGCAGCGGGATATCGGCGTCTTGTTTATACTCGATGAGAGTGCGCGGGGAAAACATCCGTGTCTTATTTATACTCCGCGAGTGCGCGCGGAGCGTTCCCAGCTGCGTCTTATTTATACTCCGTAGAGTGCGTGCGGAGGCGGACCTTGGCGCTACGTCTTATTTATACTCCGTAGAAGTGCGTGCGGAGGCGGACCTCGGCGCTCGTCTTATTTATACTGCAGTAGAGTGCGTGCGGAGGCGGACCTCGGCGCTACGTCTTATTTATACTCCGTGGAGTGCGTGCGGAGGCGGACCTCGGCCTTCGTCTTATTATACTCCGTGGAAGTGTGTGCGGCGGACCTCCGTGCGGTCTTGGCGTGCGGTGAGTCTCCGTGTGGTGCGTATGTGGAGGTGAGTCTCCGTGCGGTGCGTGTGTGGAGATGAGTCTCCGTGCGGTGCGTGTGCGGAGGTGAGTCTCCGTGCGGTGCGTGGGAACATCGACCACGTCTTTATACTCCGGGGAGTATGCGTAGCAGTAACAACGACGCGTGCGCGGAACCCCGCGTCTTGTTTATACTCGGTAGAGTGCGCAGGGAAAGCATCCGTGGCTTTTTTATACTCCGGGAAGTGCGTGCGGAAGGAAGCCTCCCCACATTTTTGGTGGGGGCATGAATAACCATAAGCGGAACTTTATTAAATTCCGTTTGCGTGGTGGCGAGTACAAAGGTTATGAACTAACCACTGGACTCGTTGTCGTGGTGGTGAGATGCGGAGCCTCTGGTGCTGGGCTGCCGTAGGGCCTGTATGGGTGCGCCTGACCTAAGGGCCTCACTGGGCTCCCAGGGGCGGGCCTCGGGTTCCATGCTCCAGGTGCCGGGCCATGTGCTAGTCGCCAAGGACGGTGATGATGCCTCGCGGGCCCGGTAGCTTCACACATAGGAAGCCATGGTGTGGCATCACCCCAAAGGAATTGAGGGTCGGTCTCCCTAAAATGGCGTTGTAGGGTGCTGCATATCGGCGACATCGAAGGTGGCGTCCACCTCGCCATATTGTCATCTGGCGAAGGAGATCGCAAACATACTTGGCCAAGCGCCAGTAGCGGCTGAACTTCGAAGCCCTGCAGCGGAGCTCTTGAGGGGCCTAGGCGACTTCGAAGGATCACCATTCAGTCGAAGGCCTGTGCGAATAAAACGTTCGCGGAGCTGCCCCCATCGACCAGGACACGCCGGACGTCGCACCCGACAACCGCGACCTGGATGACTAGGGGATCCTGATGGGGGAACTCCACGCCTTCGGCATCAGCGGGCGTGAAGGTAATCGCATGATGTGCCCAATCGGGTGGGGCATGAGCCGGGTACGCCGCCATGTGGTGTAGTCTCCGCACGTAGGCCTTGCGTTGTCGCTCCGAGGCGAACTCTAAGGATGAGCCTCCGGAAATTACGTTGATGACCCTACGCGGAGCGCCCTCAAGGGCATGGATCCGCAGGGGGCTGTGGCTCCTGATCCCGAATCCTTAGGGGACCGTCCAGTGGCTGCTGAACATGCGCCACAACGGGCAGGCGCGCCTCGAGATCCCTGTCTTCGGCGGCGCTTTGGCGAAGCGCTGCGATGGTGGTGCAGGAGCGGGTGTCATGATTGCCTTGGCCGTGCACCTCGCACCACTGTGGGCGGTGCTGGTCGCCATACTCTGCGCGGGCCCAACCGTCGCGGCCTCGGCCTCGTCCCCGACCCCGTCGAGCCCTGGCCTCGCGGTTGGCTGGGGCATTGTCTTCCGAGCCGCCCTCGACGTTGAAGACGTAGCGGGTTCGCCGAGACGTCTGACGGCCGCGCTGAGGCTTGTCAGTCGGCGCGTCCTTGTACTAGGGGGCGTCCCTCAACGGCTCCTGCCTACGATTGCTTCGCGAGGAACTTGCTTTCAACAGGTCGGCGCTCTTCGCGGCACCTTCCACTGGGATGGCGTCGGCCTCGTTGTTCTGGCGCCGCCTCGCGTCTTCTTCCGCCCAGCGTACTCCTCCATCCTGTCGAAGAGCTTCGCGACTGTCTTGATTGGCTTCCGCGCATTGTACTCAGCTAGCGGCCCCGGTCGGAGGCCTTGTACCGCCACGTTGATGATTGTTGTCTCATTGACATCTTTGACCTGGCAGCGGACCTTCGCGAAGCGTTTAAGGTATTCGCGAAGCCTTTCCGATGGTTTTTGCTTGACCGTGAAGAGCTGATCCGCGTCGACACGCTCGACGTAGTTCCCCTGGAAGTTGTTGTAGAGGTAGTCGCGAATCTGCTCCCACGCGTATATGGAGTTCGACTCTATGGTGAAGAACCATGAGAGCGCCACTCCGTGCAACGCGAGCGGGAGCCCCTTCGCCTTGGTGGTGTCGTCTCCGCCTGCCGCCTTGATAGTGGTGTCGTACACGCGCACGAACTCTCGGGGATCCGTGTCGCCTTTGTATGACGTGACGGAGCTGGGGAATTTAAAATCCTCGGCCATCTTTGCTGCTGTAGGCCGCGCCGGCAATGGACTCGGAGTCCTGCACGCGCGACAAAGCGCGATTGGATGTGGGGGCATCCCGGCTGTCCGTGTGCTTGGGCGTGGGCTCCGACGTGACCACCGGTGGGGTCGACTGACCCTGAGCCTCTTGCATTCTCCGCCGCGGCCGCGAGATCCGCCAATTCTTCTTTGGAGCGTCGAGGCTACCGCCAGGCGGTCTCCACTACGAACATAGGTGGGACAATGGGCGCGTCCGTCGCCGATCGAGTAGTCGCAACCACTCGGCGCCCGTGACGGTAGGGCCCATGTCGCGAAGGGCCACTTGGTGCTCGTAGCGGGTGTAGGCGGCGATCGCATCTCGGCAGGCGTCGGGGCTACGCTCCTAACACGACTGCATTATCGAGTTGGGTGTCGTCTGCGGCGGCGGGTGGCGCATAGACGCGGGGTGGGAGTCGGTATCCGCGTCGGTGGTAGACAGGTTCGGTGGCGTCGGTGATGGCAGGGTCGATGGTCGCGCGATGATCGTCGTCATTTTCGCCCCCGACCACCGACGCCGAAGCCCTAGTGTTGACGCGGGGCCTCGCCGCAACCGCCTCCTTCTTCGCCGTCGATGATGCTTTCTTCGGTGTCATCCTTCCTGCGATCTCTGAAGCTTGCTCCCGTCGTCCCCACGGACAGCGTCAACTGTTGTGGCTACAGACCAAACAGAGAGAGAGGGGTATGGTAGTGGAGAGTTAGATGAGCAAATGACCTCTTGGGTCTTTCCCAAGGGCAGATCATGACATATATGCGTTCCCTAATAAGGAGCGTCTTTACCATCGTAATCTTACACAGAGCCTTCCTTCCAGGACAAGTTACATCGCTTACATGGTTTATAACCTTCCCAACAGGCTAGCTGGGTTTAGGTGAGGGCCACCCCTACAACAATGATCGTCCTGGTAATGTTCTAAACCCTTTATTTTTACCTGTCTTACATGGCATTGATGATATAGTGTTTACTCATGTTCCATCTTGGCAGTACTGTAACCCAAGGCAGCCTGTTGACTCATTTACAGGAGCACAGACAAATTTCTCGAAGCACTGTTCATTTGCGGAATCATCACTCCGGGCAAGCTCCCAAGAGCAAGAGATTGTCATTGCTTTAGGGAGCAATGTGGGTGACTGAATCGATGCGACTCTAATAGAGCCCTACAACTCATGAAAGACTCGGGCATAAGCATTACGTGACACGCTGCTTGTATGAAACTGGACCTGCACATGTCAGCGATCAACCACTGTTCTGAACTCTGCTGTGAGAGGGGCAACAAAGCTTGGGCCTCATGAGTTACTCAGACAACTCAAACAAATTGAGAAGGATTTGGGCTGAACCGATGGAATAATATATGGCCCTAGACCCATTGATCCGGATATTATTTTCTATGGTAAGCACCGGATAAACTCTAGGGGGCTCAATCCAGTGGATTCCTTATAGAGGTGAAACCTTAGTGGATATATGGCTAGATTGACGGTTTAGCTTTGTAAAGGTCTTATTGTGATTACTCAGACATACACTTACGGAAGCGTGTAATTACCGACATAATGAGTTAATCATATCTTATGGGTAAAGCTGTACAATCTCTGCAAAGTGGATAAACTATCCTAGATAGTCGTGTCCACGGTTATAGACATGCTGAGTAAAGTTTTTCACAGATTAGACTTTGTTTTTCATAAACTAGTTTTGGATAGAAATGAGATATCTTTTTGAAGAAAGATGGTCCGGATGGGATACCCGTAGTTAGGATAGTGCTAGGTCGATGTGTGCACTAACGGTATTACTTTGTTTAAATTACAGTCTTTACTTACAGTATTAAATTCAGTAAGTTCAATCTATTTATTGTATTTCACTAAATGCTGGTTTATGCTCAAATAACTATATAAGCCTTCATTTATTACCTTTATCATTATATTGTATTTTTCTGTGTGACTTGTGGAGTACAAATTTGTACTCACCCTTACTATCACATCTCAGAGGAGGACGACTTCGACTATAGTGAGGACCAGGGCAGTAGTCACTTCTTATTGTCGATGCACTTTGTGGCGCGACTTGGGCTTGGCTTTTATCCGTTCACTTCCGTAGTTATTTCCCTTTATTATTGTTGTCAATGAGCATTGATGTAAACTTTAGCCATAAGGTCGTACTCTTTTATTTAATAAAGTTTGTTATTTGTGCTTGATGTGTATCCTTGTTACTGTTGTATGCACTAGTTGATCCTGGACTAGTGCGATTTATACAAAGGATCCAGAGTCATCGCTCTGGGGTCCGACATATCACAACTCCATATATCTTTTCATTAATATGATATACATATATCATCATCTCTTTTCTCTTTTCATGAATGTAATGTGCATGCCTCAACATCTCATTTCCTTATACTGGTATGGCGGAGTGTTACACCTGTCGGTGTTCACTCAAGCCTACCCTTTTTCATGCAGGGACTTCAAGCTTGTCCTTTTTTATACGGGGAACTCATCTCCACTCCCGTGAAGTGCTTACCAAAGTAGGTCTTTCTCTACCCACTCCTATGGGTTGCTTACACAAAGTAGGCTCTAGAGGACCACACAGATCACCACTTTCTATCATAAATGTTCATTATACAAATGCAATGATTCTTTTAATCTTTAATTGTTTATCAACATTAATCATTTATCATCATCACCATTTAATCTATTATCATATGAGCATTATAGAAAGCAAGTGTACACATGTGAATCAACATGTCAAGTACTTTATCAACATAAAATAGCAAGAGCAAATAACCCGTGTTACCATTCTACCATGCACTTGCTTTTTCTAACCACAAGGGACAGATTGATGCGAAGATAACACCAACGTTGAAGTTGCTCCTCCTGCAGTAAATATCCAGTCTCAATAACATATCACAATAGTGCATAGTACATAATCAAATAAACAATATCACTCATGCACGCCTTCCGATCCCACCATTTCCCTCTTTACCGAATAGTCCTTCCCTGCTATTCTAGTACTAAAAATAACATAACTCTTGACTCCTAAGCCTTAACATGGCAAACAATATAAATTATGGAATCTACACAAAATTTTCTACACTTTATAATTTAGTCATAAACCCTGATTAATCCATTTAACCCCTCATTTTTATCCCTAAAGACTGTTTCGTTATCTTATTGGATAGTAGAATTAACAATTTCATATCTATTAACTTACCTGTCCAAACATAACAAATCATACCACTAATGAATTCTACAGAAAAATTTATACCTTCATTAGTTGTGCTTATAATTTAATTCGGCCATCTACTAGACCTAAATTGCAGATTACCACATGTGTTCCAGCAATGACCAAATTCTGGACAACAATCTTTTTGAAGCCATAATTTCTAATCTTCCCAATCAAAACCCATGTTCTTGCACTCTATGAAAACTTTAGAGAATTATCTACAACTTTTATGTTATGCCAAAGTTATGAATCAAAACATAGCTACCATGAAACTAGCCCACAAGACAACAGTAAATCTTAACAAGCAATGATACCCAAAAACTCATCTCTAAAGCCTACTTTCCTTACTAACCAGAGCTTAGCACAATCTAAAACCAACATACCAAGGCCACACCCACATTCATCTTAGTGGCGAAACCAAAATTGAAATATCACAAATTAATTAGTTAGGGCAATCCTATACTAAACATGTGGTTACACTGTAAGACTCTAATCAATGACATACAAAGTTAAGTCCTTAATTATTACCCGGATGAGACATCAACATCATAAAGAGTTGACCACACTTGCCCCTTTACTGCACAATCACTCGTCCAAGTGAAACTATTTTGTTTAACTAATATCAATGATACTACCCATGTCAAGGTACAAAAATTTTATAACTGTGGCTAACCACCACGATTCATTATCACATTAAGTCAAAGTTAATTAATTGATCAATGTGATGATGAGCCTAACGTACCAATAAGCATAGTTAAGCATGCTAGATGTACTACTCAAGTGGATACTAGTATTGTATCGCTAGATAATTAACCATCCTATGGTGATAACAGAATTAAAGCATTTAAATTATCAAAGGAGGAGTTAATCAGAATTGGTTAATAACTACCAAGTACAAGGGTTTATAATAAGTTAGCAATGCAGAATAATTTGAAACAAAATAATAATAATAATTAGATTTGAAACAATAGGTTCAATATGATCAAAGGTCTCAACTTACCTTGGCCTTGCTCAATTACCACTTCTTGATCTTCAGTTCCTGCTTTTGATCCTTCGAAGATGTTATCTAACGAGAGAAATGAATAAAACACAAATAAACTCAAAGAAAATCTAAATAAAATCCAAAAACAACAAAACTAGAACTAAAGATATATCTCAATTTTAGATGAATTTAAAAAGAAGAATCAGGGTCAAATGGAATTGTATGAAGGAGAACAGACTCTCAGAAGATGAGTTGGCTGGGAAATTCGGGAAATAGGAAAAGCTACTATGCTAGGGTTTACTTTGATTTGGACGGGGTCTATGAACCAGAGGCTTGGCTCATGATAGGATTGGCCTATGGAATAGTGTACTGGTGTGATGATATGGCAAATTGGCTGAGGTGACATGATGACTGGGATGGCATGTGGCTTGACACGTAGGCAATAGAGGTGAGGTGGCGCTAACTTGACTGACACATGGGAGATGACATGCCAGGGCTTTGAGGTGTGATGAGCTGGCGACTTAGGGTTGGTGTGGCACTGACGGACACATCAGCGCATTATGCTGAGGTGGCATTGCCACGTCGGCGGTAGAGCTTTGTATCTTGGCTACTCCAATGAACTTTTTGGCAAATTGCTCATTTGCAAATTAGGGCTAGCTAGCGAGCGTGAAATAACGGAACTAGCAAGTGGAGCACAGCGGAGATGATGATAAATGGTGTGGTCTCTGGCAAAGGAATGTGACCGTCGACGAGGTTTGAGCGGTGGCGGTCTTTGGTTCACGGCAGGTTCAACACTCCTGTGACGCAATGGCTTCAGCAAGACACAGAAGAGGGAGAACGGAGCATAGCTAACCTTGTAGATGAGACAATGAGGTCAGAGACCCAACGGCAGTGGTAGGATTCCTCACTGGAGTTGAAGCAAACAGTGGTGAAGAAACTCGATTCCCAGCGTGAGATCAAAGAAATTGAGGCGCCAGTGGAAGCTGTCAGATGCAAGCGGCTAAGGATGAAATTTCGGAGTTTGGGCATGCTATTTAATGTGTGGGCGAGAGATGTTCAAGGCAAAGATGGAGACGTCATCGAGCCCCGATCAAAGATGGAGAAGGAGAGTCTAGGTAGAAGATGGTGCGGGGCTGACTAGCGGGGCCCGTGCGTCGGTGAGACTGGCAGATGGGACCAGGCTAGTGGCAACTGTGTGGAAAGGAAGGCTGGCAGGCCAACATGTGACAGCGGGAAAAGGTGGGCCCAGTGGGCAAGTTGGGCCAGGGGAAGATGGGCTGCGTGGTGAAGTGGAGCGGGCAAAGGCAAGAAGTGGATCGAGCCAGAAAGAGAAAAGTAGGCTAGAAGAAATAGGGAATTCGGCATGAAAAGATTTATGATTTTTAGAAATTGAATTAAATCAAATTAAGCTCAAATAAATAGCAAATAAACTCTAAAAAATCCAAGCAAATACAAAAAATCCTTGCAGCACAAGGAACCCAACTAAAACTAGTTTTGATTTAATTGATGTTTAATTTATTCATATTAAATCTTTTTAATTTTGAAAATTTCAAATTAAGGTTTAATTATTTCAAAAAAGTCCAAATAATTATTTCTATTTTAAAAACTTTAAAAAGGCACGGAAAAACCAGGATGTCACATCCTTGCCCTAGCCAACGGCGATCATTGCTCGACATGATAGGGAGTGGTGCAGCAGTGGCTAGCGTGGCACAACTGGTGTGCGGGGCCGACGCTGCTGGGGCGACAGCGCAAGGAGATAGTGCAGAGGATGCTAGGTTTGGAGGGCATCCCCCTCCTCTTTCTTTAGAAGCCAGCTCACAACGAAACGCACATAGAACACACGAGATTGATCCTTTTTGGCTCGAACCGAATCCCCTCTTTTCTGTCTATCCCATTTTCCTTGATTCCTTTCCCTTATTCTTGTTGGGGTCCTTAGGAGGGCTTAAACGGAATATTACATCAACGTTCGTTTATCATTCTATATCCGCAATATCTAAAAAATTGTAATATGATAGTCTAAATAATGGTGATAATTATGACAGATCAAACACTCACCATCTAGCCATCCTACTCCAACTTAGGGTGACTTTCGTATTGACGTGATATAATGTGGAATTTAGTTTTGCATAGAGTCTTTCACCCAGAGAAAAAGAAATTTCTGATACAATTGAAAAAAGAAGTTTTTAGCTAGTTATTATATCTTAAAAAGATACAAACATTCATTTAAAAAGCCACGACAATAGAAGATGCACCCCCTCAGTGATACTCCATCAAAATTATATGTTGATAGTGTTGTGCGATGGAATTAGTAATGTACGAGGATATTGCTAAATTTCAAAAATGTAGAAATACAGAGAATACAGACCCTTAGCCCCTGTTTGGTTTTAGGAATTGAGCCTAGAATTGGGGAATTGGCATTGGGTATTATCAATTCTATTGTTTGAATGTCCTTTGGAATAGGAATTGTGAACTGATTCCAGTTAAATTGGGAGACACCTAGCGTGGGAGACCCTCAATACTGAGCCCAACCCCTCTGAATTGTGAGGAATTGATGTCTCGATTCACATCTTCGACACCTTAATTCTTGACTTTCCCCAACTCACATTGTCCTTAGCAACTCCTGATCTCCCTCGACTCACACCGTCACCGGTGACTCCTCCCCCTCCGACAGCTCCCTTGCTGGCCACTCCTCACCTCCTCCAGTGGCCCTCTTATCGGCCACTCCTTAATGTTGCTAGCGCCGCCAAAACATCATCTTCCTCATCGTCGGTGCCACGACGATGCTATCTTCCCCATCATTAGCACTGCTATCTGTTCTTTCTTTGATGCCAACGCCCCTCTCCGCTTCCTCTCAACAACCACAGCTCTCGGAATCCTAATCTAGGCACTCAATGGTTCTATTTTTCATCTCCTTCTTTGGCCACCACTCCACCATGCTCTGGTCACCACTTCGGCAACCACCTAGCTAGCTTCAGCAACCATTCTCGACTGCCAGATATGGTCACAATAGAGCTCCTTGGTTCGTTTCTTCCCCATGTGCCAATTCTTTTTCAAGTTGCATCCAAACAGAATTTTAAATTGCCTTGAGTTCATATCTTTGGCCGCCATACCAATTATAATTTCAATTCAAATTAAGTTGGGACTCCATTTTCACGAGGCCAATTCAATTCAGGGATCAAACGGACCCTTAGAAAACTAGATCTTAAATATCTAAGTATGAATTTTGAAGTTTAGGTTTTCCAAACGAAACCTCGAAACACATTCTCATGGGTATTTTGGTCCTTTTAAAAAAATTCAAAGCCGACCCACTGTTCCAAAAGAGCCGACCTTCGGTTGAGTAGAATTGACGGACAGTGTGATCCGGTCCGACCGTACGGGTCTTAGTAGTCGGGTTCGGGCAGAGCCAAGCCCTCTGTTTGTGTAGAATCCTCTTTGTCTCGGTCTCCGCGCGAGCCATCCCCAGCTCGTACCGCACCGGCCTCCCCCTCCCCTCGCCGCCCGCCTTCCCCTCCACCGCCATCTCCACCGCCGCCGCCGCCGCTGACGGAGACATGAACCAGCCGGTTCAGAAGAACACCCTCTACGTAGGTACGCGTAGCATCAGTCCGCCTTCTGAGCACTTCTTTGCTGTTCTTGGAACCGCCCACCACCTGTTCGAGGAAATTCCTTACTGAGACATACATGGTTGTTGCTGGGGTTCCCTTGGTGTCTTCCCGGCCATGGCGCAGTAGCTAAGCTGATCTTCTCTCTTGGTTGCAATGGCGCAGGTGGGCTGGCGGAGGAGGTGGACGAGAAGATCCTGCACGCGGCGTTCGTGCCGTTCGGGGAGATCAAGGACGTCAAGACGCCGCTCGACCAGGCCACGCAGAAGCACCGCTCCTTCGGCTTTGTCACCTTCCTCGAGCGCGAGGACGCCGCCGCTGCCATGGACAACATGGACGGCGCCGAGCTCTTCGGCCGCGTCCTCACCGTCAACTACGCCTTCCCCGAGCGCATCAAGGGAGGAGAGCAGGGCTGGGCCGCGCAGCCAAGTATGTCACGCTTCCTGCCCTGCAGTCTCCCCTCTTCAATTACACCCTTCTTTCTTGCTTGCTTGGTTGCCTGATTTAGGGCTGGGACTGCCAACTGTGGCTACTTTTAGTGGATAATGGAATTGGCTGGGATACTGAACTGATTTTAGTGGATAATGGAATTGTTCCATTGCTGTTTACAAATGAACAAAGTAGAAACATGCCTAGCAGATTACACAGGAATAGAGATTACAGAAACCTACCTTTATGATCCCTGTGTAGTGAAAGCACCAAAAGAACTATTCCCTTAGGAAGAAACTAGAATGAAGACCTTCCTCCAGGAGTCACAATCCTTCATGGCTTCACATGGCGTCAAATTGCTACTCTTGGAGAATTTAAGTGTTTGCAATATGAACAAACAAATTATACAGCTATTTTAATTTTTAAGGGTACTCGAGGTGAGATTCTCCATTTTCACCTCCAGAACTGTTGCACATTATGCAATTTTAGGCCCCATTTGGAACGCATGATTCTCGCAAGAACTTTATAGGTTATCCCACATCCATTGAGAGTGGATGTTTCCTTTCCTACTAAATTCGTACAAAATTTCTGTTCCAAACTTAACAGGGTTGTTATAAAAAATAAAACAACAGGAATGCCTATAGAATCTACTGGTACAAACTACAAAGTGTCTTAGATGGGTTTCTTGATCCGTGTGTCCTCAAAAGTTATCTTGCAAGCTTGCCACGGAATTATTTACCCCAATGATTGATACTTAGTGATGAAAGCAATGTTTTTGCTGCAACCGCATTTGGATATTTGAATATTTAGCAGAATTCCTTTGTATCTTAAACAAAGGTCATTTCATAAGATTTGGTCAAATAATATGGGCAAGAATGAAGTGTGAAGTTGTGGTACACTCTTGTAGTTCTTCCATATCTTGTTCTTGATGTTGTCTTTCAAGTCTTCTGGCTGTATGTAGTTTATGCTAAATCCTTTTGTTTAGCACATCATACATTCATCTAGGAGGATGCCGTGGAGCTTCGCCTCGGCGGGGGAGGCTGGATGAGGCGAGGCGGCGGGCGGCCGGGGGCAGGAGAGGAGTCGGCGGATATTAAGTCGGCATGCAGAGTATGCCTTATTGCCTGTACCGAGTATACAGCTATTCATATGTGCACGTAACCGCGGTCACTCGCCTAGGCGTCCAGGTGCTCCTCACTCACCATGGTCGCTGACTCCGCCGTGACAACCATGAAATCTAGAGATTTTTTTGGAGCTAAAGTCTAGATATCTAGATGGGAAAGGTTGGGATGGATTACTCACCATCTATCAGTCTATCACCAGCCATTCCCTAACAACGTGCCGTAGTCTAACCTGTCCCATGGTAGCATACAATATTTCTACCACATGCCAGGCTCCATCAGTGGAGGGTGGAACACCGCCTACTCTGCCCAAACTTTAACCTCAATTTGAGTTGTACTTCAAGTCATATGAGGCCAAGCTGCAGGTTTGGAACAGTGGTGAGAGTAGTGTTTGACACTCAGTTGTTCAAGGTTCTGATCTGATCTGATGCTCATATCATTGGTCCTCTCATGTGGCTCAACAGGTGATTCTGTACCAGAGTGGAATTCCGAAGTGTTGCAATTTTAACTCCCGCTCATCTCTTGCACACGATGATATATTTTTCCGGAGCACCAACCGCTCCCTCTTTTCTTCTTATTTCTCTTCCTCTTCTCTCGTTTTCCCTTACCTCAATTACATAGTTATTGTGCCTTATAAAGGCTAATTTCAAGCCTAGCACTCAGACTTCTAATACTACTTGGATTCCTATTTTCTTTTTCTACTTCTATACGAATACTTTGTAAATATTAAACAAACACTTCAAAAAATAAACCAAGCCTACTAAAACAAGATTAACTTTAACAATCACCCCCTTAATCTTGTTTCTCTGTCTTGATCACACCGATCTTCTCTCTGTCTTCTGCTTCTTTCTTTTACTTGCACTCCTGTGCACCGTTCCTTTCTAGGCCATCACTGCCCTACCGCCTACACTCGCTCCATCATGAGCCTCGCACAATCCGACGCTTGCTGCACCTCGCACCTAGATTGAACCCATCCTCTCTTCCCTGCCCACCTGAGCTTCGCTATTATCTGAGCCCCCCGCTCTTCTTTCTTAAACCAAGCCTGCTCGCTTTCCCACGTACATCTTAGCCGGGATTAAACCGCCTCTAATTTTTGTGCTTGTGTATCCTATCTCCACTGTTGACGACACCTCCCCAAAATCACAGAAAAATGCACCAACCTGTACTTCAAGTCTTCATTTTGGAACTTATACACTTTTTCCTCCTGAGAGTCTACCGCCCGCACGAAGTCCTCTATCCGCAACTGTATGCGTGCTACCTTCAATTGCGCACGCATCTACTCTAGCCCTGGGGCGGCCACTTTGTGTGCCCGAGCCGCTCTCCATGCGCACCTCCTGAGCGTGCACGTGTCGCACCTGGGTCCCGCCATTTTGGCCTTCATGCACTGTTTGGCTGCCCCCATCTACGCTCAATGAGTCTCGTCCTTAGGTTCCGCCATCTCCTCACTCTTTCAAGCTGCTCTTTAGGCAAACCTGTTTACAAGTTTTCAAAGAAATTTTGTACAACTAGTTTGGAAATCTTTTCACCTTCATCAACAGATCATTGTTCATGGTGTAGACACGCAAGAACTTATCCTACAGCACCACTCTGCACCCTTTTCTGTCATCTGTTCGAGACTAAGTATGTTGTTACACAGACTTGGTATATAGTAAATTCCTGTCAACAACTTATCTCCGTTTTTGCATTGCAATATTATCGTCCATTTGGCTCTTATCTCTACTATAGAGCCATCGTCAAACTTGATCTTACCCCAAACCTTCTCGTCAAGCTCATGGAACATGGAGCGATCTCCTATCATGTGATTGCTTGCTCCATTATCCAAATACCATTGATCTGAGTGATCGTAGTTGCCTTCCTTCGTGCGTAGTTTTGGAACTACGTTCTCATTTAGCATCCCCATGACCGGTGCCTTTTCAACATATGATGAGAGAAGTAGTACTGATTCGTCATCTTCTTCTTCGTCTTGGGCGAGGTTTGCCTCCCCGTTCTTCTTTTTGCTTTGGCAATTTGAAGCATAATGCACATACTCGTTGCAGTTGAAGTACTTTATATGCCGTGACGCGTAGTGTCCGTATTCGTCACATTTAAAGCACTTGATATGTGACTTATAACGGGATCTGTCACCACCGCCTTGCCAAGCGTTATCTCCACGGCCACCTCTGTCGCCTCGACCACTCTGGCCACCTCGCCCGTGCCATCGCCCGTGACTGCTTAATAAGCCACCGCTCCTTGTATCTCCCTTTATTAGCAACATCTGCTAGTTATGAGATTGAAACCTCTGCTCAGTATGAGACTGAAACCCCTTTAGTAGCTCCTCGTGCGCCTTGAGAGAGCGGGTGATCTTCTCGATCTTCTTTTTCTTTAAGTCAGGGGAGTACATGAGCGTGGTGACGACATGCATGACTTTTCTGGTAGCACGCGCAGGTATTTCTTCACTGCCACAGATTCCTCCATCTTGTCGCTAAGAGAAATCATTTGATTGTATAGTGAAGTCAACTTACCGGCGAACTCGTCCACTGACTGGGTCTCTCCCATCTAGAGATTCTCGAACTCGCTCTGTAAATTCTATCAACTCCCTCGTGCATCTTCTGAAGTGTCTCTCACGCCTCTCATGCCGTCTCCTTCCCGACGAGCTGAAGTATCATCGAGTCTGGCACCGCTTGGTAGATAATAGCCAAAGCTGCCTGATCTACCTTGTCTTCCAGCTCCTTGTCCTTCCCCTTCAGATCGACTGTACCCCAGACTCCTTGGGCACGCATATTCGCCTTCATCCTCATTGCCCACATCGGATAATTGTCGGTCGTCAGGAGAGGGTACTGGAGGGAGATTAGCCCACCCTGGGCCTTCGCCTTCTCACTCATATTCTTCAAGCACCACCAACATCAACAAGTTCTGATACCACTCTTGTTACAATTTTAACTCCCGCTCATCTCTTGCGCACGATGATATATTTTTCTGGAGCACCAACCGCTCCCTCTTTTCTTCTTATTTCTCTTCCTCTTCTCTCGTTTTCTCTTGCCTCAATTACATAGCTATTGTGCCTTATAAAGGCTAATTTCAAGTTTAGCACTCAGACTCCTAATACTACTTGGATTCCTATTTCCTTTCTCTATTCCTATACGTATACTTTGTAAATACTAAACAAACTCTCTAAAAAATAAACCAAGTCTACTAAAACAAGATTAACTTTAACATGAAGCGTGGAACAGAGCTAGGGACTTTCATCTTGACATTATGTTTTCAAAGGTCATACTACCAAAGGACACTCTCTGATCTAGATCAGAGGGTAGGGATAAGGCAGAACGCTTTATACACCTTTTTAGTTTTTTAATCGTTTCCTTATACACTAGTGGGCCCCTTTCCACTTGCTCCGTTTAGAACTGTGCTCCTAATCGAATACTCCCCCCGATTCCAAATATTGGTCATTTTAGCCTTCCCAAATTCTCTCTAAATATAAGTTTCTAGGTACCTTTGCTTCTTTTTTATCTGTTATACCTTAATTCCATGAGAGAGTGTGTGAGTTCACAGTATTGATTGCATTTAAGCGAACAAAAGGAAGATAATGTCGGAGTGATTGAAGGGTATCAAGGTTATTTCATCCACTTCCTTAATTCTTGTGCTCAACTCTAAAACAGCCTATATATGGAATTACGGAGAATATCATACATGACTTTTTTTCCTTGTTAAAATTCCATCTATATAAGCTCTAATTCTCTTATTCTGTAGGAGTCATTAGGGTGTTAGATACAACTGCTGAATAAATAATTACGAGTTTGATTATGTGGTTAATTCTCACTGTATATTAATATTGCCCTTTTACTGTTTATGCTTCTGATGTAGAGTTTATAAACATTTTGATAATGGCTGCTGTGGAGGTTTGGCTTCATCTCAGTCTGTCATCGACATTGATTGCTAACCATATATGATCTGATGGTTTGACTTCTATTGCTCACAAGTATGTTTGTCTCTATTCAGTTTGGGCCGATGCGGATACTTGGTTCGAGAGGCAGCAGCAGGAAGAGGAAATGCAGCGCCTTCAGGCTGAACACCGTGCAGCAATGCAAGCAGCAGAGAAGCTGCACAGGGAGAAATTGGCTGCTGAAAGAGAAGGGAGAAGGAAGAAGAAACAGATACGAAAGAATATCCCATGGCTGCAGCAGAAGGCTCAGTTCTGAAACAAAGCTCTTAAATCCTGGGATATTTAGAACACGTATTACATGCATGTCCCTTTATCAAATACATTCCAGTCAGTGGTTGCAACTAACATGCTATTCTCGGTCAGTACTGCTAGTTGTTAAGCTAAAGCTAATCCTATTTCTTGAAGACATATCTCTCTATATACTGGTTATATACCACTGATATGGATTTGTATTTTAGTAAAATGGGTGCTCTGTATCTAGTTATGCTGTCAGTGGTGCTTGAGTTAGAACATTTTTGCATCATCCCTAACTGAAGATCCGTATATGATTTTACCTTCGGACATGATTGTCTAGTTGTTAAGCTAAAGTCAATCCTATTTCTTGAAGACATACCTCTATTTATACTGGTTAGGTATCACTTATATGGATTTGTATTTTGGTAAAATGGGTGCTCTGTATCTAGTTATGCTATTAGTGGTGCTTGACCATTTTGGCGTCGTCCCTAACTGAAGATACGTATATGATTTTGCCTTTGGACATGATTGCGCCTTTTGAGCTGAGCCATGGATAATGAATCTATCCTAACCTTGTTCATGATTTGATGTTGTGTCATCGTATAAATGGGTATATATACTTCTTAATTTCCCTTGCAAACATGCACGTTCTCATTGTTAGCTTAATACAAACAACTGGTGCCCAACGAATAGCATGATGTTCCCCTTCACAACGGTGAATTGTACAGCAACAGCAAATCGATGTTGGTGAAGCGCTCTATCAATAATGCATTCAGCTAGGGACGTGGCTTTCAGTACCAGTTTATGGCTCCTCGCAACGATGTGTAGAGAGCCGGCTGCTTGCCGGATTTTGGTCTTGACGGCGAGGACAGCATGATGCCTGGGGATGATCTACCGTGCACGCCAGTGGATCTGCAACAGCGTACGTGGAGCAATTTGCCAAGTTTTTTTTATATCTTCCATGTCTACATGTATCTAAGACATGAAACCAGCACCCAAAGGGATCAATCATCCTGCAGCAATGCCAAATATACTGCATAGATGCGCCCACAAGGGTCTACAAAGCAACAACTCTCATATAAGCTCATAGATATTGAAAAAACTTCTCAGCAATACGGCTTTTTATAAGCTGTAGTTCAGCCGCGGCATGGAGCTATGTTGCCTATATATATATATATATATGCCATCTACAATTGCAAGGCCTTCTTCAAGAGCCTTTAATGCACTCACGTAGACCATACTTCTTGATTTGCTCTCTGGTAAGGATTGATTGATTGTTTAGTCTTCTTGTCAAGACATAGTTGTTTTTTATGAACTAATTTGATACTAGCAAACTGTACATATGATGCTATATTGCTCTCAGATCATTCATTACCGCATGGGAAGTTGTAGGTTATTCTTAATTATATTGAGCATCGCTTCCTGCGGTTGCCACTATAGCAAGGGTAGTAGTGCAGTGGATATCTGCAGATAATTTGCGACTCGTCTCATTCTCTTAATAATTGGTGTTAGGATCAGATGTGTCACTTGATATGAAATTGACAAGACAGAACATGAAACTAATAAAAAACAATCAATAACATAAGACAGATTTAATTTGAAAAACCCTTTCGGGTGAAAAACCACAGATGCACAATTGGTGAAATCACTATGGAGAAGAAGTTACAGAACGCTCTTAGCATATATGTGATTCTACTTGTGTATGTATGTTATTCTATCAAGAGACTTACAAGAGTTATAAATAGCTTTAGGACGGGAGTCCCAAACAAGGAAATAATAGAGTCATAGTCAGCAACAAAACAGAGACCTGTCAAAAACTGGAACAGTAACCGTCTCGGAGATGAGAACAGCACCCTGTTCGGTCTCAGAAGATAATGGTGTAGACTTGTAGATGGAAGCGCCTCGCGCAGCCACGTCTAACTCCAGTCAGCACATGCACCCTAGAGCATCATTTGATGCGGGTTGTGTTAGCATTAATCACATTGCTGGTGCGCTGGTGTTTTGTAAAGTCTGTTTTTTTGGGTTACTAGAGGTAGAAAGGAACACATCTTCATACGTTCATGTTGCATGACAAGATAACATTTGTTTTTATCTTTAGTTCATACTTACCATGTAATTGGCTATAAATAGAAGAAAACATCCAGCAGAGCAATTGGCTTCCAGGGGCACCAAAACTTCTTTGTGTTCATGTGTTTCATCCTCGTGTTCGCATGTGTTGATTCAGGGCTAGCGCCAACAAATGGTACCAGAGCTTCGTTGCTCTTGTACCTATGAAGATGTCGCAAGATGGCTCGAAGTTGCCCCAGAAGTCCAAGTCACTACTGCATCTCTAGATCCATGATGATAGTAGCAGCGGCGACGGCGACGTCAATTGCCGCGAACTGGTTGTATCACAGGTAGTGAGGCACTTGGGGGGCTCGACGCAGTACCCGATACTGACATGAACCAATTACGGAGACTGGACCCTCATGATGAAGGTCATGATGCAAGCGCGAGGCCTGTGGGATGCAGTCGAGGACAACAATGCTGACTTCCATGAGGATCGCATGGCGCTGGAGGTGATTCTTCGAGCAGTGCCCGTGGAGATGGTCTCCACACTCATCCTCAAGGAGAGCTCCATGGAGGCATGGGATGCCATCAAAACCATGCGCATAGGCGTTGCACATGTGCACAAGGCCAAGGCTCAGATGCTCCACAAGGAGTTTGAGAGCATTGTGTCCCATGACAACAAGTCAGTGCAAGATTTTGCCATGAGGTTTACTGGGCTCGACAACAACCTCCACATCCTCAAAGACAAGCTCGACAAGGAGAGGGTTGTGCGAAAGTTTCTGCATGTGGTACAACCCAGGTATTCCCAGATAGCATTGTCCATTGAGACGCTAGTTGATCTAGACACATTGTCTATGGAGGAACTGACCAGGCGACTCAAAGCCACCAAGGAGCGATACGAGCTTGGCGACACAAGCGGCTCTGGTATTCATTTGCTCCTCACCAAGGAGGAATGGCTTGCATGCATGAAGAAACATGAGCAGGGCGAAAACTTTTCTAGTGATGGAAGGCCACCCGATGACAAGACCGGGGACGATAGCGGTGATAAGTGCTGCAACAGGTGCCATGGCAAGGGTGGCGGCAAGGATGACACATCTGGCAGTGGTAAGAATGGCACGTCTAACTATGAAAAAGGCAAGTGCCATAACTACAACATCTACAAGCAATTCGCTTGTGAGTGTCGCAAACCACGCCATGAACACAAGGAGAAGGCCAACCTGTCATGTGCTCAGGAGGAGCAACCGGCACTCATGGCTGAGCACTGCAAGCATGTGCAAGCTATTGACGGCATGTAGCAGGAGGCGGTCTACCTCAATGAAGAGAAAGGTGTTCCTGGTGGATGCTGGTATGATGTGTGGTACCTCAACACTGGCGCCAACAACCACATGACGGGCAATCGATCAACGCTCACGTCACTCTAGAGACGGTGAAGGGCACCGTGAAGTTTGGAGATGGCTCATTGGTGGAGATTTGTGGCAAGGTGTTGCAATGTTTAAGTGCAAGAACCAAGAGAACCGGGTGCTCACCAAGGTGTATTTCATACCACAGCTCTGAAGTGACATCATTAGCCTTGTACAACTCGATAAGAGTGGCTACAAGATCATCATCGAGGGCGGATAGCTGCGCATCTTTGATCATGAACGACTGATGCTAGTGCGGGTACTATGATCTAGGAATAGGCTATACACCTTGGTTCTAAACCTGACCACACCCGTCTGTTTGCTGGCGAAGGCGAACGATGTGGCGTGGTGCTGGCATGCGCGCTATGTCCACCTACATTTCCGCACGCTTCATGATCTTACCGCCAAGAGAAGGGTGGATGGTGTGCCCATGATCGATCGCATGGGGCAATTTTGCGACAGCTACATGATTGTGCAAAAATAGCATACCCGCAAGTGCACAGGTTGCCATTGAAATAGCGGTGAGTGTCGCGTTCTCCACAAGGACTAGACTGAGGCTACGGTGCTCAACTAAAGCTAGGTCAATCGAAACGAGGGATAAAATGGAAAACTAAACCTAAAACGACTACCAAATCTACCGAATGAACACAAATACACTGATACTAACATTGACAACAGCACAAGTACAAGAGATTAAACCACAAATCTCCACCTAACAGAAACTACTCACAATCACCTATACATCTGAAGGATCACATCAACAATTAACTACTACTGGTAAGAATTAAAAGAGATCACAATTGACAAGTACTAACACAAATTGCTTCATCTACTGAACAAAGACAACTACTAACAGGAATATTGAGCAATTCTGGAACAAATTAACAAAGCACAATAACACATCTCACTGAGCACATGCATACATCACAGTATCCACAAATCACAATCTCATAGTGCAAACGGTAATTAATAGTTAACAATAGCAATCACTGAGCATTATTAAGCATAGCAAAGAGAGAACGGGAAAGGAATGGGAAATTAACCGAGGAAGAGGCTGTAGCAGAGGGGAGGATGTTGATGTCAAAGAAGAGGTGGTCGTTGGCGTGGTGGAGGTATTGGGCAACCGGCGATTTTGATAAGGTGCTGGACAAAAGAAGCCAAGGTGGGGAAGAACATTCCAGCAAGATGGCGCTATGGAGGAGGAGAGCTATGTGGCCGCCAACGCTTGGTGGATCGGTCAAGAAGATAAGCAAGGGGGGAGACCAAGGAAGAAGATAGCCAAGCTGCTGTAGTGGTTGTCGGCAGCGCAGAGGAGGGAGGAAAAGGTGATGATGTCCAGCCAGAAGGTGGTTGAACCAGAGAAGGAGATGGACGGCGAAATCTAGAAGGTAGCCACCGGCGTGCTCGCTATGGAGTTGGAGGGCTGCGTCGATGGTGGTGACTAGTTGGCAGGAGAGGCAATGAACTGGTGGAGAGGAAGCAATGGGGGCTAAGTGAAGAAGTCAGAGGAGGTACTGGGCAGTGGTCCTGTAGAGGAAGGTAGTGGCCACTGAGGTGAGATGGGGGTACTGCAGGGCGGCTCACCAACTAGATGGAGATGGGGGAGGGGAGGAGCGGTGTTGTGGGTCGCATAGTTGGGGCATATAAATGATAAATTTGGTAAGCCGGGACTGTTCTGTACAGATGTACGCATCGTCACGGACATGTAGGATCAAACCGTGAAGAAAATGGAGCACTAGAGGTCTAAATTAGAAGAAAACAAAGAGGGAAGGATCTCATTATCAATTCTAGAAATTGGGAGGTCTAAATTGCAAATTAGCTAATTCCCCATTCAGCCACAAAACCCTAGCTGCAATCCAAAACCAAATTGAGCTTGGCACTTCTTCTCCCCTTGCCTTCAATTTCTTCTCCTCTTCTCCCTCTAATCTGGCCAGTGGCGAGGACAGGCCGACTCACCATCACGCCACCTCTCCCTGCTGCCCGACGCCATCGCTCTACCCCTACATCGCCTTCCTTCCCTTCTCTCCACAAAGAAAAGAAAATTTGTGATGCAATGTGTGTGTGTGTGTGGAATAAGTGACTATATCACATTGGTTTGGAAATGTGTTGAATAAGTGGCAAAGTTTGCCCAAGTGAAGTGTAAATATGAATAAGCAGCAAAGTTTGCCCAAGGGTGTGAATAAATGGCACAAGTGCCTAATATGTAATTTGCTAAAACTCAACAAAAATTAAGTATCATGGCTCAAGTGTGGACTTTTTCATAAGTATCATGCAAATATTAGTCTCTTTGTCTCAATTGCAAATGCCTTAACATGACCCTTTGATATGCTCATTTTTGATGTTATACCTAGTTCTGATGCCTTACAATTTTAGTTGGATTCATGTGATCACTTAAGTGTATTTCAGCACTTTTGTGTGTAGCTTGAGTTGGTCAAATGTTGTAGTTATCACTTGAGATCTTTGCTTGAATAATCATTCTCATCTTGGATGGTCTTCAAAAGTCGAGTTAGATAATCTCATTTTACATTGTTGTATGCCATTTGACTTATTACAGGCATTTAACTAGTATTTTATCTCATGATTACTTTTTGTCCGGGTTCGATAATATCACATCATTTACTTGAGGACAAGTAAAACTTTTAAGCTTGGGGGTATGACATGTGTCATTTTTACATATATTTATTTGTCATTTTTCCCTCATATTTTTCGCATTTTGGGACTATTTGTCACTACGTGTTTGGCAAGCAGCACTGGGCTCCATTCCCTCAGGCCTCACCTTACCATGCTAAGTGCGGATTGGAGCTGGTGCACAGTGATCTCTACAACCCCATCACACCTGCTGCACTGAGTGGTAACTAGTATTTTCTTTTGATCATGGATGATCACAGTAGGTACATGTGAGTGGAGATGTTGAGGACAAAGAATGAAGCATTCAAATTCTTTCACAAGATCAAGGCGCTGGCCAAGAATGAACGTGACGTCAAGCTCAAGGCATTTCGCACATATTGCGGTGGGGAGTTCAACTCCAATGAGTTCGGTGACTACTGCGATGAGCATGGGATTAGGCGATACACCACCACTCCCTACTCACCACAACGGAATGGCGTCATGGAGCACTAGAACCAAATGGTCATCGAGATGGTGCGCAGCCTGCTGAAAAGCATACATGTGCCGGCTGCGTTCTAGGGCGAGGTAGTGAGGACCTCCATACACATACTGAACAAGGTGCCGATGCGAAGTCTCGATGGCATGACACCGTATGAGGCATGGCACAAATGACGGCCCAATGTGCGCTACTTCTGGACGTTTAGATACATTGCACACATCAAGAAGGTCGGGCCCGGTGTCACGAAGCTATCGCACAGGTCAATGCTGATGGTATTCATTGGCTAGGAGGGTGCCAAGGCTTATCACATCTATGATCCCAAGACACGAAAGCTACACATCACCCGTGACATCGTGTTTGAAGAGGAGAAGAAGTGGGACTGGAAGGCAATGTCTATTGATCATGCTCCTAGTGGCATGGACACATTCACCATTGAATACACCATCGAGCATGTGGCTGGTGGTGCTCTAGTGAATGGCAACGATGGTGCAGTGTCTACATCAAGCATGAGTCTAGTGGCGCTGCAGATGGTGGAGCCATGCACACTAGCCACTCCTCTAATAGCTACACCATCCGGCATCGAGTGAGCAACCCCACCCACTGGTGTGTTGCATGATTCGAAAAGTATACCACTGTGATACCGGATGGTGCCCAATATCTACGACATGACATCGGTCCACAACGTCAACTACAACAGCCTCTGCATACTGGCTGCTAAGGAGCCTGCGAGTGTTGAGCATGCACTACAGGAGGTGTGCTGGAGGCGCGCCATGTAGGATGAGATGCACTCCATCCATGACAACGCTACGTGGGGGTTTACCACACTCCCGACGGGACACCGAGCCATCATGCTCAAGTAGGTCTTTAAGGTAAAGAAAGATCCACTAGAAAACGTTGTTAAGCATAAAGCTCGTTTAGTTGGAAAAGGCTATGCACAATGATAGGGTGTGGATTTTGACGAGGTGTTCGCACCGGTGGCACACACAGAGATATTGAGCATGTTGATCGCCCTGGCAGCTATGACGGCTGGGAGATCCACCACATGAATGTTAAATCGGTTTTCCTTAATGGTGAACTCGCCAAGGAGGTATATGTGCAGCAACCATCTGGCTTCATTGATGACAAGCATAAGCACATGGTGCTCAAGCTACGCAAGACGTTGTATAGTCTGTGGCAAGCGCCGTGTGCCTGTAATTCCAAGTTGGATAGATCACTAGTGGCACTCAAATTTGAACACAGCCCAATGGAGCATGTAGTGTACCAAAGGGTAAAGGGCAAGACCTTCTTGCTCGTCAAAGTGTACATTGATGATCTGATCATCATTCGCTCAAGTGTCGATGACATCGAAGAGTTCAAGGCCCAAATGATGAGAATGTTTAGCATGAGCGATCTCGGCCTTCTGAGTTACTACCTTGGGATTGATGTGAAGCAGGCTACCGGGGTGATCACTTGTGCCAGTGCAACTACGCGTGCAACGTGTTGGAGTTGTCAGGTATGGCTGGGTGCAATCCATGCCTGATGGAGAATCGTCTAAAGCTGATGAAAAAGGATGGAAGCATTGTGGTCGATGCCACAAATTATCATAGTTTTGTCAGGAGTTTACGCTACCTGGCGAACACCAGGCCTGACATTGCCTACACCATGGGCATTGTCAGTCCGTACATGGAGGCACCCACCTCGCAACACATGGCATCCGTGAAACACATCTTGTCGTACGTGAGTGGTATAGTTGGCCATGGATGCTGCTATAAGCGGCATGGTGCATTGAAACCCGAGTTGGTGGGTTATAGCAATAGTGACCTCATCATCGATGTGGACGATCGCAAGAGCACCTCAAGAATGGAGTTTTTCCTGGATCGCAAGAGCATCACAAAAGCAGAAGATCATCATGCTCTCGTCTTGTGAGGCAGAGTACGTCGTTGCGGCCATGATGGTCTGCCAGGGAGTGTGGCTTAGCAAGTTACTTGGTGATTTGATGAGCGTGGAGCCAAAGAGAGTGAAGCTGCTGGTGGATAACAAGTCTATGATCGCGTTATGCAAGAACCCGATGCACACGACGACAACAAACGCATCAACACGAGGTTCTATTTCATTTGTGAATTTGTCGAGGACGGTAAGGTTGACGTTGAGCATGTGGCGATGGCGGCTCACGACATTACGACCAAGTTCGTGTCAAGTTCATGGAGCTGAGGCAGAAGCTTGGCGTGGTGGAAGTAAAGTCCTGGCGCCATGATTAAGGGGTTGTTTTGTTAATGTTAATTATGTTGCTGGTGTGGCTGGTGTTTTGTAAAGTTTGTTTTTTTGGGTTTACTAGAGGTAGAAAGCAACACATCTTGATATGATCATGTTGCATGGAAAGATAATATTTGTTTTTATCTTTAGTTCACACTTACCATTTAGTCCATACTTACCATATAATTGGCTATAAATAAGAAGAAAACGTCCAGAGGAGCCATTGGCTTCCAGGGGCACCAAACCTTCTTTGTGTCCATGTGTTTTCTCCTCGTGTTTGCGTGTGTTGATTGGGGGCTAGCGCCAACAGGTTGGTGCAGAGTCTATTACGAACTCGAAGATGATCCCAATCATTACTTATGATCATTTTGTATCGCTTTCATGATTGAACTCTTCAAGCAATCGGAACTATCAACAGTGGTCAGACTAGACTAGAAGTGGTCGGACCCGACCAGATTCAGATCACAAAATATAACAATTGGTTATTTTGCACCATGAATGATAAATCGATCTCCCCATTGACGGTATTTTTGCCTCTGCCACTGCATGCCACTTCCTGCACTTGAAACCTCACCATTCTCTTAATATTTCATGCTCCATGCACCCACCAGGAACTATGAGGCAAGAACTCTCATATCAAGTCATGTAAACTGAAAAACATCTCGGCCCTATGGCTATTTGTGAGCTGCATGCCCAGCCTAGAGCTAGTTTGCCTCCGACTAAATGATTTACACCTATATTTATTTGTGCCATCTACAATTGCAAGGCCTTTGTTTGTCTTTAAAAAAAATTACAAGGCCTTCTTCATGAGCCTTTAATGCAAGATTTTGCTTTATGCATTCAAGTAGACCATACTTCTTAATTTGCTCTCTAGTATGGATTGATTAGTTAATCTTCTTGTGAACACATACAAACGTACTTGTTTTGATGAACTAATTGATCATAGCAAATTGTACGTACATACGATGCTATGTCGCTCTAAGATAACCCATTATCACGTGGGAAGTTGTTCCCAATTATGCAAGCAGCGCTTCCCGTTGCCACTTTGGCGAGGGTAGTAGTGCTTACTACTACAAAAGAGACTATACTGGATAGTTACATCATAGATGATTCATATGGAAACATCTGTGCTGTAATTATTACAGATGATTCATACGAATAATCGTCTGTGATATTTTCACAGACGGTTATTTATACGAACCGTCTGTGATAATGTAAATCATCATAGACAGTTCCTGTCAATAACCGTATATGATAATTTACAGACAGTTATTTATACAAACCGTCTGTGATAATGATAGACACTACAGACGGTTTGTATAAATAACCATATGTGATAGTACTATCACAAATGGTTATTAATACAAATCGTTTATGATAGTTTCATATCACAGATGGTTTGTGGTTATAGCAATTTGAGATACGCATTATATATCCAGTATGACCTCAATAGATCTATTTTCATTGCGTTGCATTGAAGGAGGCGGCTAGCTTTGAGGAGTTTCGTGAAAACATATTGCTTGTAGATCGATTTGTTCTTGGTAATTACAGGTTAGTATTTGTTTCTAATAACTTATATGCCTTGTACATAATTGAAAGAGATGATAGCTAGGTTTTTAGATCTAACTACGTACCTAGGTTTAGAGAGAGATGGAAGTTAGCTCCAATTTATGAATGGGTCAGTACTCTTAGTTTATTTCAATATATTCTTGCTTGATATATATATAGACAATTTATACATATATTGCTTCATGAATACATAGCTAGCTACTTAATTTAGATATGGACAATTTATTATAAGGTGAATAACAATTATGTGTGTAAATAGCTAGACTGGTTAGCTATAGTAGCATTAATAATCCAATTTGACACTAGCTAATTTGTTACATTGTACCGTAGATGGACCGAAATTGGATGTATGTTAAGAACCATGTGAGTGAGGAGTACATTAATAGCGTGTTGGCTTTTAGAAGAGCAGCCGAGCAGGATATACTTAAGAAGGGGATAGAATATATGTACTGTTTATGCATTGATTGCAATAATCTGAAAATGTTTACCAACTCAGCACATATTAAAGTTCCCTTGATTCGAAGGGGTTTTAAAAAGGAGTATATATGTTGGACCAGTCATGGTGAAGAGAAAATTATACAGAAAGGTAGTTATAACATCGTCAAGAGAGACAACGATATGTCGGTTATGGACTACACTTTTGATGAGGATATGTCGTAGGATGACAACCTGGATCAGATGCTACACGATGCAGAATGGAACTATAATGAGAGAGAGTTTGGTAAATTCGAGGGTTTGATGGACTCGGAGAAAACTTTATTCCTAGGCTGCAGGCCGTAATACATAAAGTTGTCATTAGTTCTTGGGCTACTTCGTTGTGACTTAGTCTTACTATTCAACCTTGACAAACTTGATGCCTCACTTCTACGATGTTGGACACTGTAAGTCTACTGTACAATCATATTCTACATTCACATAATACTGATAAATGTTATAACTTAATGCTTATATATAGGTTCGTGATCCAACAAGTCTGGTGACAGCGAGAACCGGTGGGTTTCCTTGATCTACACTTGGTCTCTGAGCAATCCTTCAACGCTAATGTATCCTTCATCCAAGATTACATAACGAGAGGATTGCTTGATCATAGTGACAAGGAGTATATCATGGTACCCTTCAACCAAGAGTAAGTGCATTATTGGTTGCCATACAAATTTTATTTATATTTTATATGCAACATGAACTTAGGATTAATCACTACGGCGTTATACATGACTAGGTCTCACTGGATTCTGATTGTGATTGTACCAAAGTGGAGCAAGATAATATACCTTGATTCCTTACTTAGGAGCAACCATAACTTCACCTGTGTGCAACAAGCAATTGACAGGTAAACTCATTTTCTTCATACATAACTCAATTGTAATCTTCTCTTCATTTGCAATGGCCGAGGCTAACTTTTTAGAATCACGTTGGTCGTTCAGCACTTTCGTTGCCTAGGGAGAGAGACACAAGGAATCCAATGCCACACTGCGACACAGGACGCAATTTCTTATACATATGTATGTAATTCTATTTTTGCAGTGCCACTAGTAGCTATAGGGCAACGTATGTGAATTCTATGTTTATCGCTATATGGAAGAAATCATGGACACTAAGACGAATGATCCAAATATTTATTAATCTATCAATAATTATTTTGTGATTATCAATTTATATATATATACTAATGACTTAATTCTACTAGCGACAGCGTGTGAAATTCGACGAAAGTGTAATCAATTTTGACAAACTCGTCGAAATTCGACGAAAATTCTCCCAATTCTTAATAGAGGAGGTCATAAACAACACTAGAGAATTCCACCCCGACGATGATAATTAAATGTTGAAACATTAGATACAATTGTAATCACTCAATTGTGTTTAATCAAACAATTCATTAAAACGATTGTCATGTACTATATATGTGATCTACTTGCGTTGTTTACTTCATTTGTGATATCTGTGTGGTGATTGTCTTATGCTATATATTTAAGAGATCTTCTATTTACTTCAGAGGGCATGGCTAGCATTTCCTGAGGCTAGCCAAATAAATAGAAAATAATATAATTTTTCAAATAGCTATCACAGACAGTTTGAAACACTCAACCGTCTGTTATACACACACACACACACACGCACATTACAGACGGTTTTTAAAATAAATCGTATGTGATATTTCTACTATCACAGACGGCAGACGGTTGTATTGATACATAAATTCAAATGATTCGAAAACCGTCTATGATGACGGTTTTGAACTGTTACAATTTCTTCCTCTTCCTCTTGATCACACCGATCGCCCTCGCCCCTCATGGTTTGTCTACTAACTCATACATTATCCTTTCTTATACACTCATACTTGACCGAACAAAATACGGACTCATACTACCAACTAAGGAAAAAATCAGCAACTGCTCCTTGTATACAATTCAAACTCTTACCATATATAACAAACCTATCAAAAATAAAATTAATTCCAACAATCACCTCATTAATCTTGTTTCTCTATCTCGTTGATCTTCTCTCTTGCTTCCACTTCTTCCTTTTACCTACACTCATATACACCGTTCCATTCTAGACCCACCGCCTTACCACTGCACTTGCTCCACCATGAGTCTCGCACAATCCGACGCTTGCCGCGCCTCACACCCTGACTGAACTCGTCCTCTCTTGCTTGTTCGTCCAGGATTCGCTATTACCTGAGCCTCCCGTTCCTTTCTCCTGGACTAAGTCTGCTTGCTTTTCTGCATATATCTTAGTTGAGGTTACACCGCCTCTAACTTTTGTGCTTCTACATACTATCTCCAACGCTGATGGCGTTCCCTCTGCAAAACCACAAAAAAATTATACCAATCTGTATACCTATGTCAGCTGTATGCAACTGGGATAAGCCTTCTGCACCAACTGCTAGCATATGGGGTCCGTGGTCTTAAACAACTGAGCCACCTCCATCCGCGTCATTAGCGTGGGACCTATCGTTCCATCCACCTGTGCTATCTCCTGCAGCTTACGCATCTCTGCTACTCCCATCTGTATGCATGCCTGTATGTGTATGTGCATGTCCTGCGCCAGTCGTTTGGTTTTCTCTATTCATATTTTCTGCACTCCGATCTCTCCTTTTCGGTTTATAAGTTTTCAAATAAATTTTGTACAACCGGTTCAAGGATATCTTTACCTTCATCAACAACTTTTCGTTCTTAATATAGACACGTAAGAACTCATCTTGCAACACCACACTACACCCTCTTTCTATCATCTACCCAAGACTGAGTATTTTGTTGCACATATTTGGTATATAGTAAATTCTTGTCAACAACTTCTTATTTCTATTCTTGGATTGTAACATCATCGTCCCTTTGCCTCTTATCTCTACCATGGAGCCGTCGCCAAACTTGATCTTGCCCCAAATCTTCTCGTCGAGTTCATAATATATGGAGTGATCTCCTGTCATGTGATTGCTTGCTCCATTGTCCAAGTACCACTGATTCAAGTTATCGTGGTTGTCTTCCTTCATGCGTAGTTTTGGAACTACGTTCTCCTTGTTCAGCATCAGCATGACCAGTGCCTTTTCAATATATGATGAGAAAAGTAGTACTGATTCGTTATATTGTTCTTCGTCTTGGACAATTCAAAGTATAGTACCCAAACTCGTCATAATTGAAACACTTTATATTGTTTTGGCACTCTGACGCGTAGTGCCCATATTTGACACATTCAAAGCACTTGATATATGACTTGTCATGGGGTCTGTCACCTTTGCCTTACCCAGCTTTATCTCCACGGCCACTTCTGCCGTCTCAACCACTCTGGCCGTCTCGCCCGCACCATCGCCCGTGACTGCTTGATGAGTCACCGCTCCTTATATCTCCCTTTATCAGCAACGTCTGCTGGTTATGAGATCAAACCCACCTTTCGATCTGAGACTCGAAACCCTTCGATGGCTTCTCGTGCACCTTAAGAGAGTCGGTGATCTCCTCGATCTTTTTTTTCTCCAAGTCGGGGGAGTACATGAGTGTGGTGATGACAGACACGTACTTTTCTGGTAGCATGCGTAGATACTTCTTCATTGCCACAGATCCTCCATCTTGTCGCCAAGAGAGATCATCTGATTATATAGCGAAGTCAACTTACCGGCGAACTCATTCATCGACTGGGTCTTCTCATCTGGAGTTTCTCGAAGTCGCTCAGCAAATTCTAGAACCACACCACCTTCACACAATCAACTCACTCATGCATCTTCTAGGTCTAGGATTTACTATATGGAATTATAAACCTTGTCAGCTTACCTCGAATCTCTCTTTAGAGAGCTGGGTATCGACATGTGTCTATGGTCCTTGCGACCATCCGACATGGACAGTTTTGTGGACTGGCTCCACAATCCGCAAATGCCAGATGATGAAAATTGCATTATTATTATTGGAGACCTCAATTTATTCGCTCAATCCAAAATTGTAACAGGTAGGGAGGTAATATAAATGGTAATGTTATTTTCCAAGATATTTTCAGCCACCTTGGTTTGGTTGAACTACCGCTAAAAGGGTGGGCTTTCACATGGAGTAATACGGAAGAAGCACCTCGTCTCGAATAATTGGACTGGTTCTTTACTTCAGTTAATTGGACTTCGACATATCCAAATACAATGGTTAAGTCCCTCACCCGTAATTGGACTGGTTCTTATTACTGGAATCTACCTTGTCAGCTTTCTAATGGTGATGCTATCATTTCGGCTAAAGAATTGGAGTAAGAATATCTCGCTCGCATCTCTCTATACTGATTTCGAACTGCGACTTGTTGGTTATCAACCGTATGGATTAACTGGAACAAGACAACGGCCTCTCAACATACCGGAGTGGAATTTCATGAATACTAGTAAGGTGCCCGTGCGTTGCAACGGCAAATAAAAGTGATGCATACTATCAAATATCTCAAACTGAATAATAAATATCAACTTTTTCTTACGTCATCATGTATGCATATACAGGGCTCATGTTATTGTTTGCATATCAACACAAATATCAATTATTTGGCTCATTGGAAAATTAAAAATATTTGTAGTCCATGTAATTGTTCACTTAATGTTTATAAAAAGCATTTTTAGACAAAACACAGGAGATGGCAGAATCGGTTGCCTTGTAGCGCATCGTAGTTCCTAAAAGAACATCCGAATACAAATGGGTTAACAACTACTAATGAACTACGAATGTATGCAATGCCTATATAGCAATGCATGCCACATGGAAATTCCAAATATTAACCAAGGTTCCAAATTTATTAACAAATCTTATTATCACTTACTTTTCCTCTTGCAAGTTTGCGTAACCTTGAACATCTCTTCTTCACCACAGACCGGACTGATAGGATATAAATCGTGACAATATTTAGTCAATGTAGAAAACAACCGATCAAACAAGTAGGCAATAATAGTGTGCATTGAGAATTACCTTTGGCAAAAGAACATCCCATTTGCCACTTTTTTCCTTCCTCTTTTGCTTTATTGTGTTGTTGAGAACCTAGATTTCACGAGTCTATTAATGATCAATGCAACACGAGTGTCGTGTATCACAAATTCACAATTAGTTGGCGGAACAAGCATTTACCTTGGCACGCTATGCGTGCGATCACGATCAAGTAGATACGGAGGAAGAGCACCCTCTTGAACATCATCATTGACCTTTTGTCGAGAAGTTGACTCATCGTGCATTTTTAGGCTGCAAAGAAACAATTGACAATAAGGCCCCATAAATGCGACTGCAACCAAAAAGGCAGAATCTACACTCATAGACTAAAGGAGCAACACAACTATGAACATGTTGAGCAGGGGGGAAAATCTACCTAGCCTACACAGTAAATGGTAATATGACAGGATGAGAAGCTAAACAAAGAAATGTTGATAGGTTATGTGATTAGTGGTATATATGAGTGATTAAAATTTGAACCTTATAGCCGTCAACACTATATAGCCTGTCATAGAATCATGTATATGACAATCTTGATGCATTTCATTTTTACCAGGAGCATGAACCCATGTATCTACTTCAACAAGATTGTAATGAAGGAGTAAGAAACTAATTCAAAACTCAGTAAAAGCATGCATGTACTACCTAGGGTTCATGAAGGGTTTGAGTATGCATGTAGAGGATGTCTGTCAAACATTGGCTACAAACAAGCATTATTCTGAAATAATATCTAGCTCCTACCGCGAACTCAATTCAAGCAATGGAATACTATTATGCGAATGTTGTTTGCTGCATCTGCGGGAATCGTAGAGAATTTCGTGCGCACCACTGGAATCAGAAACCTCGAGTACAAAGCGCAAGCTTGAAGTTATGCATCGACAAGAAAAGTTATAGGACACTCAGATTCACCTACTCCCACAATCTCTCGCCATATAGTGCACCTTTGCATATAGAGCACCAGATTTTAATTCAACAAACAAAAAATTCCAAAACAGTAGCATCCAGATGAAACAACCTCAAAGCAAGCAAAATTTTGTTGTTTTGTTTATCATACGTAACTAATATGAATCAGTAAACACAAAGCAAAGCAATCGATCTTAACTTACCTAACAACGATCGATTAAATCGACTCAAGGCAATACAAAGAACACTTTCCATGAAGCAATCCAACAAACATATAGCATGCCAAGTGAATAGGGAAAGAATTACCATTGAGATGAACCAGGATTAGGGCAAAGGAGACGTCGAGGTGACCTGAGTCCGTTAGGCTGCTGCGGCCAATACTCAGGCGCATGCCATGAGATGATCGTAACTTGAGAAGGAAATAAAGGAATGCCAGGGCAAGAGAATGGAGCGCGTCGCATCGGTACTCGGTACGAATCACCCGCCGCTTGGCATACTGCCTCGCGTCGATGCCCTTGCGCATTTCGCGCCACCTCTGCTGGCCTCCTCCTCGTGTCGCTCTTGCGTCCGGCAAGACCCGGCCGGATCCAAGTAAGCAAGGACCAGATCGCTGTCGCCATCCTCTCCGTGCGCATTCCGGCCGTCCGTCGTTCGGATCGCAACGTGCGAACGAGGACAAGGCCCGAGCCGCCTGGTCGGAGAGGAGGTGAGGGGAGAAGAATGGTGACAGCTTCGAATCGGGAGGAAATCACGATGTGGCTGGGAGGAGGGCCCCTACACTCCCTTGTAGAAGAGCTCGTGGCGCGGGCAAGGCTGCGCCGCCGACCGCGTGGGAAGGGGCGGCAGGGGGGGGAGGAGGGGGTGGCGGTGGCCATGGGGGAGGAGTAGGGGCGGCGGAGGAGAGGGGAGGAGGGGGCAGCGGGAGAGGGAGGAGGGCGGCGGGGGCGGATCTGCAGAGGGGAGGGGGAGGAGGGGGCGCGGGAAAGGCCTGGAGGGGATGGGGCGGGCGGCGCGCGGGGTGAGGGGAGGCCGGGTGTGCGTAGTGGGGGACCGGGAGGACCGGGGAGAGGAGTGGCGCTACGTGGGGGGGGAGGAGGCGGGGGCGGAGGGAGAGCGAGGCGGCGCCGGTGGGAGGGGAAGGAGGCGAGGGCGCGGGGGGAGCGAGGGGAGGCGGGGGCAGGCGCGCGCGGGGCGGGAAGGGAGGAGGCCGCGGGCGCGGGGAGAGCGAGGGGAGGCGTGGGGCGGCGGGAGGAAGAGCGAGGAGGAGGCGTGGGGCGGCGGGGAAGAGCGAGGGGTAGCGTGGGGCGGAGGGGTGATGTTGGGATTTTAGGGTTTAATCGGATCGTGTGGTGAGAAGAGAGGAGAAAGATCGAATGGTTAAGAAGTGAGGGAGGGTGAACGTGACGGCAACCACCAACTCCTTCTTTTTAAATAGTATAGATAATTAAACGTCACCTGCTGCGTCTATTGCATTACAAGCAACTGTTTTGGAGGGAAAAAAAGATGGGTATGAGAATACTAAATTGTTTCATGCCATGGCCACAGAACAGTACAGAAAAAAACACTATTTCTCACCTCCATACAGTGGACAACAATGTTATTACAGATCGAATGGTAGTTGTAGTTGTGAAGCTGTAACATGGTAGCACTAGTTGTGGAGATGTAAGGGTATGTATAACAGTTTAGACGGATGTTGTCTGTATATACATGCACATCACATATAGACAACAAAAAAAATAGTTTGTACAATGAGTTGTCTATTTAGTTGTCTGTAATCTCATCAAAAAAGACAACAAAAAGACAGCTTGTAAAAAAGACGGTTCGTACAACACTCGCAACGCCGTCTCTTCGCCTAGGAGCACGAGCCCAGGCCGTCTCTTCGCGAGAGAACGGCTTGTGTCTCTCTCTTCCTTAATTACAGTCCATGTCAGATGATTTTGCTGTGTTGATATGATAAAGATAATAGTTGTCTGTAGGTTGTACATGCCCTAATGGATGGTTATGGATATGCAATGTATCTCAGTGTTGCACGCAAATACAGTACCGAGAGCCCACTACGCCATCGCCTATTCGCCTACTACGACGCCTTGTCGCAGTCGCCCGAGACGTCTCCACTGATTTCCCCTTGTGATTTGTGCCGTGCCCAACCTTTTCTTTTTATCCAAACGGAAGTGCTAAAATATACTTTACTGTTTTGTAGTTGAAATCACCCAAAAAAAATTTATCATGTATATAATATTTTTTTATCTATATTTACAATATCTTTCTCCTATATATACAATATTTTAACATGTATGCAATATTTATCGGTGAAAAAATATTAAACACATGAAAAAATGTTGCATGTATGTTAAAATATTACATATATGAGAGAAAAATATTACAAATATAGACGAAAAATGTTAGCCATCATTGTCAACTCAGCCACATGGACGTCACATCAACTTCTTTTTTAGCAAACAGTAGAACTGGGCTCGGTGCAAATAGAAGCAACTGGGTCTGTTTGATATGGCTATAGCTTTTGGTTTTTGGCTGAAATTTTTAAATTTTAACTGTTTACGATAAAGATTATAGACAGAGAGATAATCTCTTGCGATTTTAGATTGTACAGATAATGAGCTTTTAATGTGTACTACAATTAACTTATAGACTCCGTTTTGAAAAAAATACTCCGTTTAAAAGTTAGGTACTGTAGCAAAAGCCAAAAACTGCTTTTAGAAGTCAAAAAGAACAGGCCTGAACAAGTTTAGCTAAAGTGCAATTTACTCTGAGTTAAACTTTATAATACTGGTTTAATCCTGTTTCTTCGCTACGTACTGACAACAAATTTGGGTAATTAAAAATGGGAGCTCTGTATGTATATACATAGGTATGTATGTGTGCTGTTACCACAGCTTTTCAGTCCATTCATTTTGGTACCATGCATCCCTGCTGACTGAACATGTATTTTGCAGTTGATTTAATTTGGGACCCAATCATGCATCCATCTCACTCATCTAACAACCCTTTTCAATGATTTGATGTTGGCTAGCTGGTCATGTGACGATGCTACATACACGTTTATCAACTCTCCTGGTAAATATGAACTTCATAATTTGAAGGGGAAACATGCACATTATTCCTTGCAAGGAAAAAGGCATGCATGAGGCCTTGCAGATAGAATGAAGGGCATATCGTGTACTTGTCATTTACAGTGAGGAATTAATGAACTGTAATACTACCAGCTGTGTTGTTGAAATAAAATTCGATATGGAATAAGCATGAACTCGATCAGTCAGTCGGGAAAAAAAAAAGACGAAATGAAATTCACTATGAAAGTGGCATTTGTTTCTCCTTGTTCTTTTCTATTTTATTTGTATTCTATTGGATAGTCGCCACTCCCTTGGTCAAAAAAATATGACGTTTTCAATAAGTGCAGTCAAATATTTCTGACTTTGACCACTAATGTAAACAAAGCATAACTATTTGGATTGATCAGATAAAAATGACACTTTAGTTTTGTCACGAAAAAGTCATCCATGATATACAGTAGTTATATAACATTGGGCTTGTTCTTTTTTACTTCAACTTATAGCTACGGTTTATAACTTTTGGACAGTTCATAAGAGTGAATGAGTAACATATGCTCACGTGTGGTTTTAACTAATATAAATAAAGTTTCTACAGTGTGTACTACAATTAATTGGTAAATCCAGCCTTGAAAAGACACTTCGTTTGAAAGTTAGTTACTGTAGAAAAACCGAAAAGCAACTTTACTTTGCAATTTCTTTTAGAATCATAACCCTGAGGACCTTACCTTGCTATAGTTCAAGTTTCATTAATTTTGTGTGAGTAGATCTTGAGTTCTTGAGGTTTCTTAATAGCTAAGTTTTTAAAATTTTAGATTTTGTGTAATGTGAACTTGGAGCAAGAAATATCTCTCCACTGGGTTTTACTTTGCAATTTATTTTGAAATCACAACCCTAATCACTTTATCTTACTATAGTTCAAGTTTAATCAATTTTGATTAAGTTTATCTTGAGTTCTTGAGATTTCTTAGCGGCTAAGTTTCCAAAATTCTTGTTATGCTCTTTCTGCTCTTGGTGTATTCTTGGTGTTCTTGAACCTAGTATCCTCCCCATAGCACCAGAGTTCAAGAGAAGATATACTTGAGTAAGGAAAATTTAATTTGGGCCAATTCAACCCCCCTCTAGTCGCCATAATCGATCCTTCATATATAATATGTTGCGATCCACTATAAATCTTGTTGATTACACAATGTACTCACCATTGCTTAAATTGTTGCTCAAAGAATGAGGAAGAAACAATACGCGACGACGCATACTTTGCATCCGGTACCCGATGGTACGATAACAGGTCATTCTAGGGTCTAATCCTTATCGGTTGTCTGTGATGTGTGGATAGCATACTTCTAAATGCTTTTAATTTAATTATTATGTCTTCCGTTGCTCTCATTTGATACTTATATTTATTTGTTCGGTCGGCTCTTTTTATTATAAACTTGACATATATCGCATATGTATAGTTGCTTATTGTAAATTGTATTAATGCAATATGCATTGATGTGATTTCAATATTATTGTTGTGTGTACTAGTCACTGATCATGAAATAGTATGGCACACACATGAGGATTACGGGTGTTCAACACCTGGAGTCCGTCACGCTGTTACCACACACTAGAGCTTCGGTCTTACCCATTAATTTTGGTACCATCCATCCAGGCTGCATCCATCTCTAACCTTTTCTTTTTCTGCAGATGATGATTTGGGACACATCACTCATGTTACTCTCCAAAGTCCAACCATGATTGGCCTCTTTTGGGCCATGAATCCATCTAAGCCTTTTCCGTGATTTGATGTTGGTCCATCATATATGTTGAAACGTATTCCCGTCAAGAAAAATTGGTAAACGTATACTTTCATAGTACATAAACTTTTCTTTCCTCTCAAAAAAAGATTGCATAAACATTTCCTATTTCTCACGACATTGAGAAATGAACATCTATGAAGTCGTTGCAATGAAAAAAAGGTAGGAGGCCTGACGGATAGCACGAAGGATATCATGGCATTGTCATTCACCACAATAAATGAACAGTGTCGGTACTGTGTTTGTTAAAGTGTGGCAGATCGAATCAATCATGCAGCTAGGGCCTTAGGGGACTTTAAGGAGCAGTGGTTAATGGTCCTCTCACAAGTCACACCAACTCGATCGAGGTCGTGTACCATTTGCATCATGGCACTTTCAAATAGCTCTACCGGTGGTTCTCCAATGGGAGTAGAGTTTGCACATAATATAGAGATTGTCATTTAATTATTAATTAGATTTAGACGAGGAGGCTTTATTTTTAAACAAGAGTAGTCTAACATGTGAGAGGAAAACATCTAAATAACAATTTAAGTATTATACTAATTATTCATTTAGTTTGAGTAGCCCTATTAAACATGATTTCATATATAAATGACTTGGGATTGAATTATGTTTTTTTAATTATTTTAATATTGCTCTTGCCATTTAAATACTGTTGAAAATATGCTTTATTGTTCATTTGTAATTCTAAAAATTTATTTAAATTCTTGCTTAAACTGCATGTTGTTCAATAGTCCGAAAAACTATCCATAAAAAGATGGTTTTTTTATTTTGTTAAACCAAAATTCTTTGACGGCGCTTTAAACGTAGGTGGTTCTTGAATGGAAGCGATGGTATATTTATATAATATTAATAAAATTATATTATTTTTAAAAAATTCATATGCAGAACCTAGCAAGACAGAGAGAGACTCAGTCATGAAGTTTCAAACGCATAACGAAAAAAAAGGACGATGGCAAATGGGAGCTGATCCGTACTTAGCTTCGGTCTTATCCATTAATTTTGGCACCATCCGGCCCTGACCTTTTTCTGCAGATGATATTTGGGACCCATCGTCCAGATGATGATTGGGCTCTTTTGGGCCACGGATCCATCTAAGCCTTTTCCATGATTTGATGTTTGTCCATCATGTAAGGTGAAACGTATTCCTCTCAAGAAAAATTGGGAAACGTATACTACGTAGAACATAGACATTTCCTTCCTCTAAAAAAAAGTGCATAGACATTTCCTTCCTCTAAAAAAAGGTGCATAAACATTTCCTAATTCTCATGGCATTGAGAAATGAACATCTACGAAGTCGTTGCAACGAAAAAAGGTAGGAGGCCTGGCGGATAGCATGAAGGATATCATGGTATTGTCATTCACCACGACAAATGAACAGTGCCAGTACAGTGTTTGTTGAAGTGTCGCGGATCGAATCTATCATGCAGTTAGAGCCGCCTTTAGGGGACTTTGAGGAGCGGTGGTTTATGGCCCTCTCACAAGGCACACCAACTCGATCGATGCCCAGCAAAGATTCCTGTATTCCTGCACGGTCATGTACCATTTGCATCGTGGCACTTTCAAGTAGCTCTACCCACCGGTAGGTAGGAATGCAAATGAGTAGAATGCAGATGGATAATATTTTTACTATATTTGTTTTTATATTTTTTATCAGATACGGATACGAATATAGATACAAACAATATTCAATATAGATACGGAGCGAATATGAATCAAAACAAATACGGTCACAAATATTTAACAGAACATAAAAACCCTTAAATTGTACATTCAAAATCAATACAACAGCTAAGGCAGCTAAGACACTCTTAGATGCCTCTAGTATCGATGCTGCACTAATACAGGGCCTCCAACAAAAAGAATTTTTCATAGTACCCCCATTCCCATCTCATTTTACACATTTTTTCCTCAGAGATTTGGTTAAATTTAGTGGGTTTGCAATTACATTAAAATAATTAGCGTTACCAGCATGGAGTGTGTGATTATGTACAGAGTTAGTACTAATCTGACAGGAGAATATGATGTGCGTCGTCCCCATGTTTATCTGGATCGGCTAATCACTTGCCAAAAAGGTACACGTGTTAATGATAGTATGATACCCTAGTAAAAAATTACCATTACTCGGACTGGACTTCAAAAAGACTGAGCAAACTTGAGGCCTGAGGCCTTCAAACCGACCGGCCCAGTGGGCAGTGGCCGGCAGCCCAGTGGCCAGTGGGCTGGATATCCAGTAACCCTAATCCTCGGATAGTCCGATTTCGTATTTGTATTCAACGGATAGTGTATTATCATATTCATATTTGTTTATGAAAAAATCCATATTCGTTTTTGATCCGAGACTATCCGAGAAAAAATCGAGCCGAAACATTCAATATTCAAAATTTATCCGGATTAGTCAAAAACTATCTGATCTATTTTCACCCCTACCGGTAGGTGGTTCTCGAATGGGAGTAGAGTCTGCACATAATATACATATATTGTCATTTTAATTATTAATTAGACTTAGACCAACTATGACGAGGAGGCTTTATTTTTAAACAAAAGCAACCCAACATATGAGAGGAAAACATCTAAATAACAATTTGAGTATTATACAAATTATTCATTTAGTTTGAATAGCCCTATTAAGCATGATTTCATATTTAAATGACTTGAGATTGAATTATGTTCTTTTAATTATTTTAATATTGCTCTAGTCATTTAAATACCACTGAAATATGCTTTATTGTTCATTTATAATCCTAAAATTTTATTTAAATTCTTGCTTAAATCGCATATTGTTCAACAATCCAGAAAATCTATCGATGAAAAGATGGCTTCTGCCTCTTATTTCGTTATACCGAAATTCTTTGATAGCGCTTTGACGGTAGGTGGCTCTCAAATGGGAGCGGATTTTGCACGGCAAATACTGCCCGGCCTTGGGTACAATTTACACAAGTATATATTTTGCGAACGAACAGATTGAACATGCAGACATTAATAACTGTATGGTCTAGGTCATAGGAAGCAGATTACCGAACGTTTGTGCACTACACAAAAACCGTAAGACCCCTGTGTGTTCCATGTTATGTGGTGACGAGTAAATGGCACCTTTGATCGATTGTTTGGCTGAGTTTGTTTTGAAAAGACTGCAAAAATTTGTTCTTTGTTGTCCTGGTGAGAGTGGACTGACCGTTTGGGCGTTGTATGACTATGGGGTTTGTGCGTACAGTACAGGTGTGTACTCCCTGTATAAGCTATTTTGTGACTGTTTTTAATTTTTTTAGTAGCTTTTAGATTCTCTCAGTAATTATTATTAATTATACTAATAAGCCATAGAACCATAAACTGCTGCTCAAAAGAAGAGGTGCTGAATACACTAGTTTAGGCCCTACCAAAAAATGGGGATCCAAACCGTTTTAAAAAAACGTTTTTGCTCATTGCTAATATATTTCCCAGCATTCTTTGCTGTCGTTTCCAAAAACAGACCGTGGGATGTACATATGTTACTTGGTTTCTGTAGAAACTATCCTATTTACTCTAAAGCTCCCAGAAATTCTATGTAGAAAATTGCAATTTCTTTGCTTCAGACAGGCCCTTCACATCCAACAAAGAGGCAGAGTTTGTTTTTCCTTTTTTCTTTGAAGTGGAATCAAACAAAAGCGGCAAATTAAGATCCACCAGGTGCTTTGGCACGCTCTACAGTGCACCACAAGATTAGCCTGTCGGCCGGCTAAATAAAACCTAACCGGCACAGATCGAGATGTCATCAGCGGCGGTGCACAGAATCAGGCTGCTAAGCCAATCAATCAATCATGTGCTGTTCACTTCATTTCAGAAGTCAGAATCAGAGAGAGCATCAGATCCGGTGGCACCGCAAGTGCACTGGCGTGATTCCGATCCATGTACGCATGCAGCTAGCTAGCTACCTGCCCCTTTTACCTTACAGCGTGGAAAAGTGTAAAGAAAGAATTAATGAAAGAGAAAGCTACACACAGTTGGTTAAGATGTGTGACAGAGGTAACGTTTTTTTAGCTTATCACTTACACTTTCACCCAAACAATCAAACAAGATGATTTTTTTTAAACAACTTATCAATATTTGATATAGGGATATAGATAGATTATACTAGCGTAGATTAAAATTTTCTACCGTGTAAACCAGAAAACCATACGAGTAAAATATCATATACCATTATCACTAGACGCACAGTACAGCGGAAGTAGAGTTTAAGTGGCCAGTTCAACGTAGTGCGTGTTGGTGTAGTGAAAGTAGTCGATCATCTTCTGGCCAACCGTCTCCTCCTCGCGATCGTCCCAATCAGCATCATAATCGCAGTAGTGCCTCTACCAAAATCCACACGTCTAAGGATAGAACGTCGTGCGCATGTATACTAGCACCTACACGTACAACTTGGGTTTCAAGAGGTGGCAGCTAGAATTTCATGAGTGTGTTTTAGGATCTCTAATCCTCAGTTTTTTATACAACCATCAGCTCCACACCTCTATCAATATATAGCCTCCTATCGGATCCTCATCCAATCGATTAGAGATCATATGCAGTTTGGAGAGTCTCCGATCAAATCTTTATCTAATACGAGTAGAAATTGTATCACACTCGAATCCTATCATCTAAACCCTTATTATTCTAACCAATTAAGTGTGACTCTATAGGTTCATGTACACTTTTTCGATCACTAGTTGATAGCGGTCCCTAGCAGAACATATCAATTGCTGAATATACAAAAAGATCACTTTGAACAAAGCTTATGCAATAGGGATGGCAATGGGTACTCGAAACCCGATACCCGGTGGGTTTTTACTCTATTAGGGCATGGGTCTAAGTCAATCTTCTAACCCATAGGTCTCTTAATGAGCAAAAAGTCTAACCCATCGGGTCTGCTGGGTTCGGGTACGTTCTTATAGTACCCGAACCCGTAAACCCATGGATAATATAAACCCAACAAACCAGCTCATACCGGCCCACAACAGCCATCCTGGCCCAACTAATACATATAAAAGATGTAAATCCTAGCTCACTTGCTCACTTGGTCAATCCTCCTTCCTCCCCAGTCCCCACCCCGAAATCCCGAATCCTCCCACACGCATGCATGCGCATCTAGCAACTGCACAAACTCACTGGTTTTGCCATCCCAAACCCGTGGGTTAGAAATTGACTTACACCCATGCCCTAATAGAGTAAAAATCCACCGGGTATCGGGTTTCGGGTACCCATTGCCATCCCTACTTATGTGCTACTCCTACCCATGGACGACCCATGGGTACCCGTTACCCGAGTAGACATGGGTTTGGGCAAAAATTTGTACCCATCACGGGCATGGGTTTTTTAGCGGGCATGTTCAACTTCATGGGCACGGGTTTGGAATGGCAAAACCCAGTGGGTTTGTGCCCGTTACCATCCCTATTATGCAATATGATCTATAACAGGTCTTATTGCTCACAATAAACTCATAACTCCTTATGATTAGATCGTATATGGTCACGACTAGTCTGTATCCCTATATGATCTGTTCGCAAATCAATATGTGATATGCCTGACCAGATCACGACAGGTTAGTATAATCATACTACCAGTACACATCCGGTTGAACTTATCAATCTGTTTATATATTCTCCTTTTGTCTCACGATATCCAATCAAACTTCAGATGAGAGATGTGTAATCCATGGAATGTTTAATCTTTTTTTCTGATCTAGTGATGGATAACTTCATTTGGTCAACCCTTCAACCACTCGTGGTATAGCCATGCACTCTTTTATCCGATCATATTGAGAGGCCCAGAGATATCTTTTCTGTTATGTAGGAGGAACAAATTCCTCATCCGACCGGTCACTTTCCTACACATGTTTCGCAGTATACCCGAAAGCTACTTTTATAATTACCCAGTTATGGTGTAGCGTCTGACAATCATTAAGTATACTATTACATATGTAAAAAAACTATGCTGATCTCAGGTATAAAGGATTATATATCATAATTACTTGTGAGCAACTGATGACACATAAGACATAACAATCTCAACAATGTCTCAAGGTAGGTCAATACAACATCATGTTCTCTAACATATATTCATATTATAGATTTGATATCCCCATATTTATAACCAGTGAAACATAGTCATCAATCAATATATGTATTGGTCTATAAGTTATTAATGTTCCAACCAATGACATCTGACCAGAAATCCTTTTAGAATGATATCATATAACAAATAAATAGCTTCACTAGCAAGTCATATACTTGTTAACTTTTATAAATAATAATTTATTCAAGAAATATAATAACATTTATTTAAAAGATTATAAACATAGAAGTGATACAATTATCTCTATAATTATCTTTAAAGTATATCATTAATATAAATGTTCATGTTAAAATTAAAAATTATTAACTATATTACCAAGTCATTATTGGTCGCCGAAAAGAAAGCAGCAACGCATCCATGATACCGTGTCAAAAGGCTCCTCAAAGCTCTGCATGCTAAGCATACGACCGAGTCCAATCGAAAGGTCAGGCACGTGTTCTGAGGGACACCACAGACACGAAACTTTTGATTTGCACTCTTTCCTCCGTATGTGCTTCTGCAGTCGTACCTCTTCGCGCAACTGTTCAACTCTAAGGTTAAGGAAGGTGAAGAATTTTGGACTTAAGAGTAGAGCATTTGATGTGCATGTACGCTCAATGCCACGAATTTAATACGTACAAGGTTTACCATTGAATAAGAGCGGCTGCAGTTTATGGTTTTAGCTAAGTTAGTAGTTTAATAAATAGATACTATAGATTCAATTTGTACAAGGTTTGCCGTTGATTAAGGGTGGCTACAGTTTTTAGTTTTGGTTATAAGTTAGTAGTGTAATAAATAGTGGTTGTTAAAAAAAGATAAAAACTAAAAACTGCTGAAAAAACTAAAAAGAAGTCAATGAAGCTCGATTACAATGATACGTTGAGCTGTGTAGTCGGGGCTGATCAAGGAAGGAAGAACTAGGCTTCGACTCCCTCAACTTGCCAGGACGACCGGGTGGAGACGGAGCGGAATATCGTGGAAAACTCTAGTCCCCGGAGGCTAAAAGACAAAGTGAGAGCAAGGGAGGGACGAACCAACTAGCTGGGTGTGTTTGGCACGGGAGTTTGACGGGTTATTGCTCACTCGATTCGGTTCCAGCTCCCACGGCGACGTGCTCCGTGGCCAGGTCGGGTCGCAGGCTGCCTGTCGAGCCTGACCGCGTCCCATGATGCGCCGACCGGGACAGCTAGCCAATTATGCGCGACGTGGTGCTGCAGTAGCTAAGCCAGCGAGGCAGGCACGGGCTTGCTGTACTTTTGCTTCCCTTTGCTTTGCTGCTTGGTCAACTCCACCCAACGGCGCCGTGAATGGTGGGAGGGTAACTAACTATAGTTTAGTTACCAGTTTACCACCCACCTTCCTTAAACGAAAGGAGATTTTTTTTTCTTCCTTTTAAGATACAGCAAACTACTACATGAAGGCAGTAGCAAATGGTGTACTATGAAACATCTTTGATTTTACCTAGCTAGTAGTTTACCTTGACAGGACTAAGAACGTATTTGTATTGGCTATTTGTAAACACCTGGTTTTACAAAGCGACTTCTTTGTTTCTCTTACTCTCATCTTGCTCTAAGTCTGAAATCACAAATGTATCACATACCACATTCCTCTTGAGCACGTATTTCTTTCTCACTTTTTACACCACTTATCCACTTAATCACAAATGTATCACATACAACACTTGTCGACAAGTCCACCCTGAGTAAAACCATCTAGTTTCATCCACCGCTAAAAAAGGCATTACTAGCGTCGGTATGTATGATAGAGTATTTCCATCGGATGCTCAGATGCAACAATTTAGACCAACATATGCAACAATTAAGGTCAACGTATGCAACAAAATATTTCACAAAAAAATCTCAATGTTGTACTGGTTATTAGTAATTGTTGCACACATAAAATTAAAATATTGCAATAAAACAACAATTATGTGCCATGGTAGCCACAAACTAGTGCTCCGGGGAGTGAAGGTGTGCAAATTAACGAGGATGAATGCATGGACGATGCCGTACCTAGGCGTGCACAGCTCCTTGAGGTCCAACTGCACGGTGACCACGCTACTATGGCTCAGTGACCTCTTCATCTTCCTGTTGTTGGCGGTGGCCAACGACGGCACGCAGCGTTGCCATGGTGGTAGCTTCCTGATCATCCTCCTCTCCCACGGGGTAGCAATGTAGCATGATGGCCGACGCTAGCTACAACTTCGGCTTGAGGTCGATGGTATTGGCAAAGCCTCTTGTGCTGGAGCTTCTTGATGGGGAAAATGCAGAGTAAGGAGGAAAGAAAATAAGGAAAAGGGGGAGAGGGAGAACAAAAAATAGAGGAAGAATTGTCGGTGGGAGGGTTGTGTGAGTGGAACCAGCGTGTGGAAGTGGGGACATGTCCGATACTAACATCCCATCGAATATCGGACGTGTATCTATTATATAATATTAATAAATATTTTTATCTCAGATATACACACTCAGAAACCCTCTCATGACGCATTCTCGAAACTACCCAAAAGAACCGCGAACATAAGAAAATTCACTAAACATATGATCGATGGAGAAAAAAAGGAACTGAAAAAATAAGAAAGGAAAGAGAATACAATGCATATGAGTGGGAAAAAAATAAAAGTCCTCCTCATGGAGCTTTATATAAAGGAAACTTAAAATATAATTCTCAGATTTGGAGTCTTGATTTACCCTCCCGAAGTCACCGACACGTGGGGTCGGGATGGGTCATCGACATGTGGCCGGAGAATCCTTTCATGGAGAGGTATATGATGAATAATTCCTTATATAAACCCCCTCATTCAGGCAGCCCAAACCACACCTCCCAGACTCTGTTTCTACCACCACCTTCCCAGGAATCAAAGAGATCCAAGAAGCAGAGGAGAGGAGGGAGAGATCCACGAAGCAGCAAGCTATGGCGACGACGGTGACGGCCCCCTCGTCGTCGGTTCCCTCGACGCCGCTGCTCAAGGACGAGCTGGACATCGTGATCCCGACGATCCGCAACCTCGACTTCCTCGAGATGTGGCGGCCCTTCTTCCAGCCGTACCACCTCATCATCGTGCAGGACGGCGACCCGGCCAAGATCATCAAGGTGCCCGAGGGCTTCGACTACGAGCTCTACAACCGCAACGATATCAACCGCATCCTCGGCCCCAAGGCGTCCTGCATCTCCTTCAAGGACTCGGCCTGCCGCTGCTTCGGCTACATGGTCTCCAAGAAGAAGTACGTCTACACCATCGACGACGACTGCTTCGTAAGTTTCTTGGTTGCTGCAGAATTGAAGTTACTCTTCTTGCCGAGTAGCTATTAGTAGTAATTGTTGCTTTCTTGGCCTGCTGTTGCGGAATTCTGTGTGGATCTGGGGGGAAAGGTGGGATCTGGGGGCCGGATCTGGGTCAGATTTGTTCGAATTTGACCAGATCTGGCTGGATCAGATCTGGATCTAGGCACGCACGATCGATTGTGTTTATATTTAAGCATGTGGTGTGGCATGCCAGATCTTGATCCGTAGCAGATTTGAGCAAGAGCTGCTTCTGTGGAACGAACATGAAGCCTTGTCCTTGTTTACATTTGTTGGTAGAGAATTTGTTTACATTTGTTGGTAGAGAATCCAAAAGGGACATTATTGTATGGTTCCCGCGATAATAGTAGAATTATGTGAAAGCTTGTGGCACTAGGTTGTTAGATTTTGCCAGTTAGTTAGCGCTTTGTCGTTAGAGGGGTCCTTTTCATTTGGTTGCAGGTCCTAGTTTATGGGATCCGGTTGTAAAATCACGACTTGACAGATTCAGTTTGTCTTGTATTAACCAAACACATTGGAAGTAAGGCTTCTAGTGTAACTGGATCTGGGATGTTTCATGTTTGCTTCAGATCTGATCTGAATTAAGTAGCAAGTAAATTCGAGATCAATTTCGGATTCCACTCATTGCAATTCACTCTGAAGGTGAAATTTCAGCTTTGATCCTGTGAGATCCACACCGTTTGCTTCCTTATGCTAGGAGGGAACTAGCCATGACTGGATCTTCCCTTGAAGTTCAAGCATTAGCAGCAATGCCTAGTAATCTTGCATTCGAATTAGGTTTATTGATATATTTATCGTGCAATTGGCTCCTTTCATTTGGATGGCTTGCTGGTTTAACATTGTGCCTTTGCTCTTTTGTCACATCAACTGAAATGTTTTTGCATGTCCTTTAGGTTGCCAAGGACCCATCTGGCAAGGATATCAACGCTCTTGAGCAGCACATCAAGAACCTCCTCAGCCCGTCCACCCCGTTCTTCTTCAACACCTTGTATGACCCCTACCGTGAGGGTGCTGACTTTGTCCGTGGGTACCCCTTCAGCCTCAGGGAGGGTGCCACCACTGCTGTCTCTCATGGCCTGTGGCTCAACATTCCTGACTATGATGCTCCCACGCAGATGGTCAAGCCTCGTGAGAGGAACACCAGGTATTACATTTTCTTCAAATTGCCGATCTGAATCTTATATTCAGCAGCTGTTCTCTTGCATCACGAATTGTGGGTAACTTATGTCTTATTTGTTCAGGTATGTTGATGCTGTCATGACTGTGCCCAAGGGAACCTTGTTCCCCATGTGTGGCATGAACCTTGCCTTCGACAGGGAGCTCATTGGCCCTGCAATGTACTTTGGCCTCATGGGTGATGGCCAGCCTATTGGTCGCTACGACGACATGTGGGCTGGATGGTGCATGAAGGTTTGTTTTCCTGTCTCAAAAGTTCCACCGCAGATGAATTACATCTATTATGTGATAGTTATTTCTCATTTCCCAACTGTCTAATTGAAGACATCGAATTAATAATTGTGTACATTTTAGGTCATCTGCGACCACTTGAGCTTGGGAGTGAAGACCGGCTTGCCATACATCTGGCACAGCAAGGCTAGCAACCCCTTCGTGAACCTGAAGAAGGAGTACAAGGGCATCTTCTGGCAGGAGGACATCATCCCTTTCTTCCAGAACGCCACCATCCCGAAGGAGTGCAACACTGTCCAGAAGTGCTACATCTCGCTCTCTGAGCAGGTCAGGGAGAAGCTCGGCAAGATTGATCCCTACTTCATCAAGCTTGCTGATGCCATGGTCACCTGGATTGAGGCCTGGGATGAGCTGAACCCATCTGCTGCGGCTCCTGCTGAGAACGGCAAGGCCAAATAGACTCCAGGGGACTTCTGTCTCCACTCCATGGTGGAATTCCCCTTCTAAGTGAAGAAGTGTTGCTGGGGCCGCCTAGATATAGCCCTTTTTGAGAAGGAAGAGGTTACTTAAGCAGCTTTATAATTCTGTTGTTATGCTGGTGGTTCTTTTGTAGTTTGAAAAGGATTTGTTATCATTTACATAATTCAAGACAATAATAATTTATCGTGTATTTTGAGAATCAAGCACCATTGTTGTTGTTTTGAGGTCTTGCAGTTCAGTATGCATCATTGTTTTGCTCGTGCCTGTTTTTCATACCATTTGTTCTTGCCTGTTGTGAGAGATGCATGCCATGAACGACATTGTTGTTGCAAGACAATTCAATTCTTGGTTAATTGAATTCGTATAGATGTTCTAATGTGTGTGTGGCATAATGTGTGTGTGTACAAACTTTGGCTGAGTTTCTCGTTCTAAGCTGGGTTGAAGAATTCTGGATGGAAAGAGAGACTACAAGGCTGGCTCTCTTTCCTATCAAAACATTTTGTATTGTTGTGTGCAACTGTACAGTAATAGCTATACAGTTACGAACTCAGCGCTGTACACCAACCCGAACACCTGCTGATCTGCAGAGATTATATGCTGCTTAGTGTGGTGTGTGTTGTAAACATTACGGTATAAGTATATATTTAGATTTAATTCTAGTATAATTAAGTATAATTAAAGCATATTTTTAGCAACATATAAATGACAGAAATAACATATAAACATGTAATTCTACTATCTTATTTATCCGAAAGCATAAACAAAGAGCATGAAGCATGAATACTGCCGAAATAAGCATAAGGAGCATTCCCATAAACTAGGGAATAATTAAAACTAGTATAGAACTTAAGTTTTAGATTATTGATTAGTGCTCTTAGATGTAGAGTCACACAAAATTTAATCTTGGCCGTTCAGCTACTATGGTCTTGTACTCTTCTCTAATAGAATATGCCAAATGAGATTCAAACCTTAAGCTCAATAACAATTTGACAATCTTAATTTTCAGATTACATACAAAATACACTTTTGGCCAGCCTGACAATGCAATGCAAGGTGATCACCAAATAACACTGAAATTAGCCAACTAACTTGATAAACTTCCAAAGTATAGAATCACAATTTAACAAGTTATGCAACAAGCCAAATTGGCTAACAGACGTAACATGAAAACAGTGATCACAGAATGCATATATATTTCAAAGTATCTAACTACAGGAATATGACAGGAAAAGTGAAGATTTAGAGATCAAGTTTGAACATTCAATTTCTGCACAAAACCATTATCCCCATTGAGCTAACAACCGAACCCACATGCATCTCTTTGCAATAATCAATCAGAGACAAATTACAAATATATGAAACAGATCACAGATTGCAAAGAGCTGACAACCGATATACTCACAAAGCCAATGATACTCAAAATCATTGAGAAGAAGCCAAACAAGGCAAGGCACGCACGCTGCACTATCCCAGAAAATCAAGCATCTCGCTATGCCGCACAAGGAGACGCAGAAAAAGGAGATACAATGCCACACTCCAATCTCAAGTAGTTGAAGTAGGAGTCGAAGGTCGGGTAGATGCCACACAAGACCACCAAAGTGCACTAGCCGAATGCACTCAAGAGCAACAGAGAATCATCACGGCCTTCTTCCTTCCTCGAGTCAATCTTTCACCTTTAGATTTCCCCTCACACCCAACCGAACGACAGGGCACACACGGGAAACCAAAGGCGAAAGCTCTAAGAGGAGATGGCACAGTAGCACCACAAATCACCCCAAAACCCGAAGTTCAGAAAGGAAGAAAACCAAAGAGGAGTAGATGCTAGATCCAAAGAGAGATACTCACGGAGGAAGAGATGGCGGCCTTAAATAGAGGAGACAGGGGGGCTGCGGTTGGTGGCTGTGAACGGCCGGCTCCGAGGAGCTCAAGCCAGCCCACACATTCGCCGCCGCCTCCCCACTCGCCGCTCAAATAGCCAGCCGAAGAGACGGCCGAGGCAAAGTGTAGAGCTGGACGAGGTGCTGCAACTAACAGGTGGGCCCCATTTCCCCCTTTTTTTCTATTCGTCACTTGAGAAATTACAAAAAGGCCCTTGCAAAATTCAACAGTCCCCGCTAATTTATCATTAAAGATACTCAGTCTTGTTTAATATATAACTGTTCGATGATAGGTATCTTACAGGTTTGAACTCAAAACTTAGCAACAAGGACTATGACTCTGCATAGAGAAAGAAGAACTTCGCCTTGATCCAATATCTTGGTGTGAGAATTTTCACCCAAGTCACATTTTGTACTGGGCGGCTTGCCCTTTCCCTTTCGGGTTGGGATGTAACGGGTCATGTTCTCATATCTATCTCATGAGTACTTTAAGAAAGTATGCCCTTGTATTTCTTTGATCGCGACCTCACGACCATACTCAAGTAGGTGAATTCTTCTAGTAATCCTATAGAACGATTCCCGAAGCCATATAGATATCGAATTCATTAAGAGATATTGCTCAACCTTCTATACAGAAAGAGCACTGCAGCTAATGGGATCCGTTAGATATGCTCTCTAATCTCACATAATTTGTTGTCCTAGAGTCTAGTTTATGGGATCTCCGATCTCTTAGGATAGGTTACCACTAATGTGAGCCTTTACACATGTATAGGTCCCATTCCCTTATATGCTGCAAAGATGGCCTTCCGCGCCAATCCTTTAGTGAAAGGATCTGCCAAGTTTCTTTCAAACTGGTTGTATTCTACAGTAATAACACCTATCTCTCTGGCATATCTTACCGACTTAAGTCGTCTCTTTATATGTTTTGAGGACTTCATATTGTCCTTCCTACTCTTAGCCTTAACCAGAAAGATTTGGTTACAGCAGTAGGTCAATATAGCTAGAATAGGCTTTTCCAGCACAGGGTAGGTTAGAGAGTTCTCTAATCCATTCTGATACTACAGCCACTGAATCAAGCGCTACTAACTTAGCCTCCATAGTAGACCATGTAAGGATAGTCTGTTTTGAAGGCTTGCACTAAACGGCCCCACTTGCTAGAGTGAATACATAGCTACTCGTAGCCTTTATGTCATCCGAGTCACTGATCCAGTTAGAATTACTGAATCCTTCTAAGACTGCTGGATGGCTAGAATAATGTATTACCAAGTTTGAGGTCCCCTTTAAGTATCTGAGTACCCTCTCTAGTGCTATCCAATGATCATCTCCTGGATTGGACATATAATGACTCAATCTTCTTACAGTATATGAGATGTCTAGCCTCGTTGCACTAGTTAGATACATCAAGGATCCGATGATATGAGAATATTTAAGCTGATCCTTACCATGTCCAGTGTTTTTATGAAGCTTAGCATTTGGATCATAAGGTGTGGCAGCTGGCTTGCAGTCCATAAATCCAAATCTAATTAGGCACTTGTTCATATAATGGGATTATGAAATAATAATCCTATTCTTACTCTTTATAAGCTTGATGTTTAAAATAACATTTGCTTCACCCAGATCTTTCATATCAAAGTTCTGAGAGAGAAAAGACTTTGTTGTATTGATTACATCCATGTTGGTCCCAAAAAGTAGTATCTCATCTACGTATAGACATAAAATGACACCTTCGCCCCCACTAAATCGATAGTAGACACGTTTATTGACTTCGTTCACACAAAAGCTAACCGAGATCATTGTACTATCGAATTTCCCGTGCCATTGTTTGGGAGCTTGCTTTAGGCCATACTTTCTTATCTTGCCATTCAAACACAAACCATCGGGCTATTCCATATAAATCTCTCATCCAACTTTCCATTTAGGAAAGCGGTCTTTACATCCATTTGGTGTACTTGAAATTTATATGCGGCAGCTAGTGCTAGAAGCACCCGAATTGTGGGTAAACGAGCCACATGAGAGTATGTATCAAAATAGTCTTCTCCTTCCTTTTGCGTGAAACGTTCAGCCACTAAATGGGCCTTGTACTTATCTATAGTACCATCAGGTCTACATTTTCTCTTAAAGATCTATTTGTAGCCCACTGGCTTACATCCAAGTGGAAAATCTGTAATCTCCCATGTTTTGTTAGTTATGATGAAATCCATCTCACTACAGACTACCTCCTTCTAGTTATCCACATCTGGGGATACAATACTCGGAAAGGGTTTGTGATTCATCATCCATGACATAGGTGACATAGTCATCGCTGAGTGACTCTATAGTCATCTGCCTCTTAATCCTCAACTCCAACTCTGGAGCAATGTTATCCACACTAGAAAGAATAGACTATTCATATGAATCAGTATGGTCAATGACTTCATTTGATTTCATAGGAAATACATGCTCAAAGAATGTCATATCACGAGACTTCATCACTATATTTGTAGTGATGTCACTCACCTCAGATTTGATCATAAGAAATCTATAATCTATGCTATTTATAGCATATCCTAGAAAGACACAATCAACGATCTTACGACCATGCTTTTTTTTCTTTAGTAACAGCACACACACTTTAGCAAGACATTCCTACGTCCAAAGAAATGATAAGTTAGATTTTCTTCCTTCCATTATTCATAGGATGTTTCCTCTTGACTACGAAATGGAACCCTATTAAGGACATAATTACCTGTGAGAACTGTTTCACCCCACCAATAGTTCGACATACGTGAACTCTGAAGCATGGCGTTAACCAAGTCACAAAGAGTTCGGTTCTTCCTTTTGACTATTCTATTTGATTGCGGTGAGTATGGTGGAGCAATTTCATGAATTATTCCACTTTCTTCATAGAATTGAGAGAATTTATTTGAGATGTATTCATCGCCTTGATCTAACATTAACCATTTGATTTTCTTTTCTAGCCGATTTTTAACTTCGGTTTTATAGACTTTGAAGTGTTCAAGTGCTTTATCTTTCGACTTAAGTAAATAAATATAGCAAAACTTAGTTGCATCATCCATGAGAGTCAAAAAATAATGTCTACCGCCTTTAGTTAATATTGTATTCATCTCGCAAAGATTATAATGGATTAGTTCAAGTAGAGAAGTGCTCCGCCATTCAACGCTATGAAAAGGTTTTCGGGGTTGCTTTCCTTGCACACACAGTTCACACTTTGAATTCTTCTCATAATTATAGCTTGAAATTAAACTCATTTTGCTCAACCGCACAATAGCTTCAAAGTTAATATGACATAAACGTGAATGCTAAATATCATAAATTTTATTGCAATGGAAAACATTATAAATGTTTATATTATTGAAATCAAGAATAGACTAGCAGAACATGCCTCCACTCTCATAGCCTTTGCCCACAAAATTACCAAACTTGGTCAATATGACCTTATTAGATTCAAAAATAAGCTTTATTTCTGGTCTACATAGCATCAACATGCTAAGGAGGTTGCGGGTCATCGCAGGCATGTACAGTACGTCTTTAAGGATGAGTATTTTGCCCGAGGTAAGCTTTAGGCAAACTTGTCCAATCTCATGTATTGTCGCAACGACTCCATTCCTCATTAAGACAGATCCACCACCTTTACCTTGTAATAAAGAGAAACAAGATCGATCAGCACATATATGTCTAGTAGCACATGTATCATGCACCATCAATTGATGGACTTGTCATAAAGGCCTGAGGTACATACTCTTCTGAACTGGAGTTGGCCAATGCGATATTTACTTTAGCCTTACGGCTCTTGTGCAGCGTGGGAGAGGATCCTCTATCTTTGCGATTGCCGCAATGGTTAGCCTTATGGCCAGCCGTGCCACAGATAAAGTAGATAATCTCTTCCTTCTTTTTTTTTCATTTTCTTGACTTTGAGATTGTTCTGGGGCTGATTCTTAAACCTTTATTTCCCATTGCCTGGAGCACTCTTGACCTCCATTTGATGAGTCTGGACTTGAGCCTTTCCTGCATCGTCACTAGCTCTAGCAAGCTCTTTGACATTATAGTTGCTGACAACTCATTAAGAGTCAAGTGCTCCTTCATATGTCGGCGAGCAGTAACAAAGTCATGCCACGAGTGTGGTAACTTAGCCAGGATGATGTTTACTTGGAACTTCTTTGATAGGATACAGTCGTACTGACTTAAGTCACGTACATGGAGTTATAGCTCATGAAGCTACTCCATCACTAACCATCTCTCAACCATCTTAGAGTTCAAGTAATTAGTAGTTACAAATAACTCATTCTCGTTATCTGCTTTGAAATACATATCCTCAAGTTCGTCCCAGAGTTGCTTAGCATTTGTGAAGTTAACGTAGACACGAACAGCTAGTTGGATAAGATGGCTAACAAACAGGCTAAGACTAAATTGTTCGTATCCTCCCACCTCATCATTTCAGCGGTTTCCAATGGGAATACCAGAGGATTCAAAATTACCTAAAATAATTTAAGATCAGTCAGCCAAAGCTTTGTCATAGTATGCCAATGATTAAAGTTGGTATCATCAAACACTTTCGGCTTAACGACATTACATGAGGAAGCCATTTCTTTAATAATTGGTTTTCTGGATTGTTGTAAATATTGTAGTATAAGCATATGTTTAGATTTAATTCCAACATAATTAAAGCACATTTTCAGCACATATAAATGACAGAAATTGCATATAAATATGTAGTTCTACCATGTCATTTATCCGAAAGCATAAACAAAGAGCATGAATCATGAATACTATCGAAATGAGCATAAGGAGCATTCTCACAAACCAGGAAATAATTAAAATAAGCATAAAACTCAAGTTTTGGATTATTGATTAGTACTCTCAGATGTAGGGTTACAAAAGATTTAATCTTGGCCGTCCTACTACTATGATCTTATACTCTTCACTAATTGAATATGCCAAATGAGATTCAAACCTTGAGCTCAATAACAATTTGACAATCTTAATTTTTAGATTGGCCGCCGCTTCGGCCAAATTGGCCGACAACAACTCGCCTGGAGGTGGGCGCGAACGTGGACAACCCATTTTGCCAATGCCCACGTCCGACGATGGGAAGAAGATGACACTGTTCACGAACGGTTAAGGCTAATCCTGAGATTAATTAGCACTAATGATAGCTGTTAGACCTAAATAGTCACTAACATGCGGGCCCCACCCTTTAATTAAATCATAAGCGGGTCCCACATGTCAACGGCCTGGAAAAGAATAAATCCCATGGGCCCCACCTGTCAGAGAAAGAAAAATAATAAACCCATTGTGGGCCACACCTGTAAGAGAAACTAAAAAGAAAATAATAAACCCACTGTGGGCCCACCTATCAGCCATACACACTCTCTATCCTTGGATTTATTTATTGGTTTTTAATTTTTATTTTGAATTAAATCAGGCTAAAAACTTCAAATAATCATAACTAATTCATCCTAACTCCAAATAAAGTGAAACAAATTTCTAAATTCATCCTCTATCCAATGGAGCCAAAATTATAAATTTTTCATCTTGTTTGAATTTTTGTGAGAATTTATTTGGTTATACTGATTTTTATCCAAATTTTCATTCAACGTAAAATACCATACGAAGTACAAGAAGAAGAGGCCGTGGTGGAAGCAAGCCAAGACCAACAGAATCAGGGCAACTGTGACCCAGGCGAGTCAATACTTTGATCATGTTGAACCCACATTTTGGCAAATTATTTACATTTAAATTACTAAATTTGCATGCTATTATTTCATGTGCAAATCCATGTATGTTTTAATACTTTAGTTATATGCCACTATTTAAGTTGATAATATTATAATTCCATGGCACATTGAGTAGTGAGCCTTGTTTTTCCCCTAGGAAAATTATAATAGTAACATTTCAAAAATAAGTTATGATTATACGCTTGGCTTAGCACTACTTAGATACCCGGGGTGCTAAAATACCCGGCAAAGACATTCAATTACAAAAAGCTGATTTGGGAATTGGTGGATGGAAATGGCCGTGTATTTTCGTAAGAATTATTATTTTATGTTCCCAAACATCTCAACTTGCTTACACGCCTCGGGCGGATGGTTCGGGAGTGTGGTGCGGTGAATGCACGAGTGTATGGAGGTGGTAGAACCGCCAGATAACCCTCGGGACCGAATCCGTCAGACATTCCATTGTAAAATAGTGCAACCACAAGTCCGCAAAGTGCAACTTGGTGAGTAAAACTATCGAATCTCGGACTCATCTCATAGGTAGGGAAGGGAAGCGAGGTAGTACAAGAGCCTAGTGTGGCTAAAGGGACACCGAGTTGAGGTGAAGTTTTCTGTCGTACTAGCGTTGTGGGAGTGGAGCTCGAATGCGCTAGTACTAGTGGTTAACATCCCGCGCAATGTATGGGACCCACCGCAAGTGGGAGCAGTCCATAGGGTGAGATAAGAACAAGGGGCTAGATAGCTTGAAAAGTTACTGTGATGATCTACTCAACCGCATGACTAAGGAATCATGTGGAGTAACGAGCAGATTATCTCTTATGGTGAAAGTGTACACACTCTGCAGAGTCGAAACTATTCAAATAGCCGTGCCCATGGTCAAGGGCGGACATGGGAACCTAAATTGGAGATAGTTCTATTTCCAAAAATTTTGTGGAAGGGATTGGGAAGAAAAATGGAGGGCGATGGACAACCCTGATTTGTATTGCCCTGGGTGTCGCCCTAGTGATAATGTAAGTGGCTATAACGTTGAAGGACTAGCATACGATGAAATCTGTGCTACTACTACTATCACATATCTTTTTCACAAACACCACGATTTGAGTCCAAACTGTTAGGTCTCATGAGATTTCTATGTATCATATTACTTTTAAAAAGTGATTTTTCGGCAATTAAAACAACTTGAGTCCTTCCTTGGCAAGCTATGCATGTTAATTAATTGCATACTGTGTATTGGATCACGGAGCACGGTGAATTTGTGCTCACCCTCGCATCTTCATAACTAGAAGCGGGATGCCATGACCACTACGCCTCGACGCACTTTGGTCTTGAACGATGGAGCGATGACGACATTTAGGCAAGTTTGAGAATTTCAAGTCCTAGGCAAGTAGACTTGCTAGAATGGTGTGCACCTATATTACCTAGGATTAGGCAAGATATGTTGCACACATTTACCCCTCAGTCGCTTGCTTGTGACTAATAGTCCTACTTTTGTTCATGGTTTCCACTACTATCTTTTGATTTGTAAATATTTTGGCCAAGGTGGCCCTTATGTAAACTCTCACCCGACATGGTGTATTTCAACTCTGATGTGTAATATTATGGTTTAATAAATGTCTTACTATGTATGAATTGATACGACAATATCATCGTGAACACTACCTCACGATACAGGAATAGTGCGGTGAAATCATAGAAGATTCTAGATTTTAAATCCGGGTCTGACATTAGGCAACTGACTTGATAAACTTCCAGAGTATAGAATCACAATTTAACAAGTTATGCAACAAGCTGAATTGGCTAACAGAGGTAACATGAAAATAGTGATAATAAAATGCATATATATTTTGAAAATATCTAACTACGGGGATATGACAACAATAGTAAAGATTTACAGCTCAAGTTTGAACATTCAATTTCAGCATAAGACCTTTATCCTCATTGAGCTAACAACCGAACCCACATGCATCTTTTTGCAATAATCAGTCAGAGGCAAATCACAAATATATGAAACAAATCATAGATTGCGAAGAGCTAACAACCGATGTACTCACAAATTCAGTGATACTCGAAATCAACGAGAAGAAACCGAACAAAGCAAGGCACGCATGCTACGCTATCCTAGAAAACCAAACACCTCGCTATGCCGCACAAGGAGACAATGGCAAGCAGAGATACAATGCCACACTCCAATCTTAGGTAGTCGAAGTAGGAGTCGAAGGTCAGGGTAGATGCTACACAAGACCACCAAAGTGCACCGCCCGAATGCACTCAAGAGCAACAGAGGACTGTCACGGCCTTCTTCCTTACTCAGGTCAATCTTTCACTTTTAGATTTCCCCTCACACCCAACCGAACGACAGGGCTCACACGGGAAACCAAAGGCGAAAACTCCAAGAGGAGATGGCGCAGTAGCACCACAAATCTCCCCAAAACCTGAAGATCAGAAAGAAAGAAAACCAAAGAGGAGTAGATTCTAGATCTGAAGAGAGATACTCATGTAGGAAGAGATGGCCACTTTAAATAGAGGAGGCAGGGGGCTACGGCATGGTGGCTGCAAACGGCTGGCTCTAAGGAGCCCGAGCTAGCTCATGCCTCCGCTGCTGCCTTTCCACTTGCCGCCCAAATCGCCAGTCGAAGAGACGGCTGAGCCCAAGTCCAAATCCGGGCGAGGCACCGCACACTGCATGGAAGGAGACTAAGTCTTCTCTCCTTGTCTCCTTCGGTTGGCCCACCGACAGGTGGCCCCCATTTCCCTTTTTTTCTTTTCCTCAATTAAGAAATTACAGAAAACCCCTAGCAAAATCCATCAATTTGTAACCCTTGATTTTGATCGACAGTAGAGTAATAATAATTAATAATTGGCATGACAAAAGATCACCAGTCATAAGCAACGGTATGCCTGGTTTGGCAGTGCGAGAGACATGTCCACCTGATATAACAAATTGGGGAGAATATATAGTAACTGTAACCTTGTAACTGAACATGAATACAACATACGTCTCATATGAAACAGTTTTAAGTCACCCGGACCATCAACCCGAACAGGGATGCAGACGGAGCTTAACAGGGACATGCAATTTAACAGTTAGCTCGCCCCTCCCATCCTTGCCGCGTACTTTGCTCCTTGAATCACTAGGGAAAAAACTTAAAGTGGTAAAAAATTGAATCACTACGGAGTTTAACAGTCCCAAATACTTTGCTCCTTCAACCACTAGGGGAAAAAAATTAAAGATGTAAAGGAAAAATATCGTAGAGAGAAAAAAAATCAAAGTGACAAAACAAAAAGAGAACTACTAGCCAATGTTGTACCGTTGAAGACGCTCCTAACGGTACAGCTCATATATCGAAGATTCTCCTAATGGTATAGCTCGTCCCTCCCATCCTGGCCGCTCCCCCTCCCATCCCCCTCACTCCCCCTTCCCTATCTTCGCCGCTCCGCCCCTCCTCCCTCTATCTTCCCCAACGTCAGCGATAGGTCAGCGCGCCTCCTCTGCCGGCCCGCTCGGTCTCCCTCCCAGTAGATAGAGGCAAGCTTGTTGCCTTGTTGCGTTGTAGGCTCCTCTCCTCCGCAGGCCACCCCACCTAACATAACATGCCCTTGGCCCTCACGCCGCCGCCCGCTGCCCTCCACCATCGCCCATCGCCGCCGCGCCTCCCTCTATAATTGGGCAGTACGGTGAACCCGTCCGGATAAGCAGCTCCACCGCTCCCCTCGTCGGACCTTATCACGACTCTCTGTCCTTCTTCTTCATCGTAGGTACAGAGAGAGAGAGAGAATGCTTCTTCTTTCTCGGAGCTCTTGCTGTTCCATCGGGACGGTAACAGGGGCATGCAATTTAACAATTAGCTCCATCATAGTGCATCGAATCAGACATACTTCACTCCTTGAATCACTAGGAAAAATATTAAAGTGGTAAAGCAAAAAGGAAAAGCATTGTAGTGTTGGGATATAGGTAAGCTACACTAGCGCGAATTAAAAAATTATATCGCGTAAACCAGAAAGCCATGCGAGTAAAGATATCATAGATTGTTACCACTAGACACGCAGTGCAGCGGAAGTAGAGTTGAAGCAGCCGATTCAACAAAAAGCGCGTCGGTGTAGGCGAAAGTAGTCGATCGTCCTCTGGCCAACAGTCTCCTCCTTGCGATCGTCCCGATCAACGCCGTAGTCATAACAACGCTTCTACTGAGGTCCACACGTCCAGGGAGGGAACACCGTGCGTCAGTGTGCTAGCACCAGCGCGCACGGCAGGAGTTATGAGAGGTGGCGGCTAGAGTTTCTTGGGGTGTTTCCCTCAGCCCCCGCACCTCCCATTATATAGCCTCCAATCGGATCCATATCTAATACGAGTGGATATTGAAGCCCACTCAGAAACTATTATCCGGACCCTTATCGTTTCAGCCCATTAAGTGTGTAACCTTGTAGGTTCATGTACATTTGGCCATGGGCCGAAATCTCCTTTCCAGTCCATAGTTCGGTAGCGGTCCCTAGCAGGACATAACGATCCCTAAATATACATAAAGATCATATCGGATGAACTTATATAATGCTTATGTACGGATCCCTTTGCCTCACGATATCAGATCGAATTCAAGGCGAGAAGCGTGCTATCCTATGATAGCTCGATCCTTCACTCGAACCTGTGATGGATTACTCAGTTGTGATTGGCTCTTCAACCACATTTGGTATGGCCATGCACTTCCTTAATCCAATCACATCGAGGGGCCCAGAGATATCTCTCCTGTTATACAGGAGGGGCAAATTCCATCTTGATCGCTCATATCTCTCCGCATGTTTCATAATAAATCCGAAAGTTACCTTTATGACCACCCAATCACGGAGTAGTATTTGATAACCCCTAAGTAAACTATTACACATGTAGGAAACAATGATGATATCAGGTCTAAGGATTCCACATACACTATATATGAGACCAACTGATAACACTTAAGAATATAATAATTCTCGCAGTGTCTCATGGTGGGTCAATCCAACACCATATTCTCTAACATGTGTCTACATTATTGATTTGATATCCTATATCCATGATCCGTGAAACATGATCATCAATTAATACATGTGCTGATCAGAAATTATAATTGTCTTACATAATGATATAAGATCTGGGATAATTTCGAATAATATCAAAAACATAAATAAAGAGTTTCACGAATAAGTCACATACTTGTTGATCAATATTAAAGATATTTATTCAAGGGATAAAATAATATATTATTCAAAAGATCATAAACATAGAAGTGATACAATCATCTCCATGATTACCTCTAGGACATATCACTAACATGTAGATAGAAAAAAAATCAAAGTGACAAAACAAAAGGGGAACTACCAGCCAACATTGTACCACATCGGGAGCTCACCCCTCCCATCCTTGCCACTCCCCCTCCCTATCTCTCGCCACTCCACCCTCCTCCTCTCTCTTCCCGGCGCCAACGCCGACGATAGGTTTGTGCACCTCCTTTGCCGACCCCACCTCTGCTCCCTCTATCCTAAACAAAAGGGGAACTACCAGCCAACACTGTACCATCGGGAGCTCACCCCTCTCCCATCCGTGCCGCTCCCCCTCCATATCTCCGCTCCTTCCCCTCTCTACCCCGGAGCTGACGATAGGTTGTGCGCCTCCGTCGCCAAATCTCCCTTCCTCCATCTTTCTTCATCACAGCACAGAGAGCGCTTCTTTTCTTCTTCCTCGGGCTCTTGCTATTCCACCGGGATGGTGTACCGTTTTGTTTTGTAGTTTTTTCTCAAGCAAAAAATAAAAATGTGCCGTTGCCAGGGATCAAACCTAGGTCGCCGGCGGCTGCCCCCTCCCTCCATCCTTCTTCATTGCAGATACAGAGAGAGCATCTTTTTCTTCTTCCTCGGGCCCTTGCTGTCCCGCCAGAACTGTATACAGTTTTGCTTTGTAGATTTTTCTAAAGCAAAAAACAAAAACATGCGCCGTTGCCGGGGATCAAACCCGGGTCACCCGTGTGACAGGCGGGAATACTCACCACTATACTACAATGACTTCAGCTGATGTGTGTTGGATGTTAGCCTATTTGAAGACATCGCCGTTGCCGGGGATCGAACCCGGGTCACCCGCGGCTGCCAATCACCACCACTACTCCCCACACAACTAGAGAAACCACAAATCAACGACTGCCATCTTGACAAATGTTAGGCATCCATCAACATTTCTAGACTGCTTTCAGCCAGTCTTGATCGGTAACACATGCATCAAACCAAAGCCGGAGAAAGCAAACAAACATGTTTGGTCTAGTGCTCAGATTGTCAAATTTACGACTTACGAGTTGCATGAATGCACGCAAAAGTCTGTTTAAGTTACCAGAATACATGTTTCGATTTGGTTCTACAAGTCACTTGGAAGATCATGATACATACAGAGCCTCCACTCCTTTGTTACACTTGGGAGACACCAATGAGCCTAGTCCAGAGTTCACGCACTATACTTCCCATGAAAATACAACACAAAGACTAATGCTTGTACCAATGTGTATGGTAAGAAGCACCACTGGGGTTCACCAGTAATCTAACCGACTTTAGCCTCAACCTCTTCAACCATTTGCTTTTCCAGGAATTCACATTCTCCTTGCTCAACCAAATGTTGCCTGTAAATATGCCAAATATCAGTAACACTGATGCACAAGCCACCAGGCCAGGTAATGTCATGAATGAAAGGCCTGAAAAAACAAAGTTGAGTCTGTACGCTCGGATTTTGTGCAGTTCCAATAATTGATTACAGGAACTATGCACTGTAGTAGATGCAACGTTTGTTCTAGTTTTTTCTTGGAAATTAGCTCACATAGAACTAAGATTGTACTTAAACTAATCTCTTACCACCATTTTGTGCTGGAATGGAGAACAGATTGCATGAGAACTTAACCACATGAAACATTAATACCTGACTCAAATTTCTGTGTACATACCTTAATTTCTCACACAGGCGTGCCAAGGCATCAGCTCCAGTTCGTGATGCAACATCTTCTATTAGCTGAGCATTGGACATGTTTACAGTGTCCGCTAGCTTGAACTCACATAGTTCTTTTAAGGAGCATGCATCAGTTAAGACAGCCGAATGGCCACCACCTGCAGCAAGTCTCCTCACCTCTCCAACACACCTATATCATAGTAAAGATTATTGAGACCTAGAGTTGCATAATGCGCAAATTAACTTCAGACAGTAACAAGAATAGTGGTAGAAATAGAACAAGATTACATTTTTTTTAAAAAAAATAAGATTGAACTATAAAACCTACCAATCAATGGGAGAGGGAAACCAAGCATAAGTAGATTTCTCGCTAGCTGCCTGACCATAACTATTATAGCCCCATCCATATAGACGGCCATCTTGCATAGATACAAGCGTGTGAGAATGGCCACAAGTAACAAGACGGACACCTGATGGTATGACCAGGACTGGAATGTTGCGAAGTAGCATATCAGAACTGTTAAGAGCGCAAGAAAAGAAACCACTCTGAGGCCTAAGTCCCAGCTGGCCCACATGTCCTCCACCCCAAGCGTAGAGGGCTCCACCTTCAGTTACAGCACAAGAGTGGACCCCGCCACAAGCGACATCTCTAGCTACTATTCTGTCAAGCGCAACAACTCGCCTTGGGATCAGCTCCGTATCTCCAGACCGAAGGGAGCAGTGCCCAAGCTGCCCCATGCTCCCCAGTCCCCAAGTATATCTGCAAAATCCAAAGATATTTATAAATTGAAATAATCATGTTCCCATTAGAAAGAGGACGCATGATGAAAGGCTGAGATCTGACTGCACATGAAGGCTTTGAAAAAAGGCATGCTCAAAATACGTCTAATATACTCCCTCTGCTTCCAAATAGATGTCATATCAACATGATCAATACTAAACTTTGACCATTACCTTTTCCAATTATGTGTTAGTAAAAATTATAAAAAATGGTATGGAAGCATTTTTATGACAAATCTACTAATATCGTTTGCATGTGAAAAATCTGAACAATTTTGAGTATATTAGTGATCAAAGTTTTAAAAGTTTGATTGCACACATTCTAAAATGACATCTATGTGTAAATGGAAGGAGTACCAATTAAAATCTAGGGTAGCACATTGAAGAACTCAGCAAAACAATTGACTAACCATTCAACTATAGTAATATTGTACTTTCCAACTTTTAACTCTCAAGCATGACACATTATTTTGTTGACAATGGTAGCATCTTTAAGATATGAACATCACATGGATCGACATATGTATGCAACGATCTTAAGTGGCAGCAAAGTTGATGTTGGGCAATACCAACTTGCATGTTTTCTTTACAGTTAGCACTAAAGTAAGTCATGGTTAGTCTGTCATAAATCAAACTCTTCTATTTTGCCAACCGAGAAACTGCACAACTGTCACTGACAGCAGAGATCAGCATCCTTTGAGATGACTTACACCTCCCCATTTTCTGATATAGCTGCTGTATGGTACTCTCCACATGATACTCTAACAATCTTCACTAGCTCGGGGGCGTCATCAAGGAACCTTGCGTAAGCACTTAATACCCGAGCTCCCTGCAGTCCTTGAGAAGTACAACCTCTGCCAAGTTGACCATACTCATTGTAGCCTGGTTAGTAAGAAAATAGCATATATCTCGTTAACAGTTAGCAATGAAACAATTAAAAAAACTGGGTGTGCATCCTGTTGTTGGTCTTACAAGAAGAAATATAATCACAAAGTCACAACCAGCTATCCTGATAGCGTAAACCTTAAGTTCTAGCACTACTGATTCACCAAGCTTGCACCAAATCAGCAAAGCATCAGTCGGGTATGTAGGCTGGTATGTTTTCTTAAAAATTTACAAGTAAAAAAATGTCGACAGAAGATGGAGAAGACTTTTAGCCTTGCACATTACCCCATGCTTGCAGAAGGCCATCCTCAGATAGGGCCATGACATGAACAGCTCCACAAGAAACCTGACGAATCACCTGTGAACAAATAATGAAATAAAAGATATTCAGTACATCATGAATTTATGATGTCATCTCAAAACAATACACTGGAAACACAACAATGTCAGTAACATTTAAATTTGTCCATAATTGTTATTATTCATTGCGGAATACCATTACCTGAGAAAAGCTAAATATGGGCATGTTCTTTACGGCTTCTAAAAGCCGTTTTTGACTTTTGTTACAGTAACTAACTTTTAAACGGAGTATTTTTTTAAGATGGGGTCTACAGGTTAATTGTAATACACGTTAAAAAACTAATATCTGTACCATCAAAAATTGCAAGCGAGTATCTCTTTTTCCGCAATCTCTGTCGCAAACAGCCAAAAAGCCATCAGCCGCAGCCAAAAAGAACAGGCCCTATACTATAGCAAGCAATATCTTTAAGAATGAGTGCATGACACAAACCTCAAGTTAACAAGTAATTGTAATAAAAGTATACAAACTAGCACTTGACCTAGAACAGTGGTATCAAAGAAATGGCACTGAAGAAACACCAAATCTAGGCATGGACCAAACATAAAATTTTGGTTTTCTGCCTCCCAGATTCTTATGAGGGGTAGAAAATTAGAATGCGAGGAGGTACACCTAGATGTGTAGGACAAAACACAAAGTCCATCTGACTACACAGCAGGGTTCTTTTTACCGGCCGAAAACCAGTGAAATTCAAATTTACCAGAACCCCCCCTAAAAAGGGTCAAAATGATTCAATTTTTTTACTATAGGATAAAATATTTTGCAACCATGAATGTGATAATACGTGTTGGTGTATCCTAATGGTTTGTACTACGCTTGGGGAGTGGGAGTAGGGGCTTCGAACCCTCCCAGCACGATTTGTTCTGTGTTCTTTGTTTCCCAGTCAAAGAATCCGAACAAAATTATCTGGTTTTGTGAAATTAGAATTTACCAGTGGGGTCTGGTAAAAAAAATCGAACAACAAAACCCTGCTACACAGCATATAGATCATCTACTTTCCCTTAATGAACAACTTTGTTTGCTGAACAAGGACAGAGAAGAATAACCAAAACACTCTCAGGTGCATGTGAAAATAACACACAAGGACATAAACCTGCTAGGCGGACAATAGAAATTCTACTTGAGGTTTTATTTGTTATCTATATATATGGCCCATTAGGATGTTATGTATATATATGGCCCATTAGCATGTATATGACCAATGAGGCCCATTAGTCCCATACTCTAGAGTTGTATTGTACAATATATACCTATTGGTATTCATCTAATACAATTGAGATGTATAAATTCTATCATGGTATCAGAGCATACTAGTCGGCCCTAATCCTATTCTCATTGCAGGCCACATCTCCACAACCACCTTCACCATTGCCATTGCTACCAGTGACGCCATCTTCTTGTGCTGCCGGCCGGATTCGCTGTCGCCTAGCCCTCCTATGCGGATCTGCTTCTCGCCGCCGCCGCTCTAGGCCCTTTCTCTCTGTGGTCGGCCATTGCCCCTCGAGTCTCTCTTCCTCGAGCCATTGCCGCCGCTACCTCTCTTGCCTTAGGGTGTTGTAGATCTACCAAAGGAGGTCATCATCATTGCCGCCGGCTTGCCACGGTCATCCTCAAGCCTTCTTCAGCTCGACCTCTATTCCATTGTCGCCGCTCAAGGTCAATGCTGTCGTCAAAGGCCACCACGCCATCACACACTGGTCTGTCGCGCCCTCTAAACTCGGTTTCTTCCACCTTCTTACGCGCTCCTCCGGTGTCCCCTCTGCCGGATTTGGCCCTCTTCGTCTCCTCCACGCCGGTCTCCTCCTGAGTTGGTTACTAAGTAGAACAAGGGTTTGATTGCCTCTCCTAGCCGCTTCGCTTTGATGTCTTCCCTCTCCGGTACTTCTACTTCTAATTCTCTCAATATGAGAGGTGCTCATCTGGCCTCAGATATCAAGTTGGATGGCTAGAATTATCGTGAGTGGTTGTCGTAGTTCGCATGCTCCTTCAATCTATTGGTCTTCTCTCATATATCACGGTAGAGCCTCCGACGGATAAGATTGATGCGAATGCTGCTGCTGCATGGCGGGTGGAAGTATCTTCAGCAGCGCTATGAGCAGACTAGTGCGGCATGTCATTTTTCTCTTTTACAGACTTCATGATTTACGTCAGAAGGATATCTATTGATAAGTACTACAACTCTTTCACTCGCATTTCACGACATCTGACCTCTATGGTGCCTGCTTCTTGTGCTGGATGTGTAGGCAAGGTGTCATGATGCGTAGAATTTAATGTTCACCTTTGTTATGCATCTTCGCCTAGAGTTTGAGTCTATTCGAGCTCAACTCCTAGGGCATGCTATTCTTCCAACCATGGAGGAGGCCCTTGCTGCATTGATTGCTAAGAAGACTAGACTTTGCTCTTTGTCCTTTGAATCGACACCACCGTAGTCGATTCTTGGAGTAGCGCCACCTCAGTCTGTTCTTGCAGCCCCTCGTCAGGTTTATCAGCTTGTTCCACTTCCTAATGCTACATCAAACCAGTTATCTGCTCTCGCTGCAAGAAGTCTGGTCATCCCGTTTAGAGGTGCTACAGGCTTCATCCGTAGCTACGGCCAATGTCGCGTCATCGTCGTCGTGGTGTGGTTGCTTTCTCCACTCCTGCATCTATTAGGGATTCTACTTTTGCTACTTAGTTGGGCCAGCTTCAGACACAGATTCAGGCTCTTTAGACTCAGGTTCAGCAGCAGTCTTCATTTGATGCCCCTCTTGGTGGTTCTACCAGTCTTGCTGTAGCCTCTTCTTCCATGTCAGGTACTAGTCTTCCATGGGTTTTGGACTCTGGAGCTTCTTTTCATATGAAATCGGATAAGTCTCACCTTGCATCATGTCGACTTGTTATAAATGGTTCCTGTGTACAGACATCGATGGCACCTCATGTTCAATCACCCATCAAGGCACTCTCTACTTCTCATTTTACTGTTCTCGATGTGTCATTTGTATCTCAACTTTCTATAAATCTCATGTCTGTTGGTCAGCTTGCTGATATGCACTACTTTGTTGTATTTGATGACTCTACTTGCTATGTGCGGGATCATCGGACAGGAGTTCTTGTTGGTATTGGTCATTGCCTTAGAGATTCTTAGGGTCTCTACTTGATTGTGTGAGTCTTCAATCTTCCTCCGCTCATGCGTCCGCAGTTCTTGCGTCAGTTTCTGTTAGATTTCCTCAGTGGCATCATTAGCTTGGCCACTTGTGTTGTGTGGCTCTCGTCTTTCTACTTTAACCCGTCAGGGTGTTCTAGGTCATGTCATTGTCGACAGTAATTATGATTGTAAAGGTTGCAAACTTGGTAAACAACTACAACTCCCATATCCTACCAGTACATCTCGGTCTAGTTGTACTTTTGCCTTAATTCATTATGATGTTTGGTGTCCTACTCCCTTTGCTTCCAAAGGTGGTCATATATATTATGTAATTTTTATTTATGATTATCTCGATATATTTGAGTCTATTTTATGAAACATCATTCTCAACTCTTGCCCATTTATTAGTCTTTTGCTTATATGATTCACACCCAATTTTCAACTCCTATTCAGACTTTTTGTTAACGTAAACACTATCATCTTATTGAGACTGCTCGTATTTTTTTACTTGCATCTCATGTTTCGTGACATTTTTGGGCTGAGATGTTTCCACGGCTGTCTATCTCATTAATATGAAGCCATCTTCTCGTCTTTAGGGCAAGTGTCCTAGAGAGCTCTTGTTTTCTAGTCCCCCATAGTATGACCATCTTGGGGTTTTCGGTTGTACCCACTACGTTCTACTTTCGCCTCGTGAGCGCACCAAGTTAAAAGCCCAGTCCGTTGAGTGTGTTTTTCTTGGATATAGTCTTGAGCATAAGGGCTATTATTGTTATGATCCATCTGCTCGGTGTATGCACATTTCCCGTGACGTTTGTTTTGTTGAAGATCATCCCCACTTTTATTCTTCTACCACTCGGTCCTTTTCTCCCGCTAAGTCTCTCTTTTCTTTACTATCCACCTATTGTTTCATCCGATACACCTCTTTTTGTAGAGTCCTCTTCTCTGTCCTCAGTCATATCACCGTTTCCTCTTCACTATACTCGTCGGTATGAGCTTCATCCTGAGTGGCAGTTAGCTATGGATGAGTTGGCTACTTTGAAACGTACTGGTACGTGGAATCTTGTTCCTTTACCTGCTTATACTGTTCCTATTACTTGCAAGTGGGTGTTTAAAGTCAAGGCCAAGTTCGATGGTTCTGCTGAGAGGTACAAAGCTCGACTAGTTGTTTGTGGTTTTCACCAAACACATGGTCGTGATTATGACAAGACATTTGCTCCTGTTGCTTATATGGTAACGATTTGCACTATTGTTGTCATGGTTGCTATTCACTCTTGGACTCTCTCTTAGATGGATGTGAAGAATGATTTTCTTCATGGTGATTTGCAAGTGAAGGTTTATATGAAGCCACCCTAGGGTGTTGTGGCTCCTGCTGGTCATGTTTGTTGCCTTTGTTGTGCTCTTTATGGCCTTAAACAGGATCCTCGTGCTTGGTTTGGTTGGTTCAGTTCAGTCATGTTACCTGCTAGTTTCTTTCCAAGTAATCATGATTTTGCATTGTTTATTCATACATCTCCACGTGGTCTTACTATGTTTTTACCCTATGTTGATGACATGCTGATTACTGGAGATGATAAGGAGTACATTGCTTTTGTTAAGCAACGGCTCAATGAGCAATTTTTTATATCGGATTTGGGTCCTCTACGTTACTTTATAGGAATTGAGTTTCCTTGCATAGATGATGGCTACTATCTATCTCAACAGCGCCATATTCATGATTAGCTTGCTTGTTCTAGTCTTACTGATAGTCGGACAGTTGCTACTCTTATGGAGCTTCATCTTTAACTTTGTCCTACTGATGGCACTCCGCTTGAAGACCGTTCTCATTATCGTCATATTGTTAGGAGTCATGTTTATCTTGTAGTGACACATCCTGATATTGCTCATTTTGTTCATGTGCTTAGCTAGTTTGTTTTGCATCTACGTCTGTTCACTATGCTCACTTGCTACGTGTGTTGCGCTATCTACAAGGGATTGTTGATCGTTGTCTCTTTTATTCTCTATCAAGTCAGTTTCAGCTTCATGCTTACTCTGATTCGGCGAGTGATTCTGTTGATCGACGGTCTATCTTTGGACATTGCATATTTCTTGGATCTTCTCTCATTGCCTGGAAATCCAAGAAACAGACTGCAGTGTCATGGTCTAATGTTGAGGTTGAGCTTCAGCATTGACTACTACTACTTTAGAGATTGTTTGGCCTCGTTGACTCTTGATTAATCTTGGTGTGTCATGTCGTACTCCTGTATCTCTTCTGTGTGACAACACTAGTGCTACACAAATTGTTACTGATCAAGTGAAGCATGAGCTTACTAAACATATTGGTGTTGATGCATTCTTTAAATGTTCTCTGTGTCAACAGAAGATTATTGCTCTTCAGTATGTACCATCTGAGATTCAAGTTGCTGATTTCTTCACTAAGACTCAAAACTCGAGAGCAACATCGCTTCTATCTCTTCAAACTCCATGTTTCAGATCCTCTTGACTCATGTTGAGTTTGAGGGGGGATGTTATGTATATATATGGCCCATTAGTATGTATATGGCCAACGAGGAGATGTTCAGATTCTATCATTATTTAGCAAATCTGGGGAATTTTTTTCCAGTCCACTAGCATATTGGGGGCACAAATAGTTCTTGAAGTTGGAGAATAGGCAAAAATATCTCCACATGGATTTTTTTAACCCCTCATTGTTCAGCTTCATATGAAGTTTAGAACTAACAAGGTCATGAGGCATTTGAATTAAAATTCCTCAGCTACATTCCCTTATGGATTGGACCAAATTTACTCCCTCTAGAAAGGCAATGATATATTCCTATACAAGGTCATACGGCCATATCCACTTGAAATCTAAACAGGTTCGTCTAATGCAGACTGTTCGCATAAATTACTACGTTAACTTTCTGGTCAATCAAAAGGGGTAGGCAAACTAAGAGGAAACATCAAATAAACAGGAAAAGAAGAAAAGCTATAGGTGACTAAGCATATCAAATGATTGACGGTATTACAAACATTGGTTGTCTGCAATGTTTGACTAGACAAACATTCAGTCTCATTCATATCTACTTGAACCCTACTACATAACTGATCTATTGTAATAAAACTTTACCGTGTTTGGTGCAAAGCTCCCCAAAATAGGCGAGGGTAATCTGAGCCCTGCAAGGATCATGCAAATGTTGAATATTTTATCAAAATAAGTTGATTATCAATCTATATAGGACATATTCACCAGTAAAAATTAACTGAGCCAAACCTGATTTTGTCCCCAAACCCAGAGCCTACTTTTCGATATTGTGCCATCATTTTCTCGAGGTTCAGCAACAGCAGCTGTACAATGTGCACCACAGGACACTGATTTCACAAACTCAGTCTCCAGTGCCTTAACCCTTTGGGGTTCCTTTGCACTCTCTTCTGTCCCATCTCCCAACTGGCCAAACTCATTTGCACCTGTACGTTTTAAGTTGAATGTGAATTTTCATCCAGAAAATTTAACACCTTTCACCTCTGGCAATGAAGCACTACAGATTGATAAAAGACCTTATGTTGACGCATGATATTCACCCATTTTCACCCCCAAAATCTCCCAAAGGCAAGGTATAGGGCCTGTTCTTTTCAGTTTCTCAAAATAGCTTTTAGCTTTTGCTACAGTATTTAACTTTCAAACAAAGTATTTTTCAGATAGAGTCTACAAGTTAATTATAGTACACGTTAAAAGCCTAACATCTGTACCATCCAAAATTGCAAGCGAGTATCTCTCTCCGTAATCTCTGTCGCAAACAGCTAAAATTCGAAAATTCCAACCAAAAGTCATAAACCGCAGCAAAAAAGAACAAGCCTATAATAGTGTTTTTGTACATGTCTAGTGCTTTACACTCATAATTCTGCTAGCATTGGCGTCAACTAACCATGCAGGTTTTCAAGCTAAAAACGTACAAAAAGGCAATCAATTGCTGCAAGTCCCTGAGGAGCTGCCGTGACAAGCAAAACAGCTGTCGCGTCAACAATTGGCAGCAGCTCAGCCGAGCTAGTCATGGCTCAACCGAGCCACCTTAGTAGGCCAAGGAGGGGGTTGGGCAGAGTCTTGCTTGGCTGAGCCACCTCGGTGGTCCAGGAGGAGGCTTCAAGAAATGGGCTGAGGCTTGCTCGGCCAGCCATGTCAAGTCCAACACCCAAAGGGCTAGCCAAGACCCTAAACCCAATCGGCCGAGCCAACATTGATCCGGACGAACCAATGTTGGTCCGGCCGTATGCACCCTACTCCAACTCCACCAAGTCTATGAACATGTCAAGACTCGTTTGGCTGAGCCACACCTAGCTCAACAAAGCACATTGGATTCCACCTCGAGATGCCGTAGAGAAGTCCAACTTGGACTTGGTGATCCAGCAGAAGCGCGATCGTGCATAGGATTTCTTCATACCAACGCCAAGCAATTATGATCATCCACTCAACCGAAGACCAAGCAAGGAGAGCCATCTATGTACACTTGCATTGGCCGAACAGATGTCCACAGCTTGGTCGAGCATGTGTCCATAGCTTGGTAGGATCACATCCCCTTCGATTGAAACACTGTCAATCCGCCATTTGCATCACTACTCCACATTCCCGCGAAGTGCTCGGCCAAGCCATATGCAACTTGGTCGAGCAACCCCCTGGAAGCTATAAATACACCATTGTACACACATCACTGTGTAGTGCAGGCGGCACCGGAGTCATTAGTAGCCACGTAGTGAGGAAAGGAGAAAAGTTGGCTTTGCAAAGACAAGGCTTCGGAGAATCATCTTCAGTAGTTCGGTATGTGTTCCGGCTCCATGTACCTTTCTTACCTATGTATGAGTACCTTATCATTGTCAATATAGTGATGCTATTGTCTTTTGATAGAAGTTATATTTCTCGACATTCCACATTGCTTTCCTTTCGTTAAGATTAATCGGGTAGAGTAACAGTTCCTAGAATTAGACAAGGTGTTTAGGTCTTTGAACTGTCTTGAATTGCTAGGTCATAGCTTGTCTTTCTCTGGGATTATGTCGGTGGCTGGACGGTGACAGCGTGAATGCCAAGAATGGCTCAGAGCACCTAGTAAGAGTAAAACCCCAGATTGCCGATTCCAATTGACAATAGTCTACTTGAACCATATAATTGCCAAGATCACTAAATTAGAACCATAGTACTCACTCCTAGACTTCCTACCGGTTACTTAATTAGACTCTGGCTGGATACCTATCTTTGGTTGTGTAACAATGTGTGGATGGATTGGTGTGTGTGGTCAACACCCATCAAACTTTCCCCTCTTGTTCGGAAAGTCAGGTAATACCTAGATACCTGTTGTTTTGATATTTCTAACTCATCAGGGTTTTCCATGGAAATTACGATACCATAGAATACTCCAAGTGATGTGCTACGATGATTCCCCACACTTGCGGATAATTTATTTGTATGGCGTCACAACCGTCAACACCTTACACACTAACCCTCACTGAACTAAGCCCATTTAAATCTCAGTATTGAATTAGATCTGCTTTTATTCCTAGAAAAAATTAGATCTGCTTTTGGAAGTATCCAAAACCTGTTCACAAATACATGTTATTGACCAAACTACACGTACAATGAGGTTACACAACAAGAAGAAAATTGACAAAAGCAACCCCTAATAACTATCACAAGAACAAATAATAAGGCTGTGAAATTAAGGAGATTACAAATGATAATATAGTGTGAGAAAGAATGCCTAGGAGATGTGAATATGCCAAGTATTCACGAATAGAGATAATAGTTCTTTCATTACTGAGGTAAGTACTTGTACTAGCATGTAAAATTGACAGAGAAAATCATGAGAGATATTAACTTAACTATGATAGTTCAGTTCCAAATATAACAATGATGGTATTAATGCTTTCATTCAAGTTTTGTTCATTTATCTAACACTCAATAATGTGCACCTATTGTAAAAGAACTGATAAAGAAGGGACCTACCCCAGGTGAAGAGTGATCCGTCAGAAGCGACTGCAGCAGTGTGCTCGTGGCCACATGCAATATCAACCCACCTGAGATTCTTACCATCCCCCACTTTGAATAGTTTGGGAGGGAGGCTCTTGGGGATCCTTAAGTGGCACTCCTTGCCCTTCCGTGCAGTCTGCCCACTCTGGTTATACCCCCATATGTATATTGCACTCTTGGTTGGCACACCAACAACACGCAGGTTGCAAAACACATCATCTATATCCATTGCCTGTTTGTTTAGGGCAGATACACGAAGTGCAGCTCGATCAAACCAGTAAACAAAATGACAGAATAATGGCAATGAACCTATAGAGGGTGCAATTTTGTAGTTTAGAATGATGAAATGACGGACTTTAGCTAAAAAGGTCCAGCTTCGATGAACATTTTATTCTCCTTCCACAGAAATCATGTAAATTGATTTTTTTCTTTCAAATGCTCACTAATGAAACCATTCAACTGGTTAATCTTACAATGACTAGGGGAACCACCTCTTGGTGGGATGGTGGAGTTGTGGGTGTACGTTCAAATCTATGAGGTCACGGATTTATCCCGGGCCTCCATCTGTCTAGGCGTGTGCTAGGAGAGCGCACTCGTGTGTGTGCGTGTGGCGTGTATGGTATTGTGTGTGCGTGTGTCTTCCTTATAATCACAGAAAAAAAAACTTACAGTGACTAAATAGAAAGCATGAAAGCTACGCTATTCACTAGGAAGCTTTTACAGCAATTCCACAATTGCACCATCGGATCAGTAATTTGATGCATGAACTTGGTTAGAATGTGCAACCTCTTGGTCTGGTTCACAACCAGAAAAATTATCTTTTGAAGTTTTTCGAGTCACAGTGAGAGATTTTAGCTAACAGGGCAATTGTAAACTACAAAATTGACCACCCTGCGCCAACAAGGTCCCAATTCCCAACGAGTCGAAAATTGAGAGACTCCCCCCAACCCTAATCCAAGAAACGCCCCTTCATACCTGTAACTGGTTCGGGAATTCGGGTAAAATGAACAATCTTTCCTCTAATCGAGAAGACGATTTCTTCAAGAACTCGGAACCGCTCCTAGCTTAATTAAACCGAGACTTAAGAGCGCATTGCTGTATGACACGGACCATCCCTGTACGAAGAGATCTTAAATTTCCTAATTTGCACTGGAATTTCCTCAAAAGATCAGGCGACCGACTCGACTACAATTTAGGCGACTATCCAGCGATTAATCGGGCAAACAGAAAGATTGCAGGAACAACGCTATTCGGCCACCAAGAAGCAAGGAACCTGTAATCCCAGAAATCTTGACACCACAGAAATCTGAGAGGAGACTTGAGTACTCACCTGAAGAGAAAGAATGGAAAAACGAGGAACAAAGAACAGTGCTCTGCAATCTTGGGGTGGATTCAACGGAAAGGGGAGACTTTCTTGGTGGTAGGTTTGCTTGCTTCTGCTCTGTTGACCCTCCTCGGCGCGGAATTTATGGGCACCGACCAACCACGCCGGAATCTTCTGGATTCCCGAGTCCTTGGGTAGGAGGAGGGAGACGATTAGTTTAAAGAGCGGTCAGGGAGACAGAGAGAGGCACGCTAAAATCAGGTGCCTAACCCAAAAAGGGCAACAATGCTACAGCCACACGCTAGTTGAACCTTAACAACTTCCGTGGGCGCGTGGGGCGTGTTAGCGGTAGAGATTAGGCGTCTATTTATATTACTTTGGAGAAGCTAATATAAGTATTCGATTTTTTGAAACGGGTTTTTTACTTTTTGCATTCTCATCTTTTTCTGAAGATAAGACATATAGTTACAGATATATCGTGCGTCTATTTCTCTCGTGCTTGTCTTACGTATGTATTTTTCTCACTTTCTGCATCGTAAACTTTCCCATCGTAAATGCACATGGTATTACCTAGCAGATCCATTCAGATAGAGGTATACAAGATTCGAGCTTCAATGGATCCTGGATAGCCGGAGGAGATGGTGTGCAAACCCATGGCCGGAGGAGGCTAAGCAGCAGCGGCTGGCCGCGGGCACCCAATTGGAGATTTTTTGAGTGGCGCTCGGAAGGGGATTTGGTTAGCGGCGGCCGCGTGGGAACCTCGGAGTAGGAAGCGGCGTAGCCGGTCGGTTTTCTTTTCTAAGGACGATCACGCTTACCACATAACATACCCATACAACTTAGACATATTTAGATGTATGCAACATTACTTGTATCTATTTTTGTGCTAATGTCCCGTTAGTTTGCAAAGTGTAAAGTATACTAGCACTCCAACGTGCATATTTGTATTTTTTTGGGGTTCAATTAGCGTGTTCCGGTTGAAATGCTGGGTAATTGAATACAGATTTTACCGCCACACGCTAATTAGACACGATTTAAATGACCGGTACCGAAAATTCCCGTTCCGAAATCCGGTTGCAACTCAAGCAACAGCAGGGCCTGCACGACACGCCGATACTTGCTTTCTCCCATGCGTCTAATATGAGGCATTGAAGATTACGGCCACGCTCATTCTGGCGTTGGAAGCCAGCGTTAGACGATTTTTTCTCTTGTAGTAGTGTTTTTGTCTACTGTAGCATTTTTGTCTTCTAGTGAATTTTTTTGTTTTATTTGGTATTTTTGTGTTTTGATTTTTTTCCCTGTAGTCCTATACATTGTCCGCTCTAGATTAGTGTACCGTTTTTATTTTTACATTTTTTAAATTTAATTATATCCAATAAGCTAACTTAGCTACAGTAAAAAAATCAGCCAGCTACAATAAAATTTCAGCAAAAGCCAAAAGCCATCGCTACTCCGAACACCCCCTACCTGCCAGGATGTTAGCTGGACTTTGCCCATGACACATTACTTTGCTTCGCAACTTGCTTGGTTACTTCAAAATCTAGAAAACCTACAGTATATTCTACCGATCATCTCCTTTTCTTACATGAATTACTAGCCGGATTCTTTTGGGGTTAAAGTTGGCTTATAATTATACTATCTGCAGTAATTAGCTTTTAAACGAAGCGTTTTTTTAAGACGTCAATAGAAAATTTGTAGTAAAAAAATGTATTGAATTTAACTGTATCAGCCAAAAACATATACAATTATTTTCCTCTATATACTATATCTTATAAACAATCAAAATTCAAATATTTAAACTATAAACTATCTGACTAAAAAAACCTACCCACTGTCTATAGATATGAAAAGTGTGGTGCTCTCTTGCGCCCTGTTTTTTCCGGGGGCATGTCTTGAATTCACCCTCTCTATTTATTTTCTGTGAACCGAGTCTACGGGTCATGTGGTGGACGCAAATATGAAGGGAATAGACCAAGCCCACCAACGCCCACCGACCTCCTCTTACCAACCAAGCTCACTCTCGTGGATAGAGATCAAATCCTACCAAAAATAAGAACAGGTTTTTCTTCTTGTGTATGCCAAGTCGCCTCCTCGCAGTCCGCATCCCCTACCTCACCAAACCCACAGCTCTAAGGTTCGGATTTCTCCATCTTTAGTCCAGTTAATTATATAAATCTTTGCTCCAAGAAATTGGCGGTTCTACTTTGTCTTGGGGACAGTTATTACTGAATGATGCAAGAAATATTTTTTGTTCTCTTTTTCTCCTATTTCATACCATGCAAATTAAAGCAGAATTCCTACGTGTTATTATTTTCTGATACCAAGGCACAGCGCAATGTATTCTCGATTTTTCGTCAATAGCATAGGGAGGGGATAACGCCATTAGGGCCTAATTGGAAACCTAGATTAATTCATCAGTGAGTGAAATTATCGAGGAGATAAGTAAAGATTCTGGCCTTTTTGAAAGGATTAATCCCCATTTCCCTATTTGCCATGGCAATCCCCAATTTTGCACCTCCTCAGCTTTGAATTATTCTCTGTTTCTGGAAAGAAAAAGCCCCTCATAATGTCACAGTTCAGACATAGTTTGGATTGATGCCGTGACGGCTTAGTGCAAAGTGAGCAAGTGATGAAGTCTCTATGAGCAGATAAACTGAGTCGATGATTTTTTGGAGGGGAAATTTTGATTTAATTTGAGAATAACTTCTTTGTGAATTGTAGGTGTACAAAATTTATGGCTTCAAACACTGGCAAGAAGCTTATTCAGATCGATGTGAGCTCGGATACAGTGTGCCCTTGGTGCTTTGTTGGTAAAAAGAACCTCGAGAAAGCTATGGAACAAACCAAGGACAAGTTCGATTTTGAGGTTTCACTTAACTCATTATCTTGATCTAAGTTCAGAATTCTTGTACGCATGGTGTGAGACTAGCGTGTGTGTCTTTGCTTTATAGGTCCGTTGGCATCCATTCTTTCTGAATCCTGATGCGCCTAAGGAAGGCATCAAGAAATCTGACTTCTATAAGATGAAGTTTGGCCCTGTGCAGTTTGAGCGTGCAACTGCTCACATGGCAGAGGTTCTTTCGTTTGACCTTGATCATGTTACTGTTTATGCACAATGCATAAAATGTATTTAGCTGTTGCCATGCTCTTTTTGCAGATATTTCAAGGACTTGGGCTTGAGTATGACATGTCCGGGCTCACGTAAGTGTATAGTTAAAATTTTGGCATACATGACATCATGTGTATCATGTGTATCATCATGACTTAAAGATTGTAATGCAGCGGGAATACAATGGACAGCCATAGGCTCATAACACTTGCTGGACACCAAGGCTATGACAAACAAAATGCTCTTGTAGAAGAATTATTCCTCAGTTATTTTGTCCAGGGAAAATATATTGGTGATAGGTGAGTATGTATTGAACTTGTTGGTTTTGGGAATTATTTTACAATCTTTTTGCATCTTTCTTTTTCTTCTTACCTTAATCCTGCATTTTCTATAATTTATATTTGCGCTAGATCATTGTTGACCTGCTGCATGTTATTAACAGGGCAATTTATGAAATAATATGAGATATCCATAATAATTTTTCTAAAGCTGCATCAAAAGTGTTTATGAACTATGAAGCTTTTAGTATTGACACATTATGTGAATTCTCTGTTAATAATTGGCACGATGTTGAGAATGATTTTTACACGTTGTCTTTCCTCCAAAAGAAACTTTTTGTTGGTCGAGGTTCATTGCACTAGCTAAATAAACATATTTGTATTGAGAATATACCACTAATTTGGTAAGGCAGAAATTGTGCTAAAGTCCTATGCCAGATCTATCATCTTTAACAAATCATATAGAGATCATTTTCAGTCTAGATGTGAGATACTCAGATTGTGAGTCAAAAGCTGATGTGGTCTAGGGTTTGGTGGGAGGAAGACAAGGGATAGCAGATCGCCCTCGTCGCTCTCAGGGACTTGTTCCTGCAGCGAGGCTCGACCGCCATGTTATTAAGTCGTCGACTAATCGGCGACTAATCTCGACTAGTCGTCGAGTCGCACAGGATGAGCGACTAGAGAGACCGACTCATTGGGCGACTAGTCCGGAGTTCGGACGACTAATCTCGACTAGCGCGACTAATCATCATTTTTAGTCGTCCGACTTGTAATACTTAAAAAAAGAAAATGGGGTAGCTCGGCTAGGCCCAAGGCCTGGCCGGCCGCCATGCCGCCCCATATAAGGGATCCGGGAGGAGGCGAACCGGCCGCTCTCCCAGTTCGCACGCGCCGCCGCGCCCCGCAAGCGCCGCCGCTTTCTCTTCCGAGGAGTCTCGTCGCCGTCGTCACCTCGCACTCGTGCGATCCTCGCCCGCACCACGCCTCGATGGCCACCGTCCTCGTCCTTGACTTCCGTGCCGCGGCTGCCTTCGCGCTTCTTGCGCGCGCCGCCGCGACGGCCGCCATCCCGCCTTCTCTGCGCCCGCTCTTCTGCTGGCGTGCGTGCCGCCGCCGCCATTTCCGCCCCTAACCTTATCCGTGTCTTGGTCTCGCAAGTCTCGCTCTTGCGCAGCTTCTCCTCTCTCCCGTGCGGCGATGCGCCAACGATGCTGCGTCGAGGCGCGGCGATAATGCGGCGACGGCATGGAGGTCGCTGTCTAGATCCGCAGCCACCGGATCCGCCGTCGCAGCCGCCAGATCCGCGGGATCCGTCGCAGCCGTAGTCCGCCGTCGCCTCTTGCTTCACTGGCGCTGGATCTGCTGTCGCCGCAGCCAGATCCGCCGTCGTAGCCACCGGAGACGCCGTCGCCGCCGCGGGATCCGCCGGATCCGTCACCTCCACCGGCTTCGATCTGCTTCACCTTCTCCGTCGCCTCCCGCCTCTCCTCCTCCTCCCCTCTCCTTCCTCCTCTCTCTCTCCTTCCCCTCTTCCTCCTTCCTCCCTCTCCGCTATCTAGTTGTTTGTCATACATTGAATCATTGATTGAGTCATTACACCTAACTAGTAGCGACTAGTCCGGACTAGTCGGTCAATTAGTCGACTAGTCTCCCTAGTCGCCCACTAAGCGACTCAACTCGACTTTACGACTTAATAACCTTGACCGGTTCTAAGAACTTTTGGGAATTTTCTTTATTGCCTTTTCTCACCAATAACCGTCTACCTTTATAGATTAGGTGCCTTCCTAACAATGGAAACTAATATAAAGATATCATATTAATACTAAGGAACACTTCTAAATATATCAATAGACTTCCTAATATAAAGATATCATACTAATACTAAGGAAGACTTCTAAATATATCAATAGACTTCCTAATAACTTATCTCTTTCCTTATCACGGCGCTGCTGTTGCCAAATTGCCGTTGTTGCCGTTGGCTGTTGCTGTTGCCGGACAGCTGCTGTTAGGCTTACGCTGCCGACGCTCATATACTTTGCCGACAAATGTGTCCACAACATTTTCGCCTTCCTGGCGAAACAACTCGTCCTCGAGCTGGAATAGGGGATAGCGAACCTTGAATGTATCCAAGCGTTGCAAGTGGCATCAACGGTGAACAACCCACCCAATGCACAAGTTCCCGATCGCCACGATTAAGATGGGCACGAACAATTTTGCTTGGAGAAGGAACCACCCAGCCATGAACAAAATTGGGCAATGGAACTTGAGAGGTGGGAGGTTGGCCCTCAAATTTCTTGAGTAAAGCCACATGAAATACATTATGAATACGTGCCTTGGCAGGAAATTGAAGATGGTAGGCAACCGAACCGATTTGCTCCAGTACTTGAAAAGGACTATAAAAACGTGGTGCTAACTTGGAGAGATATCTTTTATGGATGAAGCCACATGATGGTGAAGACGTAGCCAAACCCATTCCCCAACATTGAAAGACATCTCCCAATGAGACTTATCATGGTATTGTTTCATATGATCTTGAGCCTGAAGAAGTCGCTCGTGAATCTCGTCCAAACGGTCCATGAGTTGTTGGTCAGCTGCAGCAACTTGTGCCGTGCTAGGCTCACATGATTGCATATGACGAGGATCCCTGCCATAGACTACCTTAAAAGGCGTGGTCTTCAAGGCTGTCTGATAGTAAGAATTGTAACAATATTCTGCCCATGGCAACCACTAGAGCCACTGCTTTGGTCTATCGTTGGAGAGAAATGAAGATACATCACAATAATGTGGTTGACTACCTTAGTTTGACCATCACTTTCAGGGTGGAAGGCTATACTGAGATTCAACTGAACACCAGCGAGATGAAATAATTGTGCCCAAAAGTTACTAGTAAAGTCTAGGTCACGATCGCTCACAATGGAAGATGGAATCCCATGTAAGCAGGTGATGTTGTCGAAGAAGGCGTGGGCCACTGAGATGGTCGTGTATGGGTGTCCAAGCATGATGAAATGTACATACATGGAGAAACGATCAACAACTGTCAACATAACTAATTTTCCACCAACTAGGTAAACCTTCCACAAAGTCCATCGAAATATTTTGCCACATCACGCAGGGAACTTTCAATGGTTGCAAGAGACTAGTTTGTATGAAGATGTTCAGTCTTGTTGTGTTGGCAAACAATACACCCATGAACAAACTTGCGCACAAGTTTGTTAGAATGATGATGATAACATGAAGAGCGTAATCAGTGAAGAGTCTTTTCAACACCCTCGTGTCCACTGCCGTGAGCTTCCAAAAGCAATTGGGGCCATAATGAAGAATCTCGCGGAATGGAAACCTTGCCCTCATGAAGGAGCCCATCCATTATAGACCAACCAGGTGTGGCAGTGTTGGCAAGGATTTGGTCATGAAGCACGCACATCTATGGTGACGACTCAAGCTCAGTGCAAACCACATCAAAGATGGCAAAAGTGGGGGATGAAATAGGAAGCAACATTGCCGTGGTCTCCTCCCGACACAAAAGAGCATCCAAAACTCCACCGTGAAGTCATACCCAAATAACTTGCTCACCCATGTGTGTTGCGGAATGGTGGAAAGTTGCCGATCCAAGATAAGTTTGAGGTTGTAATGGTCGGTACGGATGGAGAAAGAACGTCCCCACATATATGGCTGCCAATGTTGCACGGCCTTAACTAAGCCAATCAATTCCCATTTGTAGGTGGCCAACTTAAGGCGATGCGGTGCCATTGCTCTGCTAAAGAAGGCAATGCGATCGTTTCCTTGGTGGAGTACCACAACCCGGGTCTCGATGCGTCATTGTCGACCATGAACCGTTTGGTGAAATCGGGTTGTTGGTGCATAGGGCTAGAGGTTAGTGCAGTCTTGAGCATAAAAAATGTTGTATTGGCCTCGGGCGTTCAAGTAAAAGCCTCCTTGAGTAATTTGGTGATGGGGGTAGCTATATGACTTGATAAACTTGCGATAATACCCAGTTAGACTGAGAAACCCGCGTAATGCTCGCTCCGTCATGTGCGTTGACCAATCCAATACAATTTCAATCTTGCTTGGATCCATAACCACTCCTTGGCTGGAGATGATATGGCCTAGGTAGGTCAGAGATTTCTCGTAAAAGAATAGTTGGAGTATTTTAGTGCAAGTGATGACGCATCACCTCGAGGATTATGTGGACATGTTGAAGATGTTCGGACCAGATGAACTATAGATCAAAATATCATCGAAGAAAACCAAAACAAAGGCGTAAATAAGCCTTAAGCTCATCGACTACCGGAATTGGAAATTTATCCTTCACAGTATTGTTATGGAGAGCGCAGTAATCCACACAAAAATGCCATCGATTGTCTTGCTTTTGAATAGTAATACTAGTAAGGAGAAAGCCAACATACTTTCTCTAATGAGCCCTATTTGCAACATATTCTCGCATTGTTGTTCGATTTCATCTTTTAGCAATAGCGATATGGACGTCTTGCTGTTAGGAATAATCCCACATTGGTTGTAGGAGAGGAGAAAGCACAACTTATAAGTGTGAGGGAGCCCTCATCCATTGGACTAGTCTTTTGGGGCCAGAAGGCTCAATACCACGTATAAGTGTGTTGTTCCGTGGGCTTAGTTATGTTCAGCCCATTTAGACATGTGACCGGAAAGTAAACCGGTTGAATCTAGGCATGCGGCTAGGGTCCAATCTAACACGCCACCGGTGTCGATCCAGAAGGAGATGGATGTGGTGATCATAATCATGCTCGGTGGTAGGTTGCGGGGCTCTTCAAGATGTGGGCAAATTGTTCCAACAAAGACTTCATCAAGTCCTCGCTCGTCAGCCATCAACATGTGATGACGATGTGACTTGTGTTCCATGTCGCTCCACATCACCTGACAGTTCATCCACTAGAAGGACATGGCCAATTTCTTAAAATCCCACAGGATAGGTCTGACCGTGCAGAGCCATTGGATGGCCAATACTATGTTGAATTCGGCAAGGGAATGACATAGCAATCAAGAGCAAATTCCTCATTGTCGATCATAATGCAGACAGCCTTGCAAAGGCCACCGCTGGACATCTTGTCACCGTTCACCACTGCTTCTTCCAACAAAGACTTCATTAAGTCCTCGCCGTGAGCCATCAAATGTGATGACGATGTGACTTGTGCTCCATGTCGCTCCACATCACCTGACAGTTCATCCACCAAAAGGACATGCTCAATTTCTTGAAATCCCACAAGATAGGTTTGAGCGTGCGAGCCATTGGGCCTTAATACGATGTTGAATCTGGCAAGGGGAATGGCATAGCAATCAAAAGCAAATTCCTTGTCGTCGATCGTAATGCAGACTGCCTTGCAAAGGCCACCGTTGGACACCTTGTCACCGTTCGCCACTGCCACGCCTATGTCGTGGCTATCAATTGGTAGAAAGCTAAGACGGTGGGTTGTCTCCTCTTCTACAAAATTATGTGTGGAGCCAGAATCCACCAGAGCCCGCTGATTGTTGCCATTGACTTGGACTTGCAGCTGCATGGTCTTTACTAGTACAGATACCCATGGCATGTTGTGATATCTCAAGGTCATCCCCAAACTGGCCGTCAATGTCATCCCCTTCATCAAGCTCTAGGAGGTAGATACCCTTCATGGAACACTTGTTGTCGCCGATGTGATCCAATTTCTTAGGACAATTAAAGCATAGCTCCTTGAGTCATCAATCAACCGTCTCTTCTGATGTGAGAACTTACTAACACAGGAAGCTAGAGTCTTGGCCGGTGAAGGTGTTGCTAACGTCGAGGCAACACCATGGGTGTGTTGGTCGGTGCAGCAACAACAGTGGCCGGTGGATTAGTGGGCCATGGCCCATAGGCGTGACCTTGCCAGGGGCTGTTGGTCTTGGCGGTGGTGTGATATCGTTGTCATTGCCGATCTCCAATCTTCTCTTATAAACCCGTGCAAGGCTCATGGCCATCTCGAGTGTTGCAGGATGTCCACATCGGTATGCAAAGGATTATGCAAGCGGTGGTAAAAATCTCCACTTGTTGCTTTCTGGGCATGTCATCACATCAACACAAGAGCTTCAGGAATTGCTCCTGGTATTCGGCTATCAAACCAGTGCAATGTAGTTGAATGAGTTCGCCAAGAGTGTTGTTCCGAATTGGAGGTCCAAAACAAAGGTTGACGTGCTCCACGAAGCGTGGCCACGTCGGGACGCCATGATTCCTCTCCATCCTAAAATACCATTATTGTATGATTCCTGTCATGTGGTGTGAGGCGAGCCATACCTTCTCTTCTTCTAATGTCCGTTGCCCTCTGAAGAACTACTCGCATTGGTTCAGCCATGCTAGCGGATCTTCTTTGCCATCATAGATTGGAAACGACAACTTGTAAAACCGCAGATCACTGCTATTCCTAGGGCTGTGCACTTCTTCGTCGTCCTTCACTCTGTCGTGAACAGACTTTCCCTTGCTGCTACTTGAACCCTCCAAGCTGGTTTGTAGCTTGCTAATGGCCTTCTCTAAGTTCTCAACCTTCTCAAACGTCGAGGACATGTGTTCCATCATTTGGAACATCTTTCTTGGTTTTTCCTTGTCTGCAGAATCCATGGAAGTAGTGGTGGGATGGCTCTGATACCAAATTGATGTGGTTTAGGGTTTGGTAGAAGATAGGGGATAGCAGATTGCCCTCGTCGCTCTTAGGGACTTGTTCCCTGCAAGCTGAGGCTCTAACCGGTGCTAAGAATTTTTGAGAATTTTCTTTGTTGCCTTTTCTCACCAATAGCCAGCTACCTTTATAGATTAGGTGTCTTCCTAACAATGGAAACTAATATAAAGATATCATACTAATGCTAAGGAACACTTCTAAATATACCAATAGACTTCCTAATATAAAGATATCATACTAATACTAAGGAACACTTGTAAATATATCAGTAGACTTCCTAATAACTTATCTCTTTCCTTATCACGGCGCTGCTGTTGCCAAATTCTTTGTTGTTGGCGTTGGTATTCTTTGTTGCGAGCAGTTTGCTATTGGGCTTACGCTGCCGACGCTTGTACACTTTGCCAACAAATGTGTCTACAACAAAAGCAGATAACCCTTGTTCATTTTTTTGGTTCATTTGAAGCTCCTGTACCCCTTGAGCCACTCTTAGTCGACTTAGGGGCAAAGCCCCCTTGCGGTAGGGCCTCCTGCAGCTGCTCGTGCTAGGGTGTAGGCCAGATCTGGCCGTCCCCTCGGCGGATCTGGCCGGGATTGGAGTGGCGTCGTGACGCCGGTTGTCGGAGGCAGTGCGAGGGGAGCCGAAGGCGGCTAGCGGAGCCTCCTGCAGCTATTCGAGTGGGTGGCTTGGGCCAGATTTGCCCGTCTCCGTGGCGGATCTGGCCAAGATCAGGGACTCGGCAAGCGGAGGCGATGCGAGGGAGCCGGAGGCGATCGGATCTGGCTGTCTCCGGGCCGGGGCTTGGCGGGAGCCTTCCTACTGCCCTCCTTTGCACGTCGTCTTCCCACAGCTGCTTGAGCTGCTGGCGTAGAAGAGGGTGACGGAGGCGGCCAGGTCGGATCTGTGTGTACGTCGTCGACTCCCGCGCCACCATTGCCACACCCTACGACCGCGCAAACTCTTCTTCGCACGTGGGCGGCCATGGCGGGGTAGGCGCAGGATTCGGAGCGTGTGAGCAAGACGGCGATGGCCGGTGTCGGTGCTAGGCTACAGGCGGTGCAGGCGTCTGCGCGTGTGAGCAACATGGCATTGGTCGGTACAGGCATTGTCGCCGCCAACGCCAAGCCAACGGTCGCGGATCTGGCTTCGACGGATCTAACTTGGGCGGTCGATGGTGTCATGAGCATGGGGAAGGCGGTGAGCGCTGGGGTTTGACAGAGTCGATGGGGTGTTGGGGTCTGCCGGTGATGGTGTGCCGAGGTGAAAATCTCAGGTCTGGTTTTTGCTAGATCGGGCGACGACGACGCCTTCGGCACTGTTCCCTCCTTGGAGGCGTTGTCTTGGGCCACCTGACCCTACCCCTCTCTTTTCTGCGTGCATGTTGGCCGGTGCTAATCCTTCGGTAGTGGTGGCCTCCTCGCCGTCGGGGTGTGTTAGCTACAGTCATTTGTCTTGTTAGGGTTTCGGAGCCATGGTCCTTGTCCTCGGTCCTTTCTTAGACCTTTAATTCAGCCTTCAGGCCACTGCTTAATTCTCTTCTTAATGAATGAATGCAGCTCTCCTGCGTTTTCGAGAAAAAACTTCATTTTTTATTTGTTACATGTGATGCATCAGTATTGACAAAGGAAAATAACCGTCCACTCTCTTCACGCTGGAGCACTACTAAGACCTTTGGACTTGTGAATAGTCTCAGAGCATTTGACCATAATGGAGGATAAAGTTGTAAACTGAAATTGTTCCATGCTACCTATGTAAAAATTGTTCGATGTTACCTAAGTACCTGTTAATGATAAGTCATTGCACAAGTTGTAACGTTTTGGTCACAAAAAAACCTTTGGGCTTCTTTTGCTTCAGGAAACATATTCACCTAATCTCCTGAACCCACTCTGCTTGCCTCAATCTGTCTATCTATGTTAACCATAAGGGGTTTTGTACCATTATTTTTGGCAGTTTTATGATATTCAATTTCCAAATGTATGAAGGCAAGTTCTACTGGATGCTGCGAGAAAGGTGGGCATAGAAGGAGCAGAAGAACTGCTTCAAGACCCTAGCAAAGGAGTCGATGAGGTATGTTTTCCACTAATCGTTGCTACTTGTGGCTATCTTTTTTTTTTATGAAAGGGTTGAAACATCTTATCTTTTTTGGTGGTAAAAGGTTAAGGAAGAACTCAACAAGTACTCCTCTGGCATTTCTGGAGTTCCTCACTTTGTGGTATGAGGATAGATTAATGATTATTATCAGTTGCTTCGTCTTTTATCAAGCAATGACTGGCAATTTATTGACTTGTTTATGATAATCTATTGTGCTGTTTCTTTCAGATCAATGGAAAATATCAACTCAGTGGTGGCCAGCCTCCAAACATATTCATGAGGGCCTTCGAGGCGGCTGCAAAGATGGAGCTGAATGATAGTTCAAAGGAACTCCTTACGGATTACCTACCATGCTGGTGTGTGTACAAAAGAATAAAATTTGGTTTCCAAAAAGAAGAATAAAAGTTACAAGTGATTTAGAGTTGCTGTATGAAACACAGTGTTTGAACCATTGTCTTTCAGTAAGATGTGATTATAGTATTCTGCATTTGAGCGACTGTAGCTTTGAGAGCACTACATGCGTTTATTATTCCATTGTTATGACAATGAAACACGAGTTGAATACATCTGGTCTTGCAAAAGTTGGTCCCTGCAAACATTGCAACTACTACTTGTGTCAATGTGGAAATGTGTGTGGTCTGTATTGGCAAAATTGGCGCGCACACTGCATTTGGTTGACATTAGAGACGCACTACAAAATTGATATTTCACTAATTAAAACTGCAAAATCGTGATCATCCGTTGGAACACACTGGACCGATTAATTGTTAAAAATGTAGGTAATATTTTAATTTTAAATTTTATTAAGAGACAAACGTAATAAATTAGTGATGTAAAACACATAACTAATAGCAAGCTACTTATTGTATTTCAGAAAAGAAAACAGAAAGAAATTTGATTATCAAAGTTGACCAAACGTGCGAACGACTTACTGTTATGCTTGGTAAAGAACAAGAAGCAGCGCAAACTCGATGCAGTGCGAGCTTGATGCAGTGCAGGACGATGATGACACAGTGCAGTGAGTGGTCGTGCAGATGTGCACTGTCTAGAAACTTTATTGCCACCCCCGTGCAGGTCTTCACAGCAGCAACGGTTCGGAGATACCGCCACCTTTCTTCACAGTGCATGCCGGAAAGAAGAGTCGATGAGAATCAGACGGCGCAGCACAACAACACAAGGAGAAAAAGAATGGAGGCAGAGATATTTTTTTTGCAATATGCTTTGGACGTCTCTAGGTGTATATATATATAGATTGATAATTGATATGATTAAAAACAGCCATTTACCCACTTGTAACTGACATATTTAACGATCATTTACCATCGTAATATCATCATCAAACCCAATAAAATCTCAATTCAAACATTTGAATCTCATTTAAAAAAGAGAGAGATGCATAGTTCAACAAAAATAAAAGTGAACTTGGTCTGCCAAGTGGCACGCCACGGCATAGGGTTGCGCGTCGCAAGTCGAAGTCACGCGATTTTCACGCGAATACGCTTATACAAGCGCGTGCGTATGTGATTAGCCAAAACATTTCTCATGTCATTCCATCCATAATTCAAGGAGTGACATAGATTCCATCTTATAAATTGATCTCCCCCACATTATCTTAGCAATATGGTATTAAACCTTACATACTTTAGAATTAAAAAAATTGGCCTTACTCTATAGGCCCATTTCTAACAATTCTCTACCAATTCCAAAGCAAGAAGCGAAAGATATTGTGCTGAAGTACTATTAATATACTAGTCTTTTAATGTAAGTCCTGTAAGGGTTGAACTTGCACCTAGAATGATAAGATTCATCTTCTCACAGCTGATGAATGGATCATGCCTTGAATTCACAGCCTTTTGTGATCAGATTTCACTTGAAATTTCAACTAGTACTAGGCTATCAATGAACCACGCCTAAACAGAGCGTTATATGGTTATGCTCCCTTATCTACCCATGAGCTTTCTAGAAAATGTCCTATTCTCGTGAACTGTGACTACACAGTTAAGCTCAAGTAGGTGTATTCTTTCTGGGTATCCTACAGGCTAATACGTTTTCCTCATTTGGACAACAGAATACATTAAGGTTTTATGCTAACCTTCCATACAGTTGAGAGTACTTTATTTATTAAGACATGGGTACAATCAATATGTACTCTCTTGTTACAATATCAACTTATTTTTCTCATTATCTAAGTTACAGGATCTCCGATCAAGAGGATATGGGTTACCATTGTAATGTAATTCAGATGAGCCTCATTTCCATGTCCATAGAAGCAACAAAAATCGCTTTCCATGCTTATCCTTTTGTAAAAGGGTCTGCAGATTTTTCTCAGTATTAATATAGTTCATAGCTATCACTCCGGAGTTTCTCAATTTTCTGACAGATTTAAGCCTATACTTCACATGCCTAGAGGACTTCATATTATCTTTTGTACTTGTGAGTTTAGCCAACACGGTTTGCTTATCACGATACATCGAGATTGCCGTATTGTTTTCTCAACCAACGCAAGTCCATCAGAAGCTCTCTTAGCCATTCAGCCTAACAGTAGCTGTGTCAAAGCGCTACAAGTTCTACTTTCATGGTTGACCATATAGTCTATTTACCTCCATTAAACTGCAGCACTAGCTAAAGTAAACACATAACTACTTGTAGCTTTGATCTTATTAGCATCAGAGATCCAATTGGAGTCACTGTACACTTCTAGTACAAAAGGATATCGATATAATAAATTCCATAAGATGTTGTGCCTCTCAAGTAGTGTAACACTCTTTCAAGTGTCTCCTAGTGATCAACTCTAAGGTTAGAAGTAAACCGATTTAATTTGCTCACATCAAATGAAATATCAGGTCTTGTGGCACTAGCTAAATATATGAGTGACTCAATAATTTATGAATATCTCAATTGATCTTTTCCTAACCCCTAGTTCTTTGAAGCTTAATGCTCACATCATAGGGCGTTTGGAAAAACTATACAATTTTCAAAGCGAAACGCCGCTCAATATTTTCTCATTATAATGGGATTAGCTCAAAGTAATCTCATCCTCATTCTTGATCAATTTAATATTCAAAATGACATCTGCTTCTCGGAAGTCTTTCATATCAAAACATCGAGATAAGAAAAAGTTGATCTCATTAATTACGACAGTGTTTGTTCCAAATATAAATATATCATCCACATACAAACACAAGATCACTCCTTGACCTCCACCATAACGGTAATATACACATTTATCAGCTTCATTCACAGTAAAGCCAACGGTTGTCAAAGTATTATCAAACTTGTCGTGCCATTGTTTAGGTACTTGTTTTAAGCCATATAGGTACTTTATTAATCTGCATACCTTATTTTCCTATCTAGAAATCACAAAACTATCCGGTTGATCTATATAAATTTCTTTCTCTAACTCTCCATTAAGATAAGCTGTCTTCACATCCATTTGATGAACATGTAGACCATAGAAAGATGCTAATGCAAGGAGTACTCTGATGGTGGTTAATCTGACGACATGAGAATAGGTATTAAAGAAATCTTCTCCCTCTTTCTGGGTGTAACCCTTGGTCACAAGTCTTGTCTTGTACTTCTCATAGTACCGTCAGACCTTAGTTTCTTTTTAAAGATCCAATTATATCCTACAGGTTTGCACCCAATAGGATGATCAATGATCTCCTAAGTCCCATTAGCCATGATAGAATCCATCTCACTACGGACTGCCTCTTTTCAATACTCAGCATCAGAAGATGCATAAGCCTCTGAAAGAGTATTTGGCATATCATCCATGAGGTATACAATAAAGTCATCACTAAAAGTTTTGTCAACCCTTTGTCTTTTACTCCTGCAAGGAGCATCTGCGACTAAATTGTTATTCTCCTCAGGACTATCACAAATTGGTTCAGAATTGGTGGGAAGTTCAGAAGTTTGATTATTCTCTTTTTAAATTATCGGTTACATTCTCAGTTCATGTTGAAGTCTTGCATGTTCTCATAGAAAAATATTCTCAAATAATAAAGTATCTCTAGACTTCATTATTGTGTTAGCAATAATCTCAGGAGTTTCTTATTTAATTACTAAAAATCTATAAGTCGTGCTATTTTGAGCATATCCTAAAAAGATACAATCGACTATTTTTGATCCAAGTTTTCTCTTTTTTTGCAATGGTATATTGACTTTTGCCAAACACCCCTAAGTTCTCAGAAAATTAACATTAGGTTTTCTTCCCTTCCATCTCTCATATGGAGTAATCTCATTCCTTTTAGTGATTACTCTATTTAGGACAAAAGCTGTTGTTAATATAGCTTCCCCCCACATGCCTTAGGCATACCGGAACTCTCTAACATGGCATTAACCAAGTTTGTTAGTGTTTAGTTTTTCCTTTCAGCTATCCCATTTGATTAGGGTGAATATGGTGGTGTTAATTCATGGATTATTGCATTCTCAGAACAAAATGGGAGAATTCATGAGAGACATACTCTCCCCCCACGATCGAATCTCAATCTTCTTATTTTATTTTCTAGTTGATTCTCAACCTCAACCTTATAAGTCTTAAAGTAGTTTAAAGCTTCATCCATAGTTTTTAGCAAATACACATAGCAGAAATGTGTTGCATCATCAATGAAAGTTAGAAAATATCTTTTATCTCCTTTTGTCAACAATCCATTCATTTCACATAAATCTGATTAAACAAGATCTAATAGTGCCAACTTCTTTTTATCCTCTAATCCTTTAAAGAGTTTTCAAGGCTGTTTTGCTTGCACACATGATTAACACTTTGATCCTTTAATAATTTCACATTTTGGCATTAAATTTAATCTGGACATTCTAGCAATATTATCAAAACCAAATGACAGAAACAAGAATGCCAAATATTTGCCTCATATTTATTTAAACTGTTGCAACATTGATTATAACGATACTCTAAAGTACTTAGTGAAACAAGCCTCCGCTCTTATAGCCTTTACCAACAAAGTTTTGAATTTAGACACTATAATTTTATTTGACTCAAAAACTAGTTTATAACCATTCCTACTTAGTAGGAACCACTAATGAGGTTCTTGTTTATTGTATGAGCATGCTTGCACGTTCTTTAAATGGACAATCTTTCTGAAGTAATCTTGAGATCCACCGTGCCAACACCAAGAATGAAGCATGCAAGCCGCTCCATTAGGACAGAGGAAGTCCCTGCTGCCTGGTAAGAAGAAAATAAGGAAATATCAGAACATACGTGAATATTAGCACTAGTATCTACCCACTAATAAGTGGATTGACATGCTGAAAAGACAATAGGTGGATTATCATACCTTCCTGAAGTCAAGGCCTTGCCTATAATCACGTTGATGACCTTATTCTTTGGTCGTTCACTATCTCGATTTTGCGGCGACAATCCTTCGCTATATGACTATCCTTTTCGCACACAAAGCAGGTGATGTCTCTTAAATCCTTTTTTCTCAGTTTTCTTCTTTTTAAAGTTAGTTGTATTGTTCGGTTTGTTGGATTTGTACTTCTTTGTTGTAGTCTTTTTCTCTATAAAATTTGTATTGTTCTGACCAAAAGTGCTTGGTGCATCCTTTGCTCTTATTTTTTCTTCCATATCAAGGGCAGCAATAAGATCCTCAATAGAAATATCTTTCCTCTTATATTTCAACTAGTGGCAAAATCCCGCTAAGAAGGAGGGAATTTAGCAAAAATACCCGCAACCACAAACTTAGGAGGCAACACACAACCCAGGTGTGCAATCTCACCGGCTAGTAGTTGGAGGTCATGAGCTTGTTGTAATATATTGAATGTCGATTCGGCATCGGTTTATAAAATAATCGCGGAGTCGTCCGGATTTTCGGTAAATCGCGGAAGGTGAAAATAAATTATTTGAAATAGTCTAAAATAATAAAAAGAGAATTAAATTAATTAATTTAGAGGTTTTGGGCTTTCCGGAGTGGTGGGCCAGCCAGCCCAAACGGGGGGCCCGTACCCCTCCCAAACCCTAGCACCCCTTCATAAACTCCTTGGGAGCCCTCCTCCCTTTTTCCCACCCCCAAGCCGCCACCCCCTCCCTCCTTGCACCCCTTCCTGCCCCTTTGGTGCTGCCCTAGTGCAAGGAGAAGAAGGAGAAGAGGAAGGAGAAGGAGAGAAGGAAGAGAAGGAAGGGAGGATGAGAAAGAGGAGAAAAGGTGTGATTCCAAGGCAAGGTAATTTTTTTACATCCCAAAACCCTCTATTTTTACTGTAATTAGGGTTCATAGCACGGGATTTGATGGGGATTAGCAAGTAGATTCTCCAATTAGAGAGTTCCTGCTGTTTGTCTGTAGATCAATTCGCGCAGCGCGGCTGTTCGTGCGGTTTAGACCCCTAAGATGATTTTACCCGAGGGTCTGCCCAAAAGAAAAATTGTAGACGACGACGCAGCACAACTACTGTAATTTTTGCAGAATTTTTGGCCATGGGATTTGTGCGTAACAGGGTCGGGAAACCTGCTGTCTATCAGGGGTGCAGACTGGGGCTATTTGCTGTTCAGAGGGGAATTAGGGGTAGAAGATGATTTTTAAATTTTTGGTCATAATTGAGAAAAAGGTAGGGAAGTCAGTAGTATAGCTTCTGTATAAGAACTAGAATTTTTAGAGCCTTGATCTGTTTTGGGGACGCGTTACAAGTTGGCTGTCAAGACTTTCAAAACATAGGACGTCCTCTGTTTTGTGAATTAGATATCACCTTGTTAATGACAAAATAAAAATATGTGATCTATATGAAAAGTGTAGGTATTTAAGTGAAAAATCTACATATATATCTTTTGCTGTGATTAGTGTTATATTTTTAAAGATAGGAAAATGTTAAGCAGCGCCGCTGCAGTGAGAAGATTGTAGAACCGTTACACGGGGAAGGATGTTGTGGAATTTTGGGGCTTAGCGATATCTTTTCTTTGACAATCGCGTTTTCATTGTTGTAATGTGTGCTGAGAGGTACCTTTTTGGACAGGCGGTTTTTCTTCTGAATGCGCATGTGCTACCGTTTAACCCGTTATTCTTACTACTTGCAATATGCATGATTTTTTTCGTAATGTTAAATGATATGCCATGGTTACATGTTTTCTAAGTAAGAATGTGATAGCAAGATATTAATCAATTGCTATGTTTGGATAAGTTTTGGTAGTATTGTGGTAATTTGCTTAATGAGCGAATTGTGCTATCTGTAAATGCATGGTGGATATGATGATATTTTCTTGTTGATAAATTCATGAGGATCATATTGATGCCCTTAAAGTTGGTATTATTGTGGTCTTGGTGGTAGTATTCTTGGTGAATACTTGTGGTTGTGGTGGTAGCAATCTTGATGAATATATTGTGGACGATGTGGTATGATTCACTATAGATCGATTGATGGTGATCTTGGTGAACCGAATGTGGGTTATGTGGTTGACCTTCGTGGTTAAATTCTTGTGGTTTATGATTATCATATCATTCGTAACATATCATGACATTGCATTGTGGATGTCGCTTATAGCCGACCGTGCAGTCTGATGTCGTGCATTGCCGTAGCACGATGCACACTTTTACCTTGTTGGGTAAAGGTGCAGTGGAGCATAGCACGCATATGCATTGCTTTGTGGAAAGATAATTTGCATACTTATGCAATATATTGTGGTAAAGTTATTTTACAAACAACTGAAACTTTATAGTTGTGATATGGAATTGGCTCATGAGAGTCACTTGTGGTATGAGAAAAGTGGTTGTGGTCGTGGATTGGGGTTCATCCCTTGTGGTATGATAGGGGTTGTGACTGTGGCATAAGATTCTTTTCTCTTATGGTAATTGTCAATAACAGTTGTGGATGCGAGAAATAATAAAGTTAGTGAAGTAAAACATGTTAATACTTTATTGTCATTGGTAGTGGTAGTGGTGGATGATATGAAGTAGTTAAACAAGATTCATTTGCTAATATTTTACTATTGTTGGTAGTAAAGATGGTTGAGGCTATAATCGTGGTCATTTTGAGAAATGGATATTGATGCTTAATATCATTGTAGTTTAATTAGCTTGATAATGAATGTGGATGCACATTGTGGATGTGGACATATGGATACTTTAGTAATGTTGTATATTTGTTTGTAGTCTGAATAGCCTGTTAAACAATTTGCTTGCTGAGATTTTTATCTCACCCTTGTTTTCCCCCTACAGGTGATTCATGAGCATTCATGGGATGGGTAGAGCGGCACCACAATAATGCACTTGGTTCATAAATTCATGCTGTAATAAAGTCGATGGAATTTTAGCCAAATGCCTAGCTATCCGTGGACGATTGTTTTGGTTAATAAGGATGAACTTGTGATCTATTCTTTGATTAATCTGCTAGAGGTTGTTTCAAATATTGAACTTGTTATCGTTATCTTTATTCCCTTAGTTGATTATGCTTTCGCTTAATGCTTCATGTCTAGAAATTGTTGCCGAAATAAATTATCTTGAAATTTTTGGCTAGCTGTAGAGTGGTTTAGGGGCATCCCAGGGTGATGTGGATCCTGGGGTGTTACAGTTGGTATCAGAGCAGGCTTTAGGTCCGTGGTAATTAAAAATATTAAATTGACACACTGATGCACAATAGGATGGGGATGGGTCAAGAATTGTATTCATGCTTTGACATGTTGTATTGATGATTCATGTTATGATATAATCTTGTATGTTTATGATTTATTTCTATGACTGCTATGAGTGAGGATAGTCAATGATAAGAGGTAGGGTTTGTAGCTGTTGCCTTGGGCATTGCCAGTTTATACCATCATTTGTGGTATGGGGATAGTGATGCAGTTACCTCGAGTAACTTAGTTGCGGATGTCATGGGTAAGTTTCTTAGAAAAGTGTTATCCTTCTTGAGTTGATTTTGGCCGATTCTTGGCTTATTGCGGTTAATGAATTTCTCTCGGGTTAACGGTTTATTACAGTTGTTGGGTGCCAATAGGCCTCCAATTGTTCTTGAGATCGAATATTGTTTTCTTCCTGATTGATGGGTTGTTTTACTGCTCGTGAGTAGTGCTCTTGGAGAGACTGGTATTTTTCGTGTTTGTTCCATCTTTCTTACTAGGAAACATGATTCCTTTATTCGTTTGATATTTTGGAAAAAAAATCAGAGTTTTATGTTGAAAGTTCGTTAACTGGTGGTAGCCTTGGCTCTATGCATTTCTTTCGAGTTATTTCGACTATTGAAGTTTGATTTCTCCCTTTTTTAAAAAGAGTGTAAAAACCCTTTGTGATGTTTTGTTGTGTCTAAGTAGGAGGTGACAATCATATAAATAATTGATAATGTATGAATTATCAAGCTGAGATATTGGTGTGGTGCATAATTAATCTCTACTGACGTCCTTGAAAGTGTAGTTGATTAATATGATGTTGATCTGTTGTAGTTTCTTGAAGAAATATGATTAAGAATTTGCCTATACATGTTTAGAACTCATGCAGTTATTGAGGAATATAAAAAAATGGTTTGATTATTGTGGTTGTTTAAATTTCTAACTTATTGGGTAGATTGGATTATGTGGTCTTAAATAATTAATCTAACCATTTGGGATGGTTAAGTAAGGAGATGTTGGAATATTGTCTTAGTAATATCAACCTTTAATATGTTATCTCTTTACATACTTGATGGGCATATACAACTCCTAAATTAATGTAACTTTTGCCATGCTAAAATGTTGAAATATATATAAAGAAATAGATGAAGATTGATGTATTGACTTGTGAAATCTTATCTTATTAAGCTAGTATTATGGATGTTTAAAGTTATTTTGTTCTAATCTTTGAACATAAGATGGAATATTGAATCTATGCTCATCATTGTTTTTATGATTGCAAAACAGAGATAGGATCATGAATGCTGCTATGACAAAAATAATAATCAATTATTGCTAGTAATGACTAGAGTGCAATCAATTTATGCTAAATTAGAGTTGAGCATTAATAAGAAGTGAATGTATGAAATCTAATAAGAGATTTATACTAGCATGTTTACGAGGTTGTCATATTCAATATCAACCTGTTAAAGAGTTTGTTTTCAATATTGTGGCTTATGCTCTAGGTTTTTCCTAGATTAAGTAGTTGGAATCTTATTTAGATAATAAGAACATGATGAAGTGATATATGGTGTTCCTTTTGGAAGATATGAAGTAGTAAGAGGATATAATGATTCTTGCAAAGAATGTTTTATCTTGTTGTTAATACAATTGATAGTGCATAGTTGTGATTGTTGTGTTGAATGTTTTATAAATAAAAGAATTTGTTAGTTCTGTGACACTAATTGAAGTAAAGGATTTGAGATTTGCGGTTGGAATCTTTTTTGACCTTATGACTTGTGTGGTAGCCGTTAGTGTCTTGAGTAAAGCGGCGTGTTGAGTGATTGTATTGGTTTTTATCTGAATCTTGTGCTGTGGACTTCAAGCCTCTTTTGTTGGATTTGGTGGGATGCTATAATCAAAGAAAATTGTTTCTTGTTAAAAGAAAGAGTTGTAGTAGAAGTATTTGAGGTACAGTGATCTTATCTTGTGTTTTTCAACCTCATTGCTATTTGTTTTTCTCTTGGTATTTTGGCTACTGTGAATGATAACGAATTTCTATGTGCTGGAATTTAATTTTTCTTACCTCTTTTACGAGAAAGAGTAATCGATTTGTGTTGCAAAGCCTTTCGTTGCGTGATGGCAACAAGATAGTGGTGGTCTGGTAGATGTTTTATTGAGAGCCTTAAATATCACGATGTTTATGGTACATTGGATATATATTATCTCTGTAGGATAATCCTTAGGAAGAATTTGATTTTAATAGAATGTTGACTTGGAGTCAAATAATTTGTTGATGTTAAGAATTGAGCGTATGTTAATTATGGAGTAGTAGGAATTTTTATCTAAAGTTTTCCCTATCTTTATACGGGAGTTGTTGTAGGAGTCTTGAAAGCTGAGTCTGAGCTTTACCTTTTGTTATGCTAGAAACTTAGAGGTCCTGTGTTGCTATGTAGGAATAGTGGATCAGAATGGATCCCAAATAATGTGATAATCGTGGGTAGCATCTCTGAGGTGCAGTAAATGCGTTGGTGTGGTGGGCGATGATTTGGAGATTCTTGGTTGAAGGAAGCTAAATTATTGAAAGAAATAGATTGGGAAATATTTGTTTTCTCGATTAGTGAAATGCTCTCTTGATTCTTGTTTATGCTGTGTGTTTTTGGCAGAGGTCATCTGCAAATTGAGTTGTTTGATATTGAGGCGTAGTCTTTTCCAGCTAGGAAAAGACAATGATTGTTTTGGTCTATCGAGTGATTTTTACTCTTGGCTTATGTGGTGTGGTTTCTCCAATTATCTACTTGGGGAGTGGAAAATATTTTGTTGTGAATCCTTCGGTTTGGATCATGGTCTTTGAAAGGACAGCTGGTTGCTAGTGTGTTGCTTGAGAATCCTTTATTCTTCTTTTATTGGGTTCTATTTATTAAAGATATTGTTTGTGCTTCGAGTAGAATGTTGTAAATGGAATATGTAGTCAAATTTTTTTAAAGGGGTACAATGTATTATCCCGATTATAATAAATAGAGAAAAAAGTTCTAAGAAGGAGGATGGTATTAGAAAGTGATTTAATAGTTGTCGCAGAAAAATTTTGCGAAAATGGCAGGATCTGTTGGCCGCTCAGAGTTGGCCTAAGAGTTATTTGGATGTTCGGCTTAGACCAACGTGAATCGTGGGCTCGCCGGAACTGGCCATGAGGAAGAGGGCCATCAAGTATGTGAAGGCCTCTGGATGAATCAGTCCGAGCGGGAGGCGACGTGGAAGTTTGAAGACCGGATGCACAAGAAGAGCCCGAGCTCTTAGAGGCGGAAGAGTACCCGTAGTTGTTGTTCCCTTGTGATGTTCTACCTTTTGGTTGTTCTTTCCTTGATTATTCTTTTATATTGTGGGTTAAGGAGTTTGATTCAAGGATGAATCATTTTTAATGTGGGGAGAATGTAATATCCTGAACGTCGATTCGGCATCGGTTTATAAAATAATCGCGGAGTCGTCCGGATTTTTAGTAAATTGCGGGAGGTGAAAATAAATTTTTTGAAATAGCCTAAAATAATAAAAAAATTAAAATAATTAATTTAGAGGTTTTAGGCTTTCCGGAGTGGTGGGCTAGCCAGCCCAAACGGGGGCCCATACCCCTCCCAAACCCTAGCACCCCCTTCATAAACTCCTTGGGGAGCCCTCCCTCCCCTTTTTCCCACCCCCAAGCTGCCACCCTCTCCCTCCTTGCACCCCTTCCTGCCCCTTTGGTGCTGCCCTAGTGCAAGGAGAAGAAGGAGAAGAGGAAGGAGAAGAAGGAGAGAAGGAAGAGAAGGAAGGGAGGAAGAGGAAGAGGAAGAGGAGAAAAGGTGTGATCCCAAGGCTAGGTAATTTTTTTCCATCCCAAAACCCTCTATTTTTACTGTAATTAGGGTTCATAGCACGGGATTTGATGGGGATTAGCAAGTAGATTCTCCAATTAGAGAGTTCCTGCTGTTTGTCTCAGATTAATTCAGCAGCAAGGCTGTTCGTGCGGTTTAAACCCTAAGACGATTTTACCCAAGGGTCTGCCCAAAAGAAAAATTGTAGAGGACGATGCAGCACAACTACTGTAATTTTTGCAGAATTTTTGGCTGTGGATCTGTGCGTAACAGGGTCGGGAAACCTGCTGTCTGTAAGGGGTGCAGACTGGGCTATTTGTTTGTTCGAGGGGAATTAGGGGTAGAACATGATTTTTAAATTTTTTAGTCATAATTGAGAAAAAGGTAGGAAAGATAGTAGTCTAGCCTCTGTATAAGAACTAGAATTTTTAGAGCCTTGATCTGTTTTGGGGACGCGTTAAAGTTGGTCTGTCCAGACTTTCGAACAAAGGACATCCTCTGCTTTGTAAATTAGATATCACCTTGTTAATGACAAAATAAAAATATGTGATCTACATAAAAGTGTAGGTATTTAAGTGAAAAATCTAGATATATATCTTTTTCTGTGATTAGTGTTATATTTTTAAAGATAGGAAAATGTTAAACAAGCACACTGCAGTGACAAGATTGTAGAACTGTTACACGGGCTTAGCGATATCTTTCTTTGACTGTCCCATTTTCATTATTGTAATGTGTGCTGAGAGGTACCTTTTGGATAGGCGGTTTTGCTTCGAATGCGCATGATTTCGCTCACTGTCATGATTTCGATGCAAGAGATGCGTAAACGCGGATGTGCTACCGCTTAACCCGTTATTCTTACTACTTGCAATATGCATGATTTTTTTCGTAATGTTAAATGATATGCCATGGTTACATGTTTTCTAAGTAAGAATGTGATAGCAAGATATTAATCAATTGCTGTGTTTGGATAAGTTTTGGTAGTATTGTGGTAATTTGCTTAATGAGCGAATTGTGCTATACGAAAGTAAATGCATGGTGGATATGATGATATTTCCTTGTTGATAAATTCATGAGGATCATATTGATGCCCTTAAAGTTGGTATTATTGTGGTCTTGGTGGTAGTATTCTTGGTGAATACTTGTGGTTGTGGTGGTAGCAATCTTGATGAATATATTGTGGATGTGGTATGATTCACTATGGATCGATTGATGATGATCTTGGTGAACCGAATGTGGGTTATGTGGTTGACCTTCGTGGTTAAATTCTTGTGGTTTATGATTATCATATCGTTCGTAACATGTCATGATATTGCATTGTGGATATCGCCGCTTATAGCCGCGATCGCAGTCTGATGATCGTGCATTGCCGTAGCACGATGCACACTTTTACCTTGTTGGGTAAAGGTGCAGTGGAGCATAGCATGCATATGCATTGCTTTGTGGAAAAATCATTTGCATACTTATGTAATATATTGTGGTAAAGTTATTTTACAAACAACTGAAACTTTATAGTTGTAATGTGGAATTGGCTCATGAGAGTCACTTGTGGTATGAGAAAAGTGGTCGTGGTCGTGGATTGGGGTTCATCCCTTGTGGTATGGTAGGGGTTGTGACTGTGGCTTGAGATTATTTTCTCTTATGGTAATTATCGATAACAGTTGTGGATGCGAGAAATAATAAAGTTAGTGAGGTAAAACATGTTAATACTTTATTGTCATTGATAGTGGTAGTGGTGGATGATATGAAGTAGTGAAACAAGATTCATTTGCTAATATTTTACTATTGTTGGTAGTAAAGATGGTTGATGCTATAATCGTGGTCATTTTGAGAAATGGATATTAATGCTTAATATCATTGTAGTTTAATTAGCTTGATAATGATTGTGGATGCATATTATGGATGTGGACATGTGGATACTTTAATAATGTTGTATATTTGTTTGTAGTCTGAATAGCCTCATTAAACAATTTGCTTGCTGAGATTTTTATCTCACCCTTGTTTTCCCCCCTACAGGTGATTCATGAGCATTCATGGGATGGGTAGAGCGGCACCACAATAATGCACTTGGTTCATAAATTCATGCTGTAATAAAGTCGATGGAATTCTAGCCAAATGCCTAGCTATCCGTGGATGATTGTTTTGGTTAATAAGGATGAACTTGTGATCTATTCTTTGATTAATCTGCTAGAGGTTGTTTCAAATATTGAACTTGTTATCGTTATCTTTATTCGCTTAGTTGATTATGCTTCCGCTTAATGCTTTATGTCTAGAAATTGTTGCCGAAATAAATTATTTTAAATTTTTGGCTAGCTGTAGAGTGGTTTAGTGGCATCCCAGGGTGATGTGGATCCTGGAGTGTTATAGTTGTCCAACTACGGGCTTAGCCTCATCCATGCTAAAGTCAAAAAATTGCTCACACAAGTAGAGCCAGCGACCTACCTCCGCCTCAGGTATATTTGTGCTCTAGTGCATCCCACAACTCTATGGTGGATTTGTAGTCCATGTACATATCATAGAGCTAGTGCGCGAATAGTCGAATGCAACCCAAAATACATCTGGATAGTTGTCGTCGCGACCACAAGCGACTTGACGCCAAGTCCTCAATTCCCAATGGAGCAATGGCTTGACCTTGAGTTGCAGAGCGAACAATGGATCGCCTAATTCTCTCTCAAAGTCCTCGCATGAACTGAACGGTGTTGAAAGAACAGAGCAATAGCTATGTTTCAATCTGATGCATAAAACTTGGTCCCCTCTAAGGATGCCAATACAGGGCTTATATAGCCTCTTGGGACGTGCATAGAGTCCCCAAACCTAGTACAACTCAACCCTATATGGTTTTAGATACGAACTCTTAAAAAAGGCTGGATTTTACAGCCATCATATTGTTTCGGTCATAACTTTTGATCCGTGTCGAATTTGATGCTGGGGCTGGATCCATTGCGTAGCCCTTGAAATTATCTTTCCAACAAGTCCAAGAACGCCTAAATCGGACTCCGTTTGTGAAGTTATGACCTTTTTAGTAACTGCCTGTCGAGCTGTCCCGAACCGAATCCGAATTGAATTCAGAGTTGAATCCGAGTTTGAATCCAATTGTCCTTGTGGGAGGCACGAATTGGGCTTGATTTCCTGGGCTTTCTCTTCTTGCTTGACCCATGTGAGCTTCTCCTCCACCCTTTGGCTCCGCCTCATTCTCCACCCTCGCGGTTCCAAATGCTTCACAATGTTCAAACACAGAGAATGCACAAACACTTGCATGAGGTAGTACCCAATTCTCATCAATAATAATAGAGTCATTAAGAAACAAAAGCACTGTTGATTTATAAGTTTAGCTCAGCTCTAGTCAATGGACCAACATGTACTTCTGCACTTGTATTACTTGTAGCTTTACTTATGGTGTCCATCTTAGTAAGTGCATGACCACCAATAGGAGGAGATGTATAAGTGTTAGGGATGCCTCATCATCCTCCCTCTTGAAAAGGCGTAAGTCCTCGTATTTGGATCGCATCACCACAAGAAGGTGATAAATCAGCGACATTGAACATAGAGCTCACGCCATGGTCATCGCCGAAGCTCTATCTTGTAGGCATTGTCATTGATTTTCGCAAGTACCTTGAAAGGCCCATCACCACGCTGCTAGTAACTTAGACTTGCGACGGTGCGAAAGCGATCCTTCAGGTAATGTACCCAAACCAAATCACTGGTTGAAACCATCGCTTCCTTTTCTTGTTGCGCCTTGTCGACATAATACTTGACCTTGCGCTCTATCACTTCTTTTGTCTTGAGATGCAACTTCTTCACATATTCAGCTCAGCGGGCGCCTCCATATGAGTATGTTGTTGATCGGAGTGGCAACAAATCAAGCGATGTAAAGGGCTTGAAACCATAAACTACCTCAAATGGACACATCTGCGTAGTGGAATGCGGCCCGATTATAAGCGAATTCCACGTCGGCAAACAATCCTCCCACTCGTGCTGATTCTTCTTGATCATGGTGCGGAGTAGCATCGAAAGTGTGCGGTTCACCACCTGCTGTTTGACCATCGGTTTGGGGATGACAAATTGTCTTTGAATAACAACCGTCCCGATTTACCAAAGTGTCTTCCGAGTAGCTCATGAACTTCACGTCGCGATCGACACAATAGTACGCGGCACGCCATATGCCTCACAATCTTCCCTGAAAATGTCAAATCGACGATATACGATGCATTACACGCTCTTGTGCACGCGAATAAAGTGTGCCATCTTTGAAAAAGCGATCCATAACGACAAAAAGCGAGATCGCGTCCCTCTTAGTTCTAGGTAGTCCTAAAGCAAAATCCATACTAATATCCTCCCATGGGGCATTGGGAAAAGGTAAAGGGGTATACAAACCGTGGGATGCATCGTCGATTTTGCTTTGTGGCAAGTAATGCATCGTTGCACATACCTCTCCACATCTCGCCTCATCTTAGGCCAATAAAAGTGATCGCCAAAGATAGACAACGTCTTCTCACGGCCAAAATGTCCCCATCAATCCACACCGCATGTGATTCTGCGCAAAGAATAAGCAACGACGGAGGATTCTCAAACACATAATTTGTTAGTCACGAAACAAAAACCCATCATGGATGTAGAAATTTATCCACCTTTTCCCTCTTTGCAATGTGCATAAGGGACGTAGAAAATTCATGGTCATAAGCATATAACTCCACGCGAACTGCTAAACTGTGGACGTGCACTCCTAAGTGAGTTAAAAGCACACTTTTCCTAGAAAGAGCATCACCTACTACATTTTCCTTTCCTTCTTATATTTCACAATAAGGAAGCGACTCAATGAATTCGACCCATTTGGCATGTCTACGGTTCAGTTTGCTTGGCCTTTTAAATACTTCAAAGCCTCATGATCGGAATGTATAATAAACTCTTTAGGCCATAAATAGTGTTGCCAAGTTTCTAACGTGCACATCAACGCATAAAAACTCTTTGTCATAGATCGGATAATTCAATTGAGCACCATTCATTTCTCACTAAAATAAAGCGACCGGTCTACCCTCTTGCATTAAAACACCACCAATACCCAATCCACTAGCATCACACTCAATTTCAAAATTTTTAGTGAAATCGAGTAAAACAAGCAACGGTGCTTGAGGTCAAGCGTCTCTTAAGTTCTAAAAAGCATTTTCTTGCGCTACCCCCACACAAATTCAACACCCTTTTTGTAAGTTCATTCAAAGGCAGCGATGGTGCTAAAATCCTTCACGAAGCGTACGATAAAAACCAGCGAGACCATGAAAACTCCTAATTTGACTGACGTTCATAGGAGTAGGCCAATTTTTAATAGCTTCAATTTTAGAATCATCTACTTCCAACTCCACTGTGCAGAAACAACATAGCCCAAAAGATGACACGATCTTTGCAAAAGTACATTTCTCTAAGTTACCAAATAACTTATTCTCACGCATAAAACCTGTAGAACTTGTCTAAGATGGTCTATGTGTTCAGATTCATGTCATCGTAAATCAGAATATCATCAAAATACACAACCACAAAATTTTCAATGAAATGCCTTAAAACATGATTCATTAAGCGCATGAATGTACTAGGTGCATTAGTTAAACCAAAAGGCATGACTAACCACTCGCATACAACCCTAATTTCATTTTAAAGGCTGCTTTCCACTCATCCCCTTCATGCATTCTCGATTTGATGGTAACCATCAAGCAAATCTATCTTAGAGAAAATAACAGCTTTCACTCAATTCGTGTCTAGCATATCATCTAAAGTTTAGGTATAGATGACGATCGAATTGTGATATTATTAATCGCTCGACAATCTACGCATACGCCATGAACCATCTTTCTTAGGAACTAAAATAACAGGGGAGCAGCATAAGGGCTTAAGCTTTCGCAGCATACCCTTTGGAGAGAAGCTCTTGTACTTGTTTACGAATTTCCTTTGTTTCCTCGGGATTGGAGTGCGGCATCTGTGAGTCGGTTCGGCGGCACGCTCACGGAATCAAGTTGATCTTATGTTCTATCCCGAGTGGTGGGAGCCACTGTTGGTACTTCTTACGGAAGGCGTCGAGAAATCTGCCATGGCTCAACACCACTGGAAGAGAAGTTAAGTCATTAGTCAGCAATGCATCTTTGTGCAGCGACTACTTGTGCACACCAAATTGGATCATGTAATCCCTCATCTCGATTTGGTGGCTAACATCACTAAATTCTTTGCTCCCTCGTTTCTTGTTACCACTCGGATGATTCTCTCGCGCTTGTGCACTCTCAACATGCATCTCAATTTTTGGATGAAATTGACAATCTGATAGTATAGCGGCTTCAAGATGATATCCATATTGTTCCATCAAAATGT